>SJYV01007988.1:20457-65021 GCA_006410875.1 Neotragus pygmaeus | reverse complement strand
TTAACTCCTCTTATGACCTGGTGGCTAGCTCAAGTATGTACTTTTCATGGAGATGACAGAAGCACAAGAGAGGAAGCCAGATCACACAAGTGCTATATTATATCACATCTGCTAAGCATCTCACTGAACAAAGCAGATGCAGTAGTTTAAGGCGTGGTCCCTAAAAAGATATGCCCACTTTCCAAAACCTGTGAGCATACGTTTATTGGGAAAAAAGCATCTTGTAGATGAAATTGTTAAGAAACTTAAAAAGGAGATCATCCTGGATTATTGTGGTTGACCTTAAACCCAGAGACAATTGTCCTTATAACACAGAGAAGAGAGTCAGACATAGTCACAGAAGAGAAAACTATGTGAAGACAAAGGAAGATATTAGAATTGGGCCACAATGATTCAAAAAATACCTGCCACCATGACCAACTGTGGAAGAGTCAATAAATGATTACTCCTTAGAGCCTCAGGAGGCAGTATAATCCTGGTGACATCTTGATTTTGGTAACTTGAGTTAATACATTTCTATTGTTGCAAGCTATCAGGTTTGTGGCAATAGTTTTTGTGTAGCCTTATAAAACTAACCTGGGCTTCCCAGGTGCCTCAGTGGTAAAGAATCCACCTGCTAATGCAAGAGACATCAGAGACACAGGTTCAGTCCTTGGGTTGGGAAGATCCCCTGGAGGAAGGCACAACAACCCACTCCAGTATTTTTGCCTGGAGAATCCCATGGATTGAAAAGTCTGGCAGGCTACAGTCCATAGGATTGCAAGCAGTTGGACATGACTGAAGTGACTCAACACGCACACATAAAACTAATTAACAGGTAACATTTTTGAACTTATCTTCAAGTGGCTAGGAAAGTAAAGCATTGTTCACAGTGAACAGGAACTATGAAGTTGCTTGGAAAAAGGCTGGATGAAAAGAATTGTGAAAATTGAGATAATTAATTCAATCCATCACATGTACTAGGATTCAGTAGCTTACTCCCAAAGAAACAGAGAAAGTTCATTGCTTTCTTTTCTAAGGAGTTCTAAGAATCATAAAATAATAAATCCCTATTATATGCTCAGATGCTATGATATTTGATTCTATTTTGATTCATTATTTGTTTGGTGAAAAACTCAAGGGGGAGGTGGCCATGATCTCTACCTGTTGGTGATCACATGTTTGTTTTTAATTTTCCTTCTTTGAATGTGAGTGGGATCTGTGACTTGTTTCGAAGCAATAGAAACAAGTGGCAAAGATGATGAGATGTTACTCCCCGGATTGTTACCTTATAAAAGACTTCATCTTGCCAGCAGACTTCTTCTGGAAATTTCTTCCTTGCTGGCTTTGAGGAAGTAAGCATCCTTGTTAGGAAGTTCACAGGCAAGTTGCTGAGGGTGGCCTCTGAGACCGGAGGGAAGCTTCCAGCCATCAGCTTACAGAGGCCAGGGCAGTTCTACAGTCACATGGGAATAAATTATGCCAACAATCTGAGTGAGTGAGCTTGGAAATGAACTTCTCCCTATTGAGCCTTCACATGAGAAAACATTTTGGATGACACTCATGATAACCTGTGATATCCTAGCAGATTACCCAGCTAAGCTGAGCCCAGACTCCTGACTCACAGAAACTGTGAGATAGTCAACATGTACTGTTTGAAGCAGCTAAGACTGTAATAATTTATTAAACAGAAATAAACAAATATTATAACTTGAAAAAGGACATTTTCAAGCTTGTAAATAAAATATTATTCTCAATATTTAGGGACTAAATCCAAAAAAAGCCACGGTTGTAAGATCTCTTTATTTCTAAATCTGGCACAATAATTTAAATAAAAGGGACAGTGACAAACATTGTGGGTGCACAGGAAAGGATCATTATCAAATAATACTAGAAAACTGCATACAATGAAGCAGGGGGTTATTTAGACTAGTCAACAAAGGGGTTGGATGAAAAGATTAGCTCTTTTCAAAAACCAAGGTTCTTTCAGATGGAAGGTGGTAATAGACTCATTTTGCACTGCTCTGGAGAATAATGTTAGGGCTAAAAAATGGAGATTATAAAACTACAGTTAACTTTCTAAGTTACTCGATGTGGATAATTAGGGAATTGGATGACTGGTAGAATATTAAACTTTGTGTTCCTGAATAAATTTAAACAAAGTTTGGGTGAAATTTTGTCCCTCATTATGGGGAAGAAGGTGCTAGATAGATAGATATGCAATATTATATAAAGCACTATCCAAGCTTTTCTCTACTTTCTTCTTCTTTGAGTCCTAAAAAGAATTTCAAGTGTTTTTTCACACTAATGTCTTGCCTTGCTGATGAAATTACTACAAATGGTGCAAACTGCTTTGCTATTAATAAAAACATCACAAACATACTATGTGCCACAAGCAGGATAAAGTGATAGCCCCTTTACCAATCAATCCTGTTGCTCTCAATGGCTGATATATTTATTTTCTAGATTAATTTGTTTGTTGGGTGATGAGTGAATTACAAGCAGCACACGTTGGAATGCTTACTCTATCAAAACAGAAGTCAGCTGCTTTCTACAGCAATGTCTCATGCCAGCTGGCTAAAGAAAGGCATTGGCTCCAGCTGTGTTTTGATGCTACACATTTCATGCTTTACAGTCCAATCAGATGCACTGGCACTGAATGAAATGGGTTCGGAAAATACAAGAGAGGATGAAATACATAGAAAAAGATGATAATGCCATGTAGTGAAATAAATTCTGTCAGAATTTGAGTAATCGATCACATTGCATGCAGATATTCACAGTNTTACAGTCCAATCAGATGCACTGGCACTGAATGAAATGGGTTCGGAAAATACAAGAGAGGATGAAATACATAGAAAAAGATGATAATGCCATGTAGTGAAATAAATTCTGTCAGAATTTGAGTAATCGATCACATTGCATGCAGATATTCACAGTTAATTTTGTGAAAGCAAATCTTTCATGTGTATATGTGTAATATATATATATATATATATATATATACACACATTAAACTGAAATATACATATACACACACATACACATATGCATTTCCAATGAACAAATAGTACCAGTTAGAGAACAATGAAATTGGAGAAGGCAATGTCACCCCACTCCAGTACACTTGCCTGGAAAATCCCATGAACGGAGGAGCCTGGTGGGCTACAGTCCATGGGGTTGCAAAGAATCCGACACGACTGAACGACTTAACTTTCACTTTTCACTTTCATGCTTTGGAGAAGGAAATGGCAACCCACTCCGGTGTTCTTGCCTGGAGAATCCCAGGGACGGTGGATCCTGTTGGGCTGCCGTAAGTGGGATTGCACAGAGTTGGACACTGCTGAAGCGACTTAGCAGCAGCAGCAGAGAACAATGAAAGATAAAAAGATGTCATCTTTGGATTTAAATTTCATTTTGTCTCATTTTATTTTTGCAAATAATTTTTTAAGATTTAAATAATGCATTCAAATTTTAATGTGTTTAATGTTATAAAAGAGTGACTCTTTTAGATTTTTTAGTAAGTAAATATTAATAGAAAACACTTATGTTCACCAAAGTTCAACTCTCAGTTCACTAACGTTTCATTTATTTATCCAAATACTGAATGCCTACTATGTGTCCAGAACTGTGTATATAAGCTGAATATGTTAAAACCATTACTCTTAGGAAGTTACAAGCTGAGAAGAGGCAAAGGAGTAAATATTAATGATATGAGATAGATGCTAGCATAGAGAGTTTTACTGGCTGGCAAAGGTTCAAAGGAGGGAATTATTGCCTCCCTGTAATGGGACTGGAGAAGGAAATGGCAACCCACTCCAGTATTCTTGCCTAGAGAATTCCGTGGACAGAGGAGCCTGGTGGGCTGCTGTCCATGGGGTTGCACAGAGTCAGACATGACTGAAGCAACTTAGCATGCATGCATGCATTGGAGAAGGAAATGGCAACCCACTCCAGTATCCTTGCCTGGAGAATGCCAGGGATGGAGAAGCCTGGTGAGCTGTCGTCTATGGGGTCGCACAGAGTCGGACATGACTGAAGCAACTTAGCAGAAGCAGCAGCTAATGGGACTGATGAACATTGTTTAGAGAAAATAAACTTTTGTCATGCCCTCCAACATGAATAAATGACACAGAGAAAAGAATTATAGCAGGAAGTCATGGAAGGCCAAGGTGGAAGCAGAACAAATATTTAGAGGTCATAGTTATGTAGAGGTAAGTAAAGTGAGTGAAAGGCTTCCCTGGTGGCTCAGTGGTAAAGAACCTGCCTGCCAATGCAGGAGACACGGTTTTTCCTGGGTTGGGAAGATCCCCTGGAGAAGGGAATGGCAACCCACTCCAGTATTCTTGCCTGAGGAATCCCATAGACAGAGGAACCTGGGCTACAGTGCATGGGATCCCAAAAGAGTTAGACATGACCTGGTAATTAAACAACAACAACAGCTACGACTGAGTAAAATAGTATGTCTACTTGCCCAGGGAGAATTTTTGTTGTAGTTCTGAATAAAGTGGAGTAAGATGGAATATGAATGGGAAGGAGGGAGAGAATAGAAAAAAAAAATGAGATGAAAGAAAGAGGAAAATTAAATAGACTCTACTAGAATGGAGGCAAGTGGAAATGAAAACTAGTAGTGAGGAGAAAAATCAGGTATGAAGAGGTTAAAAAAATGTTTATCACTTTCATGAGGCATTTAGTTCAATGATGATAAAAGAGCTATGTAGTTACATGTTTTGTGTTGTTATGATATTTTAATGTGGTCATTTTGTATTAAAAGTGAATCATTAGAAAAACACACCTAGCAATTTCTAAACTTAATTTGATAGCAGCTGCTTACATTCTAGAATTTTCAAGGGGACTTTTAACAGCTCTATTATTTATTGTTGATGTTTATCCACCCATTCATTAACTCATCTATTATATAGTAGTAATAGTTTAGTCACTAAGTCATGTCTGACTCTTGGGATCCCACGAACTGTATCCTGCCAGGCTCCACTGATGGTGGGATTCTCTAGACAAGAATACCGGAGTGGGTTGCCATTGCCTTCTTGTCATCCATTCATTTACAATAACTTTAGGAGTTCCTTTGAATCAAGGAATGATACCAAATGCTAGTAACATGTCAATGAACAAAAAAATGGTCCAAGTCTTTGCCTTCTAACTAAATTGCTGGTTCTACCTGATAGCAGACTTATTAAGAAGATGCACATTAAGAACAGAAAATTTCAGATCTTTTTTGCTTGCCATTTAGCACTGTCATCACCTTTTGTTCAATTTATTTTTATGGACATTGACTCTTACTTTACTTCTAAAGAGTTTTTGTGAATGTAAATTTTAGACATTTGTATAAAATGGCTTTGTGTGTTGATTTCCTTTGTGATTTGTTTTAGGCCACTTTACCAAGGCCTTTAATTGAGCAAAATTATTATCCCTTTATTTATCTACCTATAATAATCAGTACCCTTAATTTTTATGCCAACTTTTCTCCCTAAGCTGCTACAGAAGGGTAATGGAAACTGAAAAGATACAGAGAGGTGGGAGTAATAATTGTGACCTTCTTATCATCAGAACAAATTCTATTAATCCTCAGAGAAAGTCCTGCCAATCCAGTAACATCTCTTTCCTGCTGGGAGGGCAAAGCTCTTCGTCCTTTTTCCCCTGTCTCTTCTAAATTGCTGCCCCATGTTTACTCTTGCAACTGCATTATTTGCCAGTGACCTGATGTTTTTCCCCTGCCTGCCAAATGGTTAGGAAACCACAGCAGGCTGTTTCCTTTTCTGGAGGCAAAATTACCATACACAAACATCTGACTCAGGATAAGTAAATTATCTTGGTCAATCGATTTACAATTTATCTGGGGCAAGGGTTTTGACAGAGATATTAAAAGGGAAGTAAAATTTATAACACTGTCACAAAGCCTAAAATTCACTGTTTCTGCCAAGAGCAGCTACATTCTACACTCCATCAGGCTGGTTAATTCAGTCTTTTGGCTTATTGGACTTTTTCTTTTCCAACAGTTTCATTTATGCTTTGGGGTTTAAGTGACCTTCTGCTTCAGGCCTCATGTCTCCACTAGAGCAGAGCTTTGTATATATGACAGCAACAGGGCCATCGTCTCCTGAGTGTACTTTGGAATCAGATTATCTCTTTGATTCCTCCTATTCTCCAGTAGGTGGTAGACAAGCAGTACTGTGACTAATTTAAGCCGCCAGAAAATGTGGGAATAGGAACCAGTGCGTGTTTTTCCCCAGGCAAGAAATACATCAGGATACATGAGGCTGTTGCTGCATTCTTCCCTAACTCTTGTTCTGGCCATCAAATTGTCTTTTAAAAGTAATATATCAAGTCACAATTCTGTAAAACATTACAAAGGCTGGTTCAGTAACATTTTTTTTTTAATGTGTTGCAGTAATAAATGTAGAAAATAAGTAGTTTTTTGCAGTTGGATATTTTTTTTATGGTTATGGAAAAGGTAGCCACTTTGAGAAAATCAAGCAAAAGAAACACAAAGCTATACAATAAACTGAAAACTACTGGAGACCTGGTCCTTTTCCTGGGATCTTCTCTGTATTCAGCATAAGTTAACAATGCATGAGAAAAAGAAGATACTTAGTAAATTTATGTTAAGTTTATCTCCTAAATTTTCTTGCTAGGAATTAAGAGAGAGAAAAAAAAATGTGAGTAAGAGAAATAAAGAAAGAGATTGAGGGGAGAGAGGGACAGGAAGAGAGTGGGGGTAGGAGTAGACATGGCATTTTGGGATCACAAACTGTTCTAAGACTAAACTTTACAGTATTACTATAGAGCACGGAGCTTTTCAAATCTTAGAAACTGGTGACAAGTCTTTTTCTCAAGAAGAAAAAATAGAGTCAGTCCCACTCTTCTTATTAAGAAAAGTAAAACAAATCAAGTTATTATTTTTTGGTTAATACATTACACTGAAAGAATATTTACTTGATATTGTATATTAAATCATCATATAACTTTCAAATACTTGAAAATATAAGGAATAAGTATCTGAACAAATTTTTAATTACATATTTAAATGATATGCAAAAATAAAGCTTGTTAACTCAAAATATTTCCCTATATTGTGCTATCTTTTTCTGTAAGCAAGGTTAACTAAAAAGTCTTGCTTGCTCTGGAAAGAAATATTAGAACTCAGAAACAAAACAAGCAATAGGTTTGGCCATGGACATTCTTTGACTGCCTGAGTAGAGAGGTCCTCTCTGTTCCAAACCTTCAACCTCTATTCATGGTCTCAGTTGTTTCTGCTTCTTTGTATCCAAATTCAACCTTACTCACATATTTGCTTACATCTTCAATCCTTGACTCTACATATAGTTCCATCCTTCAGTTTAAACATCTATATTTTATTTTTGGCCTTATATAATCTAAGAATTTTCTTGCTAAATATTATACACTTAATAATGTTCTGTTACGTTAAATTGTATTGATTTTATTTCTTTCCATGCTATCTTACAAAATTAGACCCAAATCTATCTTACCCTCTCATGTTACCTCTTCTTATGATTGTTAACTGATATTCTAGAATGTGACCTGACTTTGCCCTCAGGACTTGTGGTGCCTCCATAGCAAATTTAAATGATCCATCCCTTTGTTTAAGTTTTCTGTTATATATCCACACTGTTTATTTCATCTCTAAGACAGGCTGTACCAATTTTCCCCAATGCCTTTAAGTCCATGATCCATATAGCATAAGTCAGGATATAAAAATGAGAAAATGATTTTTTATGAAACTTAGCTTTGGCAAATCATACTGCAGACAGTAAGATTTAAAGACAGGGAGTTTCCTTAAGATACTTAAATAAGTTACTAAGTTTTCTTTAGTAAAACAGGGCATTCATTAATAATCTAGTATCCATTTTATACTTCTTCTTGTTCTAATGAACATTTAAGGTTCCCCCCTTAACAGAGGGAAGGAAAGTAATACTTATATCTTAAGAGCTATGGCATCTGTAGTGACAGGATTGATGATGACTATGCCAAAATTTACTGAGCCTTGTGATCCTATAAAACACAAAGATGAATGAAACTGGAATATTTTCCTATCCCCAGCCATGGTTTGCTATGTAAAAGTATTCTTCTCCATATGACTTAGATAACATTAACAAACGTCTCCTTTGCTTACCTATAATAAGACGAGACACAGATCTGTATTTCCCGTTCATTGCTTTATAAATGAATGGGTGAGCTGCTTTGGTTCCAAAGATTAGTCAGAACTAAATACTTGTCAACTGAAGTTTGGTTAAGATTCTCTACTATCCTCCATTCCCTGAACTAGTTTGAGCCTGACATATACCAACCCTTCCATAATAGACCCTCTTGAGAATAGACTGGCTTTCAATGAAAAACATCCAATCATGTCATCCTTCCTCACACCACATTCACATAAAGTTTTGAAGTCTTTAATATGCTTCTTTGTAAAAGCAAAAGCCCCTTTCTATCTAATCTTTGCAAAACTAGCAGATTTCTTGGTTAGAACATTCTCCCTGTTGCAGTAAACTCTCCCCTCCTGTTGCAAAAGTCTGTTTTCCCTGTTTTGGAATAAGCTTTCCCACTAAAGTCTCTCCTTATCTAGGTCCTGAGTTTGGTCCCTATTTGACATTTGCTGGTGCTTGGATTGAGATTGGACCTCGCTTATGGGCTCCCCCCATGTCCTTACAAGTTATGGAACTTTGCTGGCCCCTTAACTCCTCTGTTGCTTATTGATTCTCAAATCCTTCATTGAGTTCAATCCTCAAACTGGTGTTCCAGACATATTGTCAACTGCAGCATGATAAAGAGTTATTTAAATTTTTCCAGGCAAAGAGATTGCTTTTTCCCTTCTCTGAATCCTCTTCTGTTTTTCCTAGGTTCCCCACACCTGGGGATTATGCAGGGCATTTCCTCCTTTTCTTTGATGCCAGAGATTCTCTAAGGAATTCCCTTGGCTCGCTGTCCCAGGGATTGTATGAAGAAATTAATCAAGTAGAATTATCCCCCATATTCTTTAAGGTTTTTATTATTATTATTTTTTTTAATTCTCTCTTCAATAACTATGTAAATCTCATGAGTGACTCTATTTGGCACCTTCCCTCTTCTTTTTCCACTGACTTTATGCTTTGCTATTTTAGCACTTATTCCATCTAGTATCACACAGTAACTATAAATTTTCTAAAGACAATCCAGAACAATAGTATCCTAGGGAAACTTGGAATGTCCCCAGATTGGCTCATTTAATCTTTACCCTTCTCATCATCCCTCCTTCCTTCCTGCCTCTCTCTCTCTCTTTTTTTTTTTAAACTGATATGAATTAATTTAATTTTTTTTTTACTTTATTTTACTTTACAGTACTCTATTGGCTTTGCCATACATCAACAGAAATACAAAAAACCTGCCTCTCTTTTATTTTCATCTTTCCTCCAACTTCCTTGAATCTTCTTATCTGATCCTTCAGTCTTCTCTACCCCTCCATCCACCCTTGCAAGAGCTTTTCCTTCCCATTTCAGCCTCTCAATTCCCTATTGTCATTTAAGTCCTCTTCTCCTCAATGATTAGAGACTGAAAAAAAAAAAAAAAAAACTAGTTTGAAAACAAGATAGAATTTTACCTACTCAGGTGGGCTTTGAAGACACCCAGATGGCCTCTTGGTTTCTTCTCAGTACTTTGCCCACATTCTCTATAAGAAAATCATTGTGATAAATAAATTCTTAAAGGTTTTTCTCAGCAATTACTGGTCATAAGCAGGTAAAATCAACTTGTGTCATCTTCTAGTAAAACATTCCTCATAAAAATGTAAAAGTGAGTAAAGAATGATTAACCTCTTCCGTACAAGCTAGTAAACTTTGTTTTCTTTTGTCTATAACTAAACATAGCTAAGGTTTCTACATTTAGACTATAAGCTCTCTATTTTTATCTGTCTGTCTGTATATAGGTACATGTAGTGTTTTCTTAATTCTGGATTATATTACCAAATTATATCATACAACCCCCTTCAATGAGCTCTATTAAATACCACCCATATAAACATAAAATCCCCAGAAAGCAATGAAATTTAACTTATTCTGAAAAATTTTATTCTAACAGTAATTAGGCTGCGGAGAAGGTTAGCTTCCAGATAGTTTTCAAGATTTGTCCATAATTTAAAATCTTAGACTTTTATGCTAAATTAAGTATACACAGTATATAGGATATGTTTTTACTAAAGAAAAAACAGCATTTTTTTCTAAAGTAAATTAACTATTTATTCCAGAATGAGAAAGATACACATATAGAAAAATACCCTGAAAGAATATGAAAAAATTGTGGGGTGTGTCCAAAAACAGGATTTCATTTGTCACAGTAAAAGCTAGCTAAGATTTCATGGCCCAGTGGGCCTTAGGAAGCATCAATACAAAAAAAGCTAGTGGAGATGATGGAATTCCAGCTGACTTATTTGAAATCCTAAAAGATGATGCTGTGAAAGTGCTACACTCAATATGCCAGCAAATATGGAAAACTCAGCAGTGGCCACAGGATTGGAAAAGATCAGTTTTCATTTCAATCCCAAAGAGAGTTCAAACTACTGCACAATTGCACTCATCTCACATTCTGGCAAAATAATGTTCAAATTCTCCAGGGTAGGCTTCAATAGCTTGTGAACTGAGAATTTCCACATGTTCAAGCTGATTTAGAAAAGGCAGAGGAATGAGAGATCAAATTGCCAACATGCGTTGGATTATAGGAAAAACAAGATAATTCCACAAAAATATCTATTTCTGCTTCATTTACTAGCTAAAGCCTTTGACTGTGTGGAACACAAAAAATTACACAAAATTCTTAAAGACATGGAAATAACAGACCACTTTACCTGCTCCTGAGAAATCTGTACACATGTCAAGAGCAACAGTTAGAGCTGGGCACAGAACAATGGACTGGTTACAAACTGGGAAAGGAGTATGTCAAGGCTGTATTTTGTCACCCTGCTTATGCGAAATGCCAGACTGGATGAAGCACAAGCTGGAATCAACATTGTTCGAAGAAGTATCAATAACCTCAGATATGCAGATGACACCACCCTTATGGCAGAAAGCGAAGAAGAACTAAAGAGCCTCTTGACAAAAGTGAAAAAGGAGAGTGTAAAAGCTGACTTAAAACTCAACATTCAAAAAATGAAGATCATGGCATCTGGTCCCATCACTTCATGGAAAATAGATGGGGAAATAATGAAGACAGTAACAGACTTCACTTTCTTGGGCTCCAAAATCACTGTAGATGCTGACTACAGCCATGAAATTAAAAGACACTTACTCCTTGGAAGAAAAGCTATGCTCAACCTAGACAGCATATTAAAAAACAGAGACATTATTTTCCCAATAAAAGTCCATCTAGTCAAAGCTATGGTTTTTCCAGTAGTCATGTATGGGTGTAAGAGTTGGACTATAAAGAAAGCTGAGCGCTGAAGAATTGATGGTTTTGAACTGTGGTTTTTGAGAGTGGTCTTGAGAGTTGAACTGTGGTCTTGAGAGTCCCTTCAACAGCAAGGAGACCCAACCAGTGTATCCTACAGGTAATCAGTCCTGAATATTCACTGGAAGGACTGATGTTGAAGCTGAAACTCCAATACTTTACCAACTTGATGAGAAGAACTGACTCTTTGGGAAAGACCCTGTTACTGGGAAAATTTGAAGGTGGGAGGAGTAGGGGACAACCAAGGATGAAATGGTTGGATGGCATCACCAATTTGATGGCCATAAGTTTGAGCAAACTCCAGGAAATAGGGAAGAAAAAGGCAACCTGGTGTGCTGCAGTCCATGGAGTCTCAAAGAGTCGGACATGACTGAGCAACTGAACTGAATTGAAGGTTTCATTGGGTTAATCCCAAAATTTTAAAGTGATATTAAGTATGAAATATTACACTCATCAAAAACTGATTTTTGTTTTTGTTAAAATGTCAACATTTCCTTAGATTACTCCTAGTGTCTTCTTAATACATTTGTAAAAAGATCTTCTTTACCTTCTGAGTTGTCTGCCTAGAAGGCAAAGATTTGTATGTCTTCTCAAAATAGTTTCCAGTGTTTTATGTAGACTTTATTATACCCTTTATTATTTAGAGGAACAGTCTTTACACTTTTAAAAAGAAGCTAATTTTTTTCTTTTTTGCAATTACCTGTATTTACTTTTATATGTTACCTCTTTATTTACTTTTAAAGACTTTTATTATTACTTCTGTAATCTAATTTAACAACTTTTGTCACTTTCATTCCCAAATCAAATCTTAAATGATATTTTCTTTCCCCAAGGGCCCCTGGATATTCACAGAGAGTATGTTATCTCGCTTTGTAAAAAGAGAGGTGCCAAAAATAATTATGTTCATTTGATATTTAATGAGATGCATGGGAAATATTGTCATATCATGAATGATGCTTAACCTTCCTTAGGATAAATTTGTATGGGTAAAATATTGTTAAATATAAATATTTAAGAAATTGTACAAAGTTGCTAGAGAGCCAGCATTGTCCTTACTGTTCATGATATTTTTATGTATTAGAATCCTGATGCTGCTTTGCCTGATTTAGGCAATGGTATGGTATTATCAGACATAATTTCAGTTTTTTTTAATGTTGCACATCATAGAAAACAATCAAATTTTCTTGTTAACTGTCTTACTTTTTGTGATAAAATTCCATCAGTCATTTTCAAACTTCAATAATCTGTAAAGTTTAGTAAAACTTTAGTACTAAAATGTAGTAAAATTTAATAAACTTTAGTTCAGTTGCCCAGTGGTATCTGACTCTCTGTGACCCCATGGACTGCGGCACCAACTCCTGGAGCTTACTCAAACTGTTGTCCCTCAAGTCAGTCAGTGATGTCATCCAAACATCTCACCCTCTGTCGTCCCTTTCTCCTCCCACCTTCAATCTTTCCTAGCATCAGGGTCTTTTCTAGTGAGTCAGTTCTTTACATCAGGTGGCTAAATTTTTGGAGTTTCAGCTTCAGCATCATTCCTTCCAGTGAATATTCAAGACTGATTACCTTAAGGATACACTGATTGAATCTCCTTGTGCTCCAAGGAACTCTGCATTCTCCAACACCACAGTTCAAAAGCATTAATTCTTCAGCTTTCTTTATAGTCCAACTCCCACATCCATACATGACTATTGAAAAACCCATCACTTGGACTATATGGAACTTTGTTGGCAAAGTAATGTCTTTCCTTTTTAATATGCTGCGTAAGTTGATCATAGCTTTTCTTCCAAGAAGCAAGCGTCTTTTAATTTCATGGCAGTAGTCAGCATCTGTAGTGATTTCGGAGCTCCAAATGATAAAGGCTGTCACTGTTTGCATTGTTTCCCCATCTATTTGCCATGAAGTGATGGGGCCTGATGCCACAATCTTATATTCTGAATGTTGAGTTTTAAGCCAACTTTTTCACTCTTCTTTTTCACTTTCATCAAGAGGCTCTTTAGTTCCTCTTTGCTTTCTGCCATAAGGGTCGTGTCATCTGCATATCTGAGGGTATTGATATTTCTCCTGGAAATCTGGATTCCAGTTTGTGCTTAATCTAGCCCAGCATTTTGCATGATGTACTCTGCATACAAGCTAAAGCAATTTGTTGCTTCTTGATCTGCATACAGATTTCTCAAGAGGCAGGTCAAGCAGTCTGGTGTTCCCATTTCTTTAAGAATTTTCCACAGTTTGCTGTGGTTCACACAGTCAAAGGCTTTGGTGAAGTAAATAAAACAGAAGTAGATGTTTTCTGGAACTCTCTTGTTTTTTTGATAATCCAACAGATGTTGGCAATTTGATACCTGATTCCTCTGCCTTTTCTAAATCCAGCTTGAACAATTGCTTTTTCAGGATTCATGTACTGTTGAAGCCTGGCTTGCAGAATGTTGAGCATTACTTTGTTAGCATGTGAGATAAGTGCAAAATTACAGTAGTTGGAACATTTTTTGGCATTGGTTTTCTTTGCAATTGGAATGAAAACTGACCTTTTCCAGTCCTGTGGCCACTGCTGAGCTTTCCAAATTTGCTGGCATATTGGGTACAGCACTTTCACAGCATCAACTTTTAGGATTTCAAATAGCTCAGCTGGAATTCCATCACTTTCACTAGCTTTGTTTATAGTCCTGTTTCCTAAGGTCCACTTGACTTCGCATTCCAGCATGTCTGGCTCTAGGTGAGTGATCATGCCATTGTGGTTATCTGGTCATGATGATTTTTTGTATAGTTCTGAGTATTCTTGGCACCTCTTCTCAATATCTTGTGCTTCTGTTAGGTACATACCATTTCTGTCCTTTATTGTGCCCATGTTTACATGAAAAGTTCACTTGGTATCTCTAATTTTCTTGAAGAGATCTCTAGTCGTTCCCATTCTATTGTTTTCCTCTATTTCTTTGCACTGATCTCTGAGGAAGGCTTTCTAATCTCCTTGCTATTCTTTGGAACTCTGCATTCAAATGGGTATAACTTTCTTTTTTTCCTTTGTCTTTTGCTTCTCTTCCTTTCTCAACTTTTGTCCTCCTCACACAACCATTTTGCCTTTTTGCATTTCATTTTCTTAGGGATGGTCATGATCACTGCCTCCTGTAAAATGTTTGAACCTCCATCCAAAGTTCTTCAAGCATTCTGTCTATCAGATCTAATCTTTTCAATCTATTTGTCACATCCACTGTATAATCATAAGGGATTTGATTTAGGTCATACCTGAATGGTCTAGTAATTTTCCCTATTTTCTTCAATTTAAGTCTGGATTTTTCAATAGGGAGTTCATGATCTGAGCCACAATCAGCTCCTGGTCTTGTTTTTTTCTTACTGTACAGAGCTTCTCCATCTTGGCTGCAAAGAATATAATCAGTCTGATTTTGCTATTGACAATCTGGTGATGTCCATGTGTAGAGTCTTCTCTTGTGTTGTTGGAAGAGGGTGTTTGCTGTGACTAGTTCATTCTCTTGGCAAAACTTTGTTAGCCTTTGCCCTACTTCATTTTGTACTCCAAGGCCAAAATTGCCTGTTACTCCAGGTATCTGTTGACTCCTACTTTCCATTCTGGTCCCCTATAATGAAAAAGACATCTTTTTTGGCTGTTCATTCTAGTAGATCTTGTAAGTCTTCCTAGAACTATTCAGCTTCACCTTCTTCAGTATTACTGGTCGGGGCATAGACATGGATTACTATGATTTTGAATGGTTTGTCTTGGGAACAAACAGAGATTATTCTTTCATCTTTGAAATTGCATCCAATACTGCATTTCAGACTCTTGTTTACCATGAGAGTTACTCCATTTCTTCTAAGGGACTCTTACCCACAGTAGTAGATGGTCATCTGAGTTAAATTCACCCATTGCAGTCTGTTTTAGTTTGCTAATTCCTAAAATGTCTATCTTCACCCTTGCCATCTCCTGTTTGACCATTTCCAATTTACCTTGATTCATGGATCTAACATTCTGGTTCCTTTGCAGTATTGCTCTTTACAGTATCAGAGCAATACTTTACTTCAATCACCAGTCACATCCACAACTGGTTGTTGTTTTTGCTTTGACTTCATCCCTTCATTCTTTCTGGTGTTATTTCTCCATTCTTCTCCAGTAGAATATTGGGCACCTATGGACCTGGGGAGTTCATTTTTCCGTGTCCTATCTTTTTGCCTTTTCATACTGTTCATGGGGTTCTCAAGGCAAGAAGGCTGAAGTGGTTTGCCATTCCCATCTCCAGAGGACCATATTTTGTCAGAGCTCTCCACCATGACACATCAATCTTGGGTGGCCCTACATGGCATGGCTTAGACAAGGCTGTGGTCCATATGATCTATTTGGTTAGGTTTCTGTGAATGTGGTTTTCATCCTATCTGCTTTGATGGGTAAAGACAAAGTTTTATGGAAAATTCCTGATGAGAGAAACTGACTGAAGTGGAAACTGGGCCTTGTTCTGATGGCAGGGACATGCTCAGTAGATCTTTAGTTTCAGCAGTGGCCTGCTGCAGGGTTGGAGGCACTGAGTGTGGCAGCTTGTGCATGAGACTTTTTGAAGGAGTTCGTCATTATTTTCATTACTTCCACCATGGTTTGGCCTAAGGTCAAACAACATGGAGGGAACATAGCCCATCCATCAGTAGAAAATTGGATTAAAGATTTAACAAAGTAAAGATTAACAAAATTTTAGAGAGTTTTATTCTGATACTTCCAAGATTGTGTTTGTGATCAACTATAGGCTGGAGTGCTTCAACAAAAAAGTACTTTGTCAGAGGCTGATGTTAAGTTTTATGCCAGATACTTTGGGGTACACGGTTCTGTTGACACTACTTCAAAAACTTAAGGATTCTATCACTGAATGGAGTAAGAGTTTCTAGAATTGTAATTGAGAAGTGACTGGATTCATTAGATTGACAACCTAAGACGGTTGAGACAAAAATTAATTGCATTGGACTAAAAGAACTGAAAAGGGATGATTAGGGGTTTCTCTTGGAATATTGCTAATGATTTAGTGCTCAATTTTCCAGAAATAAAAATATTTTCTTTTCTCTTTAGATATTTATAACTTATAAGAATATAATACACTGTGCTTTTTGTAAATGAGAATAAAACATGTATGCTTTTTTCCCTGACTGATCCCTACAGAATCTGGAATTTCTTATGTTATTATTTACTGGCAATATAATTATTTGCATAGGTTTGACAAGAATCTAGACCGTTTGCTAATGGAGCATAATGGGAAACACTGGTTATGTAACCATAGTGGCTCTCTTGGTAGAGAATCTGCCTGCAATGCGGGAGACCTGGGTTGGACCCCTGGGTTGGGAAGATCCCTTGAAGAAGGGAAAGGCTGCCTACTCCAGTATTCAGGCCTGGAGAATTCCATGGACTGTATAGTCCATGGAGTCACAAAGAGTCAAACAGGACTGTGTGACTTTCATTTTCAATGGAAACATTGGTTATCTTAGTGGAATGTCATATTTAAGAATGTCAGTTGATTAAGATATGACCAGACACTTTAAAAAGAACTAATAATATTGACCTCATGGAATCAATGCTACAAATCCCTCTTGGGAAAACTGGTCCAGTGCCTGGCTTACAGACTTTGCAGAGCTACAGATGACTAAGGAATTAACTCCCTGGCAGATTGAGGACTTGTAGGATATTTTGAGTTCATTGAGAATAGAGAAATTTAGTAAAATCAATAGGTACTACAGGTAAAATTTCCTGTCAAGTTCTTGGCTTGGCTTCCTAGCCTCAAGAAACTTAAAAATCTAGAGATATTACTTTGCAAACAAAGATCCATCTAGTCATAACTATGGTTTTTCCGGTAGTCATGTATGGATGTGAGAGTTGGACCATAAAGAAAGCCGAGCACCAAAGAACTGATGCTTTTGAATGGTAGTGCTGGAGAAGACTCTTGAGTCCCTTGGACTACAAGGAGATCAGCCAGTCCATCCTAAAGGAAATCAGTCCTGAATATTCATTGGAAGGACTGACGCTGAAGCTGCAGCTCTAATACTTTGACCACATGATGCAAAGAGCCAAATCACTGGAAAAGACCCTGATGCTGGGAAAGATTGAAAGTGGAAGAAGGGGATGACAGAGAATAAGGTGTTTGGATGTTATCACCGACTCAATTGACAAGCATTTGAGCAAGCTCCAGGAGATGGTGAAGGACAGGTAAGCCTGGTGTGCTGCAATCCACAGGGTAGCAAAGAGTAGGACAAAACTGATTGACTGAACAACAACAACATGCAATTTTCTAAAGAATCTTCCTACAATTCAGGAGCCCTGGGTTTGATCCCAGGGTCAGGAAGATCTCCTGGAGAAAGGAATGGCAACCCACTCCAATATTCTTGCCTGGAAAATTACATGGACAGAAGATCCTAGCCGGGTACAGTATGTGGGGTTGTAAAGAGTCAAATACGACTAAATGACTAACACACACACACATCAATTTTCAGGCTGATAGATATGAAAAAAAATTGTTACCTACCTATCATTTGGATTGAATTTCATTACCTTGGACAGTATCAATCCTTACAAAAATTTCAAATCTTCCAGTTTCTGTCAATGTGTGGCAACAACTCTCCAAACAAACATGGACAATTTTTCTCCCTCCCTTCTAACTTAATGACACTGAGAACTAAAACCTGACACCCTAAATCATCATTAGAACTTTATGTTTCCTGTAAATCAACTTTTTTCCCAGATCCAAATAAGAATTGTGACTTTAGGTCCAATAATTTGATATATACCTGAAAAGACTCATCATGGCAGCTGACCATGTGTGGGCTGAAATTTTCCCTGGAATAGCTTCTGCCTCTGTCACTAAGAGAGTCTGTTAAATGTTCTAGTCACACACGTGCCTGTGTTCCATGGTTGTAGAAAATATCACTAAGAGCTTCAACCTCTTAGCTTTAAGAACTCAGTGAGCAGTCCTGATAATGAACATATTTTAATCCACTAACCTCTTGAACTTTAATTAAAAAAAATTGTATGTTAATATTGCTATTTTGCATATTAGGCATCCTTATTTTAAAATACTTGAGATAATACATTTTTCACTTCTTAGTCCATAGTTCAATTGATTGTGCAGAAAAAGTGTCAACAAGAATCTTTAGGAGACTATTTCTTACACTCTACTTTGTCCCGCTGAAAGATCTATGATTCCTCTGAATTTTTCAGCAATTAATAAACATCATTAGTCCTGAAAAGAGGGACGGACTGACAAATTGGAGTTTAATGAATCCTTGTGAATCTGGAAAACAAGAAAGTTAAAGAAATTCTCATTATATTTTTCTGTTTGGAAGTGGCTTACTGCAAATAAACACAATTTTTTTTCATATCTATCAGTTGCCTGAAAATTGATGTGTGTGTGTGTTAGTCACTGAGTAAGTTAGACTCAGGGATGCCCGCTTGTTTACGTATGACAAAGTCAGACTCAGACTACAAATACCCTTTCTTTGCTTCATAAGTGAATGGCTGAACAGTTTTGTCCTCATTGATCAATCGAAACAAAATCCTTGTTAACCAAACTTTGGTCAAGTTCTTTTTCTCTCAGACCCCTGAATTTTGACTCACAATCAGTCTGGACCAGCATACAAGCTTCTCTAAATTACCTACCACTTTGTCAAGAATAAACTGACCTCAAGGTAAATCATTCTGTGGTCTACTATCCTATTATACCACCATTATTCATCTCACTTTCTCAATTAAATTATTTCTAGATTTGGTAACTCCCCCTTGTTTAAAAAAAATAGATAAATAAAGTCTTTTGCTTTTCTACTTAACCATTAAGAATCTTCTATATCTCATGGTCAGTATATAGCCCCTATTTTAACAGGCCCTTCTCTAACTCTTCCAGTTATGCTTTTCAATATAGTTTCTCCTTATTTAAGTCTAAAGTTTTTCTTTTTAATTTTACAAAGGAAATGTAATTTAACTAATATTAGGATTGTATATGACTTCAAACTGACATGTCCCAGTGACTTTTGAAGTTGTTTTAACTGCAAAATTCTCTGAGCAAATAGTGAATATAAAATTTCAGTGTGTAGAACATGCAATAAAGAGTAATCATATGTGAACTTTAGGTTCCAAATAAGTAAAAATGGTGAATTTTGAATAATCAAAATTATCCTAAAAATAATTTATGAAAGTCTGTTCTTTTCAGATCAACACATAATTTCTTACTAAACAACAGAGATAAATTTTTCCCACATCATTTGGTGAGCACTATTTTTTGTTCACTAGTGGTTGGAATTGAAAAAAACACATAAAAACCTTATTATTTTTTTTTCAAATTCTGGAGTCACACTCTGCTGTAAAATATAGTGGAATAAACAGTACACAGTGACCAAGAAAAATAACCTATCTGTAGCTCCCATCTCACACTGGGTATATGCTCACTGACTATCTAAAATCCAATTTTATGAAGTTAAAGGCATGTTTGATATGACAAAGCTGTTTTGTTGAAATAAGGGTAATAGGCTTACAGACTCACCCACTAAACCTTCCTGCTTCTCCTTAACTCTTAAGAATCCCTACATTCTATTAGGCATTTATTTATACCCTCTAATCTAGCACAGCCCTCTCTGATTATCTGATATTGTATTTCAAATGTGGAAACAGAAAGCATTCTCACTTGCACATTAGCACACATATTCAGATCTTGTGTTATCTTTTTGATGAGATAACACATAAGCTTTATTACATATAAACTCTATCTAGGTGCACCTTGGGATCTACTGAAAACCACTTTGAATAAGGCTTAGAATTGTCAGGTCATTCTGAAGAGCCCCTAGAATTAGAAATAGGTAGAGGCTATATTTCTCCTTTTGCATATTTTGCTAGGCGTTGACATATTATGTTGACAATAAAATTTGTATGAAATTCTGTTAAAGTCACAAACATTAATTAAAAACCAAGCACAGAACAGTTGCTTCATCTTTTGATATATGCTTAAGCATATAAGCTTTGATAAAAGTCCCTGCTCTCTGCCTATAGCATACATATATGTGCTCAGTCATATGCTACTCTGCAACCCCCTGGACTGTGGTCCCCTGGACTCCTCTGTCCATAGAATTTCCCAAGCAAGAATACTGGAGTGGGCTGCCATTTCCTACTCCAGAGGATCTTCCCAACCCACTGATCGAAACCATGTTTCCCGCATTGGCAGACAGATTTGTTACCATTATGCCACCTGGGAAGACCCATAGCGTGGTGACAAGCAATTTTCATGAGGGTCAAGTTCTGGGGCCCTGAACAAAAGAAACTCAGGACCTAGAACATCACTCAGAAGGCTATCACTGGTCTCACTAAACTCATACTCTGTATACTGAGTCATCTTTCTAGTAAATCCTATAACATAGCCTTATCAATAGAAAGGTTTTTAATATCCCTTATGCCATTTAGTAAATTCCTCAACACAGATGTAGATTATGACATTTAACAATTTGCCTATCTATCCTGGATTAAGATCTAGGATCCACCTGAATAGATCTTCAAAAACTTATCTAACTATTCCCAAATTGTATCCTGATTAGAAAGCTACAAAGTTAGCCTCAGTTGATGGCAAAGGGCAGGGAAGCCTGGTGTGCTGCAGCCCATGGGGTTGAAAAGAGTCAGACATGACTGAGCAACAAAAAAAGTACCTTCTCCAGTGTACAAACTAACGTTAATTTATTCAGAATTATTAAAAAAAAAAAACAGATCCAAGGAAAAAGCTAACAGATATCCCAAATGTCATAGAATTTCTGTAGTAGCCATATAAGCATAGATTCAAATTATAGTTAGAAAAACATTTAGTCTAACTCTTTCATTTATTGATTTTGTTATAGTCAAACATACAGTCTTCCCCAGAGTAAGTTATGAAGTCTAAGTAACTAGAACTCCTTCCTTCACCAAAAAAGGAACTTCTTTCCAGGAATTATCTAATGCATAGGTTAAATATCTTGTTCTTCAGACTTTGTTTTCACCCTAAAAGTTTAGTTTTTTTTTTTTAATTCCAATATTAATTTGTAGGAAAATTTCAAATTGTTGTAAATAAATTAATGGAAGGTATAATAAAAATTATAATATAAGCTTCCCTCTGTATTTCTCACTATTGAAATGACCCTTTAAGAGTCTTAATGCATATTCAGGAATTTTTCCCAGTCTTTTGCAAAATATTTACCATTTGTAAGAAAAAAACTGTTGTAATTCAATTTTCAATTTTCATTTTTATTATCTTGCTTGGACATTTAATTTACCTCCTGATTTTGACTTGTTATCATTTATACTTTATATCACAAGTTATTATATGATTTCACAATGTTGTATGTTTTTTCCAGTGAGTTCTTGAGTAAATATTAATGTCATTTTGTTAATTCAGTTTAGTTCTTCATTGTTCAATAGTGTCCAACTCTTTGCGAGTTGTGGACTGCAGTATGCCAGGCTTCCCAGTCCATCACTAACTCCTGGACCTTATTCAGACTCATGTCCATTGAGTCGGTTATGCCATCCAACCATCTCATTTTCTGTTGTCCCCTTCTTCTCCTGCCTTCAACCTTTCCCAGCATCAGGGTCTTTTCTAGTAAGTCAGTCCTTCACATCAGGTGGTCAAAGTATTGGAGTTTCAGCTTCAGCATTAGTCCTTCCAATGAATATTCAGTACTGATTTCCTTTAGGATGGACTGGTTGGAACTCTTGCAGTCCAAGGGACTCTCAAGAGTCTTCTCCAACACCACAGTTCAAAAGCATCAATTCTTCAGCATTCAGCTTTCTTTATAGTCCAACTCTCACATCCATACATTACTACTTGAAAAGTCATAGCTTTGACTAGACTGACTGTCTTGGCAAAGTCTCTGCTTTTTAATATGCTGTCTAGGTTGTTCATAGCTTTTCTTCCAAGGAGCAAGCGTCTTTCAATTTCATAGCTGCAGTCTCATCTGCAGTGATTTTGGAGCCTCAAAAATAAAGTCTGTCAGTGTTTTCATTGTTTCCCCATCTATTTTCCATGAAGTGATGGGACCAGATGCTATGATCTTAGTTTTCTGAATGTTGAATTTTATTTCAACATTTTCATTCTCCTCTTTCACGTTCATCAAGAGGCTCTTTAGTTCTTCTTCAGTTTCTGCCGTAAGGGTAGTGTCATCTGCATATCTGAGGTTATTGATATTTCTCCCAGCAATCGTGATTCCAGCTTGTGCTCATCCAGTCTGGCATGTTAATTAAGTGATATGAAATTAATTTTGATTTCTATAAAATAAGTAGTCCATTTTAAATTAGTGTATGTTGTTTCATATTTTATATTCCATAACAAGAAGTTAGAAAACAATTTTTAATCACTAAACTAGCTCTCTGAATATATAGATGCTGATTATTCTAAATTGTCAAAATTTCTATGAAATTTCAAAAGATTTTGTACTAAGAGAACAGCAAATGCTACAATTTGGAGCTGGAAGGACTAATACAGTCTATAACATGTCTTATGATCACTACTTATTTTTAAGTAAACACTATTAAAACAAATTTATGAATATTTTAACATTAGTAATTCAATAATGTTTTGATCTGTAAGCATACATTAAACACAAAAAAAATTTCAGTGCTTGATAAGGCAAATATTTCCTGATAGATGATATTTTTTCTTTTCCTATATGCATTATTAATTATTAGATAAGTAAGATCAGCATGCTTGGAAAGGGCTCATCATAAAGTGTCAAGGCACTAGGTAACAAATCAATGGTTATTTAAATGATTGTTTTCCCCTGAGGGAAAATATATTTTGGTTTGGAGGCCTAACTTCATTATGCTTCAGTACATACTGAGTGAAAACACTGTTTCCATCATTAACGTGTTTATAAAAGCTTTTTGTTGTCTGCACTGGAAAGTCATTCAGTGGAATTTTTTTTCTTATGATGCACAGTAAATACTAATGAACTCAGAAGCATTTGTAGACTTTCAAATGTTAACTAAATTTTTAGAGAGGAATACATTTAACAACATTATGAATTATTATCTTACATCAAGCAGATATGTGCATAAATTCAATTTTTTAAACTGAAAACACTAGTTTCTCCTCATACACATTTTACAATGTTCAAGGAGAGTTTTCACTAGTTTGATATCACTACAATGATCACTGCTGTTTGATATTTTCAAGTTTGCTGAGTTTTCCTGTCTATTGCTTTGTTTCTTTAAAGATATTTCCAAAAAGTAACAGAATAACTAATATTTGAGCTATGGTTGCTACCACATTTGGCCTGTAAAAAGATAAACTCTTAATATTGATTATTTATCAACACTCAAATTCAAATATATTTATTTTTGTAGCTATTTGTAGTAATACACTCTGTCATTTACTTTACAATATTTCAGCATATATTAATGTGATTACACATTAAAGTCATTTTTATCTTCAGTTTAGTTCAGTTCAGTTGCTCAGTCATATCTGACTCTTTGTGACCCCATGAATTGCAACATGCCAGTTCTCCCTGTCCATCACCAACTCCCAGAGTCTACTCAACCTCATGTTCATTGAGTCGGTGATGCCATCCAGCCATCTCATCCTCCATCATCTCCTTCTCCTCCTGCCCTCAACCCCTCCTAGCATCAGGGTCTTTTCCAATGAGTCAGCTCTTCACATGAGGTGGCCAAAGTATTGGAGTTTCAGCTTTNTTCCCTATAATGAAAAGGACACCTTTTGGGGGTGTTCTAGAAGGTCATGTAGGTCTTCATAGAGGCATTCAACTTCAGCCTCTTCAGCTGGAACCAGCTTCTTTAGAACCAAAACCATTCATAATCTCTTCATCGGAGAATTAGTTGAACTCCATCTGCCCTCCAGGCCTCCCCACACCCACTTCAGAGAGACTGAGCCCAAGACAGTGAGTGCTCTCCAATCACAGAGGCTCCCAGGCCCTGCCAGGTCTTATCCCCCAGCCAGGCCCTGGAGGACTGAACTGGTTTAATTTGAAGATTTCTATATTTTTATGCTAAAACTGCAAACAAGTATTGCTTTGCTAATGAAAAACATATCAAATTTTTCTATCATCAGGATGTATTTTTCCCTTCAAAGTCAAGGGGTGGGGGAAAGTTATTAAAAACAAGCAAACAAGAGACAGAGTGACTGCCTTTCTGGGCTATACTTCTCTCAATAAGGCCCAAGTCAGGGTACCTGGCCCCACCAGGCTCCCCTACCAAGTGGCAGTTTCTTGGAGTAAAGGCCATGAGGTGAGACTTGGGAGGACCAAACTCTGTCCCTCTTCGCTTATGAGTCCAGATCTTTGGAAGGGAGGGAGCAGGGTGCATGGCAGGAAATACTGGTGCAGGCAGCGGCTGCCTGAAAGCCTCACTGTAGCAGCTGGAAGACCCAAGGGCTGGCTGACCCCCTGGGAAGCCTCCAGGCTCCTGCTGGGCTGCTCCGTTTTCTCTAGAATGTGGCCAAACAGCCAGTATGAGAGGAGACAGAGGAGGCAGCATTTAAATTAGAGAACTGTATCAGTCTAAAGATTCCTGCTTATTTCCCCAAACCACAGCATGCCCTGAGGGGCAAAAAGGAAGGACAAGGCAACATCCTTTTCCCCATCCAAATTGCTGAGGCACTTCTCAGAAGACTGTTTTAAGGAGACAGATTGAAAATAGCCAGGGCAGTAATCACTACCTTTGAGCCTGGATTCCCTAAATATAACGAATGACACTCAACTTGGGATTATCTCTGCCCATTGAGGAGAAAAATGTCAGCAGGAAAGAAAGACGGTCACACCTCGGGACATGAGGGTGTCAAGCTGCACCCTCTCGAATTTCTGGGAGATGCACATGGACCCCCAGAGGAACTTTCATCCAGCAAGTGGCTGACGTCTTGATGAGGGTCTTTCTGACTCCTGACTCCAACTGCAGCAACCGTTGGATATCTGGAGTGGCTTCCAGTGGCTTCCCTCCCCTCCATTCCTACCTAATGACAGGACCCTTGTTTATAAAGCCCCTGAGAGTCCTTGACAATCTCTAAAAAGGCTGTCTTCATGCCAGTGATAACAGAGGAAAAAGCAGGAAACTGCCAGTAACAGTCCCAGCATCTCCAGTAAGGCCAACTTTATGCTAAAATATATTTTCTCTGTGTATAGAAAGATATATATATATAGAGAGAGACATTAACAAGAATTATCTTGCCAGTACTAGTGACGCCTGGTGATTTTAATGCCATTTACATTTTTTTGGCATTTTCCAATTTCTTTTTTAATCATCAAGGTGATTATCTTTTTATAATCATTTAATAATAATTACCTTAAAAGTTATTAACAGCTGTAATTTACCTAGATGTGAACATGGCGTATGACAGACAAGGCCATTTATATCATGCGGTGTCTAAAGCAGACAAGAAGCAAGCGGTATAGAGTCAGAAACTTCTCTTTCTCTTCTTAGTAGCCCCCTTTGTTGTGACTCATCTGTAAAGTTCTCGAGCCTCTGCCCACCCATTTGTTGGAGTCCTTGGAGACTGCATATGTCTAAAAAACTTCCTAAGTTTAAACCACAACTTCAAACTTCCATACTAAACCAAATATTTGTGTCATTTTGTTTTCATCCTCTGTTCTGATATAGATATTAAAACAGGTACTTAAAAAGTAGCTGGATGGTAATGTAAAATGATTAATTTCTGAACAGTTGAGAAGTTGAATAAAGTCGACCCTTAAACAATGTGGGGGTTAATTTGTGTATAACTTAACAGCTGGCCCTCTGTATCCACAGCTCCTCTCCCATCAGTGCATTTGACTAACCTCAGATTGCATAGTGCTGTGGTATTTACCACTGAAACATACTGTGTATAAGAGAAATTGTGTGAATCAGTCCCACATTTTTCAAGGGTTACTGTATATGGTTTTTATATTATGGAAAGGGTGACATTTAAGTATCATTGGGTTGCTTAAAGTTAAAACCAAACTACATGCAAGTAATATAATGAACTGAGAATTTCCTGCTCTGGAATAGTATAGGAGACCCTTGGTTAAGGTGCTTCATTACCTTCACCTTTCCCCACTGATTTCAAACCCATTAAGAGCTGAGGAAACACCCTTGACCAAGCCTATCAAGTGGTAACAGACACACTCTATTAAAAGCTATTTTGTTTCTTCTCTTCTACATCATTTCATCACCTTATGCAACCACACAGAATATACATAAAACTATAGTTTGATGGATTTCAACATATTTGCCAGGATCCATACAGCTCAGAATATTCCCATAGCTGAAGGCTGTGGTTCTCAAAAGGATGATATTAATAAAAGATAATGTTGCTGCCATATGGTAAAAATAAGATGTATGAGACCCAAGACTATTAAACGGGACCATTTGCTCCTTTCTCTGATGTAACTGCCATGGGATGGAATACATAATAGCTTCAGAACCAGAAGACCTAGGTGTGAAGCACAGCCCTGCACCTACATGCTGTCATGATCTTGCCTATCCTGCATACCTTCTGCCTCCTTGATATGGGAGTTGTTGTGAGGATTTTAAAAAGGATAATGTCTGTGAAAATACTTGAAATTAATGGCAACCCACTCCAGTACTCTTGCCTAGAAAATTCCATGGATGGAGAGCCTGGTGGGCTACAGTCCATGGGGTCACAGAGTCGGACATAACTGAGCGACTTCATGACTGTAGAATACGGCAATTTATCTGAGAAAGAAAAAGAAGCCTCAATTCTAGAGAGCTAAACCCTTGAAAACCTCATTCACACAGATTAGATGGTCTGGAGCAGTGGGGGGAGCTGGAGTTAGAGGTCAGGTGCTAGAGTGAAGAGAAGGGGTTTCTTCAACTTGGCACTCAAGGCCATGGAACATTCCTACCATCTCAGTTGGGTATAAGCTTTCAATAGACTCCCCTTGGGAATTCTNGCCTACCAGGCTCCTCTGCCCATGAGATTTTCCAGGCAAGAGTACTGGAGTGCGGTGCCATCGCTTTCTCCGCTAATGAGCCCAGACTCTTGCATCTTCCCATATATGGAAAAGTGCTAAATTCATTAACTTGAGTTGTCTCTTTTTCTTTATATGTGTGCATGTTCAGTCACGTCTGACTCTTTGTGATCGCTTGGACTATAGCCCACCAGGCTGCTCTGTCCATGGGATTCTCCAGGCAAGAATATTGGAGTGGGTTGCCACTTTCTTCTCCGATGGATCTTCCCAACCCAGGGATTGAACCTGCATCTCCTGCAACAGCAGGCAGATTTTTACCACTAATGCCACCTGGGAAACTGTGTTCTTCTTTAGTTAACGGTAAATTTTGATGTTCTGACTAGCTGATTTCTACTTTTTTTTTTCCCAAAAACTCCTGTATATAACGGCTCCTCCCTTACCTCCTGGGAACGCTCCGTCAGAGTGATTCACCCAGGCCTGAGTCCTCAGGATGTCTGCCAAATGAGATACAATTCTCAACTTTCAGGCTGTGCCTTTTTCAGACAGCTCCATGGTCTGCATCCATAGCCTCTATTCTATGATACCTGCAGCTATTGTGTTTTGTAAAAGTTGTACTGAAGAGAGAATCCACATTTAAATGATCAAAATTACCACAAGACTATCTATCAGGCAGGACTATGCCAAGAAGGACAAAATGTTAGCGGCCATGCCTACAGAGCTGGGCCCACCTTTAAAGGCTCTTTCTCTTGATAGAGATGGAGAGAGACAGTGACAGAGATAGGGAGAGGGAGAGAAGGAAGAATGAAGATACAAAGGTAATTCAGGCACTGATGGTGCACATTTTAGAAAGAGAATCTAACAGACAGCGTAGTGAATATGGGCAACAATATTGTTTTATAACCCTTAAACTTGCTAAGAGATTAGATCTTAGTTATTTTGAAAACAAAAAAGGAACTATAATTATGTGACATGGTAGCAGTACTATGGTTATGATAGCAATCACGAGTGAGTGAGTGAAAGTTGCGCTGTCGTGTCCGACTCTTTGCGACCTCATAGACTATACAGTCCATGGAGTTCTCCAGACCAGAGTACTGGAGTGGGTAGCCTATCCCTTCTCCAGAGGATCTTCCCAACCCAGGAATAGAACCGGGGTCTCCTGCATTGCAGGCAGATTCTCTACCCACTGAGCTATGAGGGAAGCCCAATAGCAATCATATCACATTATAAATGTATCAAATCAACATGCTGTACATATTAAACATACTTAATGCCATGTGTCAAACATACTTCAGTGAAAAGAAAAGGGGTTTCTCAAACATACCCGTGTTTCTCTCCAACTCAGAGGCTGGGATGCAGAGTCACCCTTTTTGCTCTGAGATGTTCTAATTATATGAATATTTTTTCTACTGTACGATATCTGGGAAATTTCCGTTTCTCCAGTAACAGCTTACATCCATTCCTCCAGTTACCTCTGCCATCTAGAGAACACAGTTCAACACCTAGAAATCGCTTCACTCCCGGACCTCATCCACCCCTCAGAGCGGCTGCACTCAGCTGCACTGAACCTCTCTGTGTCTCTGGGCTCACCAAGACCTTTGTCCAACTGTCCCTTTACTTGAACATCAATGTGAGGAGGTTTTGTTCCCTTTATCTGGAAGCTCCCTCTCTTTCTTACATCCTTATTAAGCACTTACAGTTTCAAATGCCACTCAACTTTCACTTGTTTGAATGACTTTCCAATTTCCTCCTCTGAAAACTTAAAAATCTATTTTTTCCTCTCCAAGGTCCCAGAGCATATAATCTATATGGTTTCATTTCTGTTTTCTTTATGTTGAAGTGGGTTTTTCACTCACAAAAGAACATGAATTTTGAGGCCCAGAGTGAAAAGGTCTGGCATATCTTATGTAATGATGGGCTGCTGGCTAAATACACAGAAGAATTTTTTTTAAATCTCAACTACTCAGACTTAAAGGAATTTCTACATGAAGGTCCATAGAAATACACTGAATCTTTATTCTAATCACAACTGTAGGCATAGGACAAATTGTAAAGAAGATAAACTTTATAGCATTTATTCACTTTAAATTACAATTTCTCCAGCTCTTTCCTATTGAAGTCAGTTTTGTGTTCCCTTAGCTGCCTTATGGCTGTTGTTCAGTTGCTAAGTCGTGTCCAATTCTTTGTGACTTTATGAACGGAGCACACCAGGCTTCCTTGTCCTTCATTATCTCCCAGAATTTGCTCAAATTCATGTTCATTGAGTCGGTGATGCCATTGAACCTTCTCCTTCTGCCTTCAGTCTTTCCCAGCATCAATCCTTCCAATGAATATTCAGGATTCATTTCCTTTAGAATTCACTGATTTGATCTCCTTGCTGTCCAAGGGACTCTCAAGAATTTTCTCCAGCACCACAATTCAAAAACATCAATTGTTTCATGCTCAGCCTTCTTTACGGTCCAACTCTCACATCTATACATGACTACTGGAAAAACCATAGCTTTGACTATGTGCACCTTTGTCAGCAAAGTGATGTCTCTGTTTTTTAATATGTTGTCTAGGTTTTTCATAGCTTTTCTTCCAATGAGGAAGCATCTTTTAATTTCATGGCTTCAGTCAATGTCCTCAGTGACTTTGGAGCCCAAGAAAATAAAATCTGTCACTGTTTCTGCTTAGAATTCTCTAATTTTTTTTTCCAGCCTCCAACTTAGCCTTTCCAGAAGAAAGTGTCATTTTCCAGACTCAGCTCTTGCCTGAAACTCAGAAAACCAAAACAATCACCTTAGCTTTCACACACAGGAGACAGGGTGACAGAAAGCCTATTTCTGAGGACAGAGGGCTCCAGAGGACAGTTGGTGAGTTGGCTGCCAGGAAAAGTGGAGCGGGCTCCAGTGATCCAGCCAAAGTACTGCACTTGGGGGTCCTTTATAATGAGAAGAAACCCACCACCTTCTCCTGCCTCTCCCAGAGATCACAGAGAAAGGCAAAAATAGGCAACCTTCCCTCTTAAAACATGCTGTCTTTTACATTAATTATTTTGTTCATGTAAAATACTCTAGAGTTGTGGGTTGGTTTTTTTTTTATTATTATTACATTTGAACAAATATTCACCCCCCTCTTTTTTTTCCAAGAATATACAGACTGATGTCCTGGACACTGCAACCCCTGGCAGTGAATATATGAGATTTTTCTTCCTTTCAAAATTCACAGGTTAGAGGCCCATATTTCATTTTGAGCAAAAGCTCAATTTATTCAAAGAGGTGCAAATAGAATATCTGCCGACTTTTCTCCACACTTGCATCCTACAGAGGGTAAGCAGTGTCATCTGTAAGCTCTGTTCAGTTCAGTCGCTCAGTCGTGTCCAACTCTGCGACCCCATGAAGTAGAGCATGCCAGGCTTCCCTGTCCATCACCAACTCACAGAGTTCACTCAGACTCATGTGCATTGAGTCAGTGATGCCATCCATCCATCTCATCCTGTGTCGTCTCCTTCTCCTCCTGCCCTCAACCCCTCCCAGCATCAGGGTCTTTCCCAATGAGTCAACTCTTTGCATGAAGTAGCCAAAGTATTGGAGTTTCAGCTTCAGCATCAGTCCTTCCAATGAACAACCAGGACAGATCTCCTTTAGGATGGACTGGTTGAATCTCCTTGCAGTCCAAGGGACTCTCAAGAGTCTTCTCCAACACCACAATTCAAAAACATCAATTCTTCAGNAGACTGGTGATTCGTTTCTTACATAACAGTATATATGCTTCAGTGCCATTCTCCCAGATCATCCCGCCCTCTCCTACTCCCTCTGAGGCCAAAAGTCCATTGTCTATGTCTGTGTCCTTTTGTTGTCACACATACAGGGTCGTCCTTACTATCATTCTAAATTCCGTATATATGTGTCAGTATGCTGTATTGGTGTTTTTCTTTCTGGCTTACTTCACTCTGTATAATAGGCTCCAGTTTCATCCATCTCATTAGAACTGATTCAAATTTAGAAGTCAGACTAGAATTTTAATTTACAATCACTTGGATTATAGGGAAAGACATTGAAATCTTGGGTTAGGGACATGGTTAAACCATAGGTTGTCAGAAGTTGCATTACTTAAATTCAGCTTTCCCAGATTCATCTCAGTGCATGAAGCTTTTCTCCAGCCCGGAATGTGGCTGTTTTCATGCCATTACTTAGGAATGAAGAGTAACAACAGAAGCATACCATCACGGAGTATTCCTTCTCAGTGAGGGAAAACTCAGTGATGTGCATCATCAATCCCAGCAGAACAGCTCAATTTCATCCTCTCTATATGTCCATTTGTGCTTATGTTACCACAAGATGTTTCTCTCTTGTCTTTAGGAAGAAATCTTCAATTATGAGTAAAGGGACAGAATGGCTTCCCTTGCTATTTTAGCTTGTTAAAGCAATCAGTTAGTGTTTATTATACTAATTAATTATTGCTCTGTTTATCTCGTGCAGTTATTTGCTTTTACTTAATGGGTAGACAATGAATTCCTGTTGGCAGAGGGGAATAAAAGCAGAATTAGGAAAGTTCTAAAACCTTGGTTCAGGATTTGAAGCATAAATGGAAAAATTCAAAGGCTTCATTAGGATGCCAGGAATCGGCATGAGCTAGTACCGCCTTTTGTCACTTCTTGAGCATCAGTTCTGCTTACTGAATTCCTCAGTGTTTGAACTTGCAATGAACTGCTTGCTTTAATAGTCTTCATTTTAAGTTGATGAATAAGTGTAAACATGTAATTAGATGCTGCAGCCCTTGAAGAGTGATTTATTAGAAGATACATTTTTAGTGACAAATATAAAGCTATTAAGATATTGACAGAAGATTAAGACAGTTACTATTAGAATTTTATATATAAATGTTAGAGTCACCTTTTAATGAGATGGTATATTTAAATAAGCAAATAATTGCCTGCATTTCTCTTTGACATTTCATTATCTCATGAATTACATATTCAGTCTTATCATAATATAAAAGCTTGGTTACTAAATAGCAGATTAAAAAATTGATGGTGAATATATCTCACAGATTTCAGGAACTCAGCCCCTCAGCAGTTTTTATTATTATATTGATCCCAGCAATCTATTTCACAATGTATCAGTAGACACATGCATTTTAGATAAATAATATATTAAATAGGATATCCTTTTTATCAAGATATATAGCAATCTTTTGATATTGTTCTGTGATATATTTTGTGATCAACCAAATTTATTCTGTCAAAATCAAAGGAAATTGCCCATAACATTTCTATTTGTGTTATTTGCAATTTGTTATTCAGTTATTTACTACAATATGACACACACACACATATTTTGAAATACTCAAGATTTGAACACTTTCTGAAGTTGTAAAGTTTTAGAAAGTGAAATTGCTTAAATTTAATTCAGAACATGTCACAGATGATCTTAACTAGAATAAATTCTCAGCTATGAATATGGTATCAGAGCAAGATGGGATGAAAGTGTTACTGATGTTTACAACTTCTAGGTATTTAAATAGTCCTTGTTCTAATCAGCTTGAATATTAATGAATTTTATTCCTTTGGTTTTAATAATTATATATTTTAAGCAATTTTTTAAAAGCTGTGAAAGGGCATAACCATTGGAGATAGAAAAAAATCTGAAATTGAGTCATTGCTTTTCTAGTTTCATTTTTTTAATTTCCAAGGAGTAACGTACTGGAAAAAAAAAAATGAAGACACCCTAAGAAACCTCTTGGACAACGTTAAATACACCAACATTCTCATATTAAGGGTCCCAGAAGGAAAGAGAGAGAAAACACCTGAGAAAATATTTGAAGAGATGATAGCTGAAGACTTCCCTAACATGTGAAAGGAAATAGTCAACCAAGTCCAGAAAGGACAGAGTCCTAGGCAGGATAAACCCAAAGGAGAACACACAGAGACACATAGTAATCAAACTGACAATAATTAAAGACAAAGATAAATATTAAAAGCATCAAAGTGTAAATGACAAATAACTTACAAGGGAACTCCCATAGGTTAGATGATTCCTAAACAGAAATTCTACAAGCCAGAAGGGAATGGCATTATATAATTAAAATGATGAAAAGGAAGGATCTACAACCAAGTATACTCTACCCTGCAAGACTCTGGTTCAGATTTGAAGGAGAAATCAAAAGTTTTACAGATAAACAAAGGTTAAGAGAATTCAGCACTACCAAATCAGCTTTACAACAAATGCTAAAGAAACTTCCTAGACAGGAAATACAAGAGAAGGAAAAGATCTAAACAAAATAAACCCAAAACAAATAAACAAATGGTACTAGGATCATATATATTGATAATTATCTTAAATATAAATGGATTAAATTCACCCTTCAAAAGACATAGACTGGCTGGGTGGGTGTAAATGTGTGCATGTATGCACTTCCACTTACTGTATCACTCCACTTAACCCCCCAAATTGTATGCAATTATTTGTCACTGTTAGGATAATCATATGTCCACTGAGGCTTGCAATAGTAATTATGTTTAATTTTTTTGTCCAGCTTGTGGAACTGATAGCATCTTTTACTATTGAGGATAGTGACTGCAGCCATGAAATTAAAAGATGCTTGTTCCTTGGAAAGAAGGCTATGAAAAACCTACAGAGCATATTAAAAAGCAAAGACATCACTTTACTGACAAAGATCTGTACAGTCAAAAATATGGTTTTTCCAGTAATCATGTACAAAAGTGACAGTTGGATCATAAAGAAGGCTGAGGGTGAAGAATAGATGCCTTTGAATTATAATGCTGGAGGACTCTTGAGACTCCTTTGGACAATAAAGAGATCAAACCAATCAATCCTAAAGGAAATCAACCTTGAATATTCATTGGAAGGAATGATGCTGAAGCTCCAATACTTTGGCCACCTGATGCAAAGAGCTGGCTCGTTGGAAAAAGACACTAATGCTGGGAAATATTGAAGGCAAAATGAGAAGAGGGCAGCAGAGGATGAGATGGGTAGATAGCATCACCAACTGAATGGACATGAATTTGAGCAGACTCTGGGAGATAACAAAGGACAGGGACACCTGGTGCTACAGTCCGTGGGGTTGCAGAGTTTTATACAACTTAGTGACAAAAGAGTTTGACATGACAGTGACTGAAAAACAACAACAACTTAAAAAAAATAATTGTAATATAAATTAGAACTATATGTAACTTTGTTCTACATTTTCCAAGCCTCCTGTCAATGTATTATTATCATACTTTCATAATTTAAAAAAAATGAAAAAGAAAAACTGAACTAATGTGCTACATACTTATCTTTCTTACCTGATATATGGGAATAATAATAAGACTTCTGATGCTACTTTATGGACTGAATATAATGAAAGAGAATATTATCTAGTTTGATTTTGCTTGGCACTTAACGCAGTGTCTGAAGGATGTAGTAGGCATTTGGCGCATGTGATCTTTAATCTTCACTCAATAACAGACAATATTTACTGAAAACTTACTAAATGCCTCCCACAGTTGTAAATATTTTGATATGTAATAACATATTTACTTTTCTTACCATAAGTTTATAAGTAACTGCTGTATTAATTATATTTTACAGGCAGTGGTACTTAACATATCCAAGGACAATATATTTTTATTTATTGATTTTATTGTGCCATTCCTTATATGATGCATCATTACTTTATGTTAAAACTACAAGAAAAAAACATTGCAGTTATATGACTTATACCATCTATTTTGATGCAAACCAATTTCAGAGATGTTAGAATATGAAAAAAATGTGCATTCTTTAATTGATGAAATAATATGGCATCTAGAAAATGTGAAAACTAAGACTTAGAATCCAGGCAGTCTCTTCCCGGAGATTTCCTGCTTTTTCTTGCACTATACTTTTGTACACAGAGTAAAGTTTCAACGGATACAGATGTATTGTTTTATAATTGTATAGTTGTATATATAATTATAATTTATAATTGGTGGCACAAGGCCACCAATATGCCAATCACTCCACTTTTTGGGCAGTTTTCACCTAGCTATTTAGGAGCATTTAAGGAAGTGAGAAACATTGGGCTGGCTGAAGCACAAGCTGGAATCGGGATTGCTGTGAGAAATATCAATAACCTCAGATATGCAGATGACACCACCCTTATAGCAGAAAGCGAAGAAGAACTAAAGACCCTCTTGATTAAAGAGGAGAGTAAAAAATTTGGCTTAAAACTCAACGGGGAGGAAGGTGGGAGGGGGGGTTCAGGATGGGGAACACGTGTATACCTGTGGCGGATTCACGTTGATGTATGGCAAAACCAATACAATATTGTAAAGTAAACTCCAATTAAAATAAATAAATTTATATTAAAAAAAGAAAGCTGAGCACTGAATAACTGATGCTTTTGAACTGTGGTGCTGGAGAAGACTCTTGAGAGTCCCTTGAACTGCAAGGAGATCCAACCAGTCCATCCTAAAGGAGATCAGTCCTGGGTGTTCATTGGAAGGACTGAGGTTGTAGCTGAAACTCCAACACTTTGGCCACCTGATGCAAAGAGCTGACTCATTGGAAAAGACCCTGATGCTGGGAAAAATCGAGGGCAAGAGGAGAAGGGGACGATGGAGGATGAGATGGTTAGATGGCATCACTGACTTGATGAATATGAGTTTGGGTAAACTCCGAGAGTTGGTGATGGACAGGGAGGCCTAGCATGCTGTGGTCCATGGGGTTGCAGAGAGCTGGACACTACTGAGCAACTGAACTGAACTGAACTGAAGGAAGTGAGAGAGTGGGGGTAATATGGAATATTTGAAAACATTTCTAACTCTTTTTGACAAATGTCATTGTTTGTTTATTAAACACAGACACACCTGGCATGCATGCAATAAATATTGTAGAGAGAATGCTTAATTGTGACAAGAGAAATGAACGTAAAATGTTTATAAATCCTTTTTTCTTTTCAGTTGCCTTTTTTTTTAAAAATTTATATCATCAACAGTATGAAGAAAATTAGAAACAACTCCTCTTACTAGATGTCTGAAAACAAAGCAAAACAAAAACTGTGAATGCCTTTTTCTGAGTTAAAGTTAACATTCTAGTGTAGAGGCCATTTCTACAATATAATATTGTTTATACTTATATAGTTCTGTTCTTTAAGTCATTAGAGACAGCATTCTGAAACTTAAAATAGACAAGAATTTCTCTTTCATCTCCATTATTTTACTATTGCTCAAAAAGTCACAGTTAATGCATTGGNTTCAAGACCACAATATCTTAATCATTTGTTGCTTTGGGCACTTGATTGGAATAGATTTTTCTCAAACCATGAAGCTTTAGGAAAGGGAAGAGCAGGTAATCCGTTGTGGAAGCAAGTGCCATGGAGCGTGAAAGTTCAGAATTCTTATTTGCTATAATGAGGAATTCATTTTCTTGAGTTGGTTTCTCTAAGGTTGTTGCTTTTTACAGCCTGTCTGTGACTGGCTATATGCAAATGATAAAACATCAAGATGTTAATCATTGATGTAATCAATCATCAGCTGATGCTGACTCTGCTACCTACACCTATCTTGCTGTTACAAATATGCAAATGAGAAAAATCTCATTATATTGGCAAGGAAAAATGCCCTCACCAGGATATAGGTAGCCCTCCTGAGATGAAACTAAAGAGGTGCTGCCACCAGAACTGGTAGCAGAGCTAAAATTCATCTACTTTCATGCTCTATAAGAGAGAGGTAATTAAAGCGTAAAATATTTTTCAGTAGTGGCCCATAATAACCTTAAGCCTGTTACTTGATTTCTACATAGTTATCAGACTTGTGTGCATCGAGTCAGTGATGCCATCCAGTCATCTCATCCTTGGTTGTCCCCTTCTTCTCCTGCCACCAATCCCTCCCAGCATCAGAGTCTTTTCCAATGAGTCAACTCTTCACATGAGGTGGCCAAAGTACTGGAGTTTCAGCTTTAGCATCATTCCTTCCAAAGAAATCCCAGGGTTGATCTCTTTCAGAATGGACTGGTTGGATCTGCTTGCAGTCCAAGGGACTCTCAAGAGTCTTCTCCAACACCACAGTTCAAAAGCATCAATTTTTCAGCACTCAGCCTTCTTCACAATCAAACTCTCACATCCATATATGATTACTGGAAAAACCATAGCCTTGACTAGATGGACCTTAGTCGGCAAAGTAATGTCTCTGCTTTTGAATATACTATCTAGGTTGGTCATAACTTTTCTTCCAAGGAGTAAGCGTCTTCTAATTTCATGGCTGCAGTCACCATCTGCAGTGATTTTGGAGCCCCAAAAAATAAAGTCGGACACTGTTTCCACTGCTTCTCCATCTATTTCCTATGAAGTGATGGGACCGGGTGCTATGATCTTTGTTTTCTGAATGTTGAGCTTTAAGCCGACTTTTTCATTCTCCTCTTTTACTTTCATCAAGAGGCTTTTTAGTTCCTCTTCACTTTCTGACATAAGGATGGAGAGGGAGGCCTGGTGTGCTGCGATTCATGGGGTCGCAAGGAGTCGGACACGACTGAACGACTGAAATGAACTGAACTGAACCTAAGCACATATTGTTTGAAAGGAGGAAACTACCTACATTTCCTTTTCCCAATTAGTTTGTAAATTCCCTGACTCCAGAGGGCTACTCTAATATTGCTTTTATATCATTTTGCTTAATTAACATAATTTATCAAGGCATTAAAATTAAGGTTTGGTTTGCTCACTATCCCCCTGGAGAAGGGAAAGGCTACCCACTCCAGTATTCTGGCCTGGAGAATTCCATGAACTATATAGTCCATGAGGTCGCAAAGAGTCAGACACGACTGAGCAACTTTCACTCACTTGCTCAATATTTGTCTGCCATATGGTTTATTACAGATTTTCCTATATTAGCCATGATAAGGATGCCTATGTCTTGATTCATACTATATTTTATGATATTAAAGTCTCAGTCTTAATGCTATTATTTTGGTAAGACCAAAAAACTTTGAAATGACAGACTAAAGACTATGGACAATGACAACATCAAAAAGTTATATGTATTAAGTTTAATCTTAATTATCACAGTTCATTTTCTAAATTTAAAAAATCTGAGCCATATTTCTATTTTGCATTTTTAAGATATTTGAACACAGTTATAAGTACATCTACACACACACACTGTAGGATGATTAAATGTAATCAGATGGAAAATGAAAAGCTGCATAATTTATTCTGCATGAAATTTGAGAATTTATGGATTTTTAAAGATTAAAATGTGTAAATTCTGGATAGGACAATCATCTTTGCAGCCATAACTCTTTCTGTCCTATAAAAGTCTTAAAATGTGATAAATATTTAAAAATATCCTGTGAATGAATAAGATAGAGTGAATAATCATGTCAAATTTATCATATATAAAATTTACTTCTGATATTTAATGGAGATAAAATTCATTGAAAGTAGAAATTTAACATATAATATTTGTGAAGCAGTAGTCTATGTAATGGGCTTTCCTGGTGGCTCAGACGGTTAAAGATTCACCTGCAATGTGGGAGACTCAGGTTTGATCCCTGGGTCGTGAAGATCCCCTGAAGGAGGGCATGGCACCCCACTCCAGTATTCTTGCCTGGAGAATCCCCACGCACCAGACTCAGTGGGATTCAGTCCCACGGGGTTGCAAAGAGTCAGACACGACTGAGTGACATCCACACACATATATAAGGCTGTATGTATATGTTCATACATACACATGTATGGGTATATATATATATATATGTATATATAACATACAAATATATATTACTTATATATATGTAAATATATAAGACTTTATTGCCCAGTAGTAACTTTGCTGAACAGCTTGAACTTACAATAACTAAGTAATATTGTTTATGATATTTCTCACATCTTATATTTAATAAAATGACCTTGAAATTTTAAAGTGAAAGATTCTTAATCTCTCAGTAAGCAGAGAAGATGATTCATTAATCTAAAATAGCATAATAAGTCCTGATAATAATAAATTGTATAATAAATATATTAGCCTAAAGAGGTATGGTATTATTTTTCGTAACACCAAATAGTTTTGACTCAGGGAGACAAGGGTATATGAAAAAGTCTTTGATATTTCTAAGCATTACTTTGTTATCAAAAGTAAAACAAGGCCATGAATTTTCATGTATAAGTTTGATATATATAAGAAAATTGTGTGTTTCATTTGGAATTGGATTAGAAAGTCTAAATTTATCACTAACCAGGGTCTTCTTTGTGTCAGATATGTTTAATTTCTTCCCCATGCCTCTTTTTCCTTTATTACGTTATTGTATTTCAGTTTCAACTGCTCCCTTTAATATCTGCTCTGGAGTCAAGGCTGGAATTCCTTTCAGAATTTCACCTTTAAAGTGTGCACATGTCACTTTCATAGCAGATGATACTGGAGAGATATTGCAGGAAGAGGGAGACTTCTGTTGCAGATTCTTGTTGCTGCACAACTAGTCAGCAACATGGATGTGAAGATAATCAGTGGTGCTCTGCTCTAGCCATGATCCCTTGGTAAATTCGAGGGAAAAAAAAAAGGCTCAGACTGTTGGATGACCACCTTTCTGTATGTGGAAACTGGCACTCTAGACCTCCTGTTCACAGTGGTGCTTTGACTATCTTTACATGGCTACTGACCTGGAAATTTGTCCCCTGAGGCACTACCAATTTGCATGTAACAAGCAAGCTTCAGGCCATAAATTGCAGAGACATAACAACTTTCTCTTCCTGCCCATAAAATCGGCAGGAGCTTACCTGTTTTCAAAGGATTACTTCCTGATTGCCTAGTTCTAACCTGAGCAACCCAATTGAGCTTTAATTCTCTGATGCCATGATTTGAAAAGTCTGTGCCATGGGTTCTGTGCCATGATTTGAAAAGTCTACTTTTTGGCAAAGCTAACTCCATTACTCTGAGCAGAATTAACCAACTCTCTTCTGTATACGACAGTAGCTTTTTTACAGTTTGATATTCACATTGCAGTCTGTTTACTTGTCTGCTTTCCCTTCCAGAATGTGTGATATCTTTAAGTTGGAGATACATTTTCTATAGTTATCTGTATTTCCTTTTTCCTTGTTTAATAAACATTATTAACTAGCCACATTAATAGTCTGAAAATTTACATGGGCTGCACAGCAAGTCCAAATATATTTAATACGTAGTGCACAAAAGATTTCATTTTACCTAGGAGCAATCCATTTAGAGGAGTTCATGAGCCCATGCAGTTGTAAATGTAGAAGAATAATAAGCAGAAAAATAAATTGTCAAAGAAATTCTATAAATTATTTGCCATTTTTTCTGTACTGGGCTTTTGCCTTGAAGTGAACATGATTGCTTCTGCATGTTTCTACAGAAGAATTAGTTATAGAAGTAAAAAAAATCATATATTCCCTTTGGCTCTGTGCAAAAAAATAGGTGCTTTATATAAAGCATGTACTTTAAAGTCAGTTAAATGTTACAGATGAATTCTGTTTTACCAACATAGTCATCAGTATAACTTCAGAAGCATCATCATGTATTACACATTTTAAGGTTATTGGTAATGATCGTTAATCACTAATTTTTATGTCACAGATAATTAAAATGCATTCCCTCATAGGAAAGATGTAACTAACATCAAGATAAATTTAGTATCTTCACACACAGAAACCTGACTCTCAAGCAAATAAAATCATTCCAAAGTTCATAGCAAGGTTCTTTTTCACCTCTTTGTAAAAGTGGTAAAGTAAAACTTAACTGGTTTGAATTTTTCTTTTCACTTGAGGAAGTAGGATAACCTGATTAACAATAAAACCTCTATATATTATGATTATTCTGGGTATAAATGAGACCTGAGATGTTAAGAGCTATGTAAATTCAAAGACTACTAGACTGAATAGCAGAAAGATATCTAGCCTGGAAATCTAATGTAGAATTTATTGGTGTATTTCTCACTTGAACATTAGTCAGCTATGCCAGTGTCCTTTGACATGTTATTAAAACTTTCTGGGTTAAATATGGAGGTTAAAACAAATAATCTACAAAAATCCTTCCAGTATTATTAACTATTTTATTCTTTTCAAATCTGTAAAATCAATTAATCACCCACAGTGAAGAAGTTAACGTGTTTTTTTTTTTTTTTTTCCTGTGAAAGTCGCTCAGTTTCTGACTGTTTGGTACCCCATGGACTACACAGCCTGTGGAATTCTCCAGGCCAGAATACTGGAGTGGATAGTGTTTCCCTTCTCCAGGAGATCTTTCCAACCCAGGGATCAAATGCAGGTCTGCTGCATTGCAAATTCTTTACCAGCTGAGCCACAGGGGAAGCCCCAAAATACTGGAGTCAGTAGCCTATCCCTTCTCCAGGGGTTCTTCCCGACCCAAGAATTGAACTGGAGTCTTCCGCATTCCAGGCAGATTCTTTATCAACTGAGCTATTGTAAATAATGGTTAATTATATTACCAAAAAGAGCACACACTTTAGATTAAAACAAATAATGCATTTCTTTCTTCTTTTTCTCTTTTCCCCTTCCTTTCTTCCATTCTTTCTCCCCTGCCTCCATCTCTCCTTTCCCCCTCTCTCTCTCTCCTTCCCTCTCTTTCCCTCCTTCTGAATTGAATAATTTAAAACAATAAAAATCTGAAAGATATGAGAATAGACTAAACACAGACTTGAATTAGGACACATGATTTCTCCCTGTTACATGTTAACAATCAGGTAACAGGGAAAATCATGAAAATCATTTTGTCAAAATCTCTCCTAAGCATAGACATTTTATAGCATAAATATTTAACAACAGATTTGAGTTTCTTTGTACCAAAAGTGAGCATCACAATTCGGAAATTACACAACCCCCATTATTAAAAAGAAGCCTGTTAATAATATGCTATTCTTTTTTCTAAACTAAATCAAGAGGGCCGTTGGCATGGGCCTGCGGTACGCCGCTGCAGGGAGGGGCTCAACAGTGGTCACCTGGCTTGTTGCTTTTCTGGTCGCCACTCGCCCGCCGGCCGGCAAGACCCACCAGTAGCACTGCACCGATTCCTCTCGGGCTTGTGGGCGCTGCTCTGAGCAGCGTCATCCTTTATACCAGAAAGCTGGTGGGCACTATGGGGGAAAAACAAAACAAGAAGAAAGTGGAGCAGGTGCTAGAAGAAGAGGAAGGAGAATACATGGTTGAAAAAGTTCTAGACCGTCGAGTGATAAAGGGCAAAGTGGAATATCTCCTAAAGTGGAAGGGGTTCTCAGATGAGGACAACACATGGGAACTAGAAGAGAAGCTGGATTGCCCTGACCTCACTGCTGAGTTTCTGCAGTCACAGAAAACAGCACACGAGACAGACAGATCAGAAGGAGGCAAGGGCAAAGCTGATTCTGATTCGGAAGATAAGGGGGAGGAGAGCAAACCAAAGAAGAAGAAAGAAGAGTCAGAAAAGCCACAAGGCTTTGCCCGGGATTTGGAACCAGAGCGGATTATTGGAGCTACAGACTCCAGTGGAGAACTCACGTTNAGGCAGGAGTACTGGAGTGGGGTGCCATTGCCTTCTCCCTCCACATGTATATTTGATGTAAAAAGCCTCTTGATGAAAGTGAAAGTGGAGAGTGAAAAAGTTGGCTTAAAAGTCAACGTTCAGAAAATGAAGATCGTGGCATCTGGTCCCATCACTTCATGGGAAAATAAATGGGGAAGCAGTGGAAACAGTGTCAGAATTTATTTTGGGGGGGGCTCCAAAATCACTGCAGATGGTGATTGTGGCCATGAAATTAAAAGACACTTACTCCTTGAAAGAAAATTTATGACCATCCTAGATAACATATTCACAAGCAGAGACATTACTTTGCCAACAAAGGTCCATCTAGTCGAGGCTATGGTTTTTCCTGTGGCCATGTATGGATGTGAGTGTTGGGCTGTCAAGAAAGCTGAGTGCCAAAGAATTGATGCTTTTGAACTGTGGGGTTGGAGAAGACTCTTGAGAGTCCCTTGGACTGTAAGGAGATACAACCAGTCCATTCTGAAGGAGGTCTGCTCTGGGATTTCTTTGGAAGGAATGATGGTAAAGCTGAAACTCCAGTACTTTGGCTACCTTATGTGAAGAGTTGACTCACTGGAAAAGTCTCTGATGCTGGGAGGGATTGGGGGCAGGGAGAGAAGGGGATGACAGAGGGTGAGATGGCTGGATGGCATCACTGACTCGATGGACGTGAATCTGAGTGAACTCCGGGAGTTGGTAATGGACAGGGAGGCCTGGTGTGCTGCAATTCATGGGGTTGCATAGAGTCAGACACGACTGAGAGACTGAACTGAACTGGGCAATTNGCAGGGAGAGAAGGGGATGACAGAGGGTGAGATGGCTGGATGGCATCACTGACTCGATGGACGTGAATCTGAGTGAACTCCGGGAGTTGGTAATGGACAGGGAGGCCTGGTGTGCTGCAATTCATGGGGTTGCATAGAGTCAGACACGACTGAGAGACTGAACTGAACTGGGCAATTTTATTCATATTCTCAGCCTCAGTGATGGGTTTAGAGATGTCTCAAAGAGAAAATGAAATATACCTATTTAAAACTTAGCACAGTGAGACACCTTAGCACATGTAAGTGTCAGATAACAGGGAGGTTGCTCTGCGAACTCCTTGTGCTGTGTACTCAGTTGCTCAGTCATGTCTGACTCTGCGGCCCCATGGACTATAGTCCACTAGGCTCCTCTGTTGGTGGAATTTTCCACCCCTCCCCGCAAATTGGAGTAACATTTCCCCAATTGCTGCCTTATACAGCTCAATGGTCAGCCTTCTCTTAGACTATCCTCAGCTGAGAAGAGAGGCCTCAACTACGTCATGTCCACTTTCCCAAATGAAAACAGGCAAATCCTACCACTGTTTGACACGTGATTGACCACAGCCTCACAAGGCAGCCTCCAGAATTCTATGGAGGCTCAGCTGAGACTATGCTGCAGCCCAGTTTTGCTTTCTGCTCAGTCCTGTTTCTTTCCCTTTCCTAGTAGGTCCACATACTGAGAGAGGTCCCCAAATAACTTCCTATAAAATGATCTTGGTCTTAGAACCTGCTTCCCCTGAATTCAACCTAAAACACCTGTTTCACATTTTGACTCTCAAAATTGTGTATATTAAAAAAAATTAAAATTGTTTAAAACTAATTTTTACAGTTGAAACTTTTTTTTATTAATTAATTTATTTTTTAAATTTTACTTTACAATACTCTATTGGCTTTGCCATACATCGACATGAATCCACCACAGGTGTACACAAGCTCCCAATCCTGAATCC
>SJYV01007988.1:0-15594 GCA_006410875.1 Neotragus pygmaeus | reverse complement strand
AGTTTGTTGTGATCAACATAGTCAAAGGCTTTGGCATAGCCAATAAAGCAGAAATAGATGTGTGTCTGGAACTCTCTTGCTTTTTCCATGATCCAGCGGATGTTGGCAATTTGATCTCTGGTTCCTCTGCCTTTTTGAAAACCAGTTTGAACATCAGGGAGTTCACGGTTCACGTATTGCTGAAGCCTGGCTTGGAGAATTTTGAGCATTACTTTACTAGCATGTGAGATGAGTGCAATTGTGCAGTAATTTGAGCATTTTTTGGCATTGCCTTTCTTTGGGATTGGAATGAAAATTGACCTTTTCCAGTCCTGTGGCCAGTGCTGAGTTTTCCAAATTTGCTGGCATATTGAGTGTAGCACTTTCACAGCATCATCTTTCAGGATTTGAAAGAGCTCAACTGGAATTGCATCACCTCCACTAGCTTTGTTCGTAGTGATGCTTTCTAAGGCCGACTTGACGTCTCATTCCAAGATGTCTGGCTCTAGATTAGTGATCACATCATCATGATTATCTAGGGCAAATTTTGTGTATTAGAGAGGCAATCTTATTCCAAGGATTCCATTCTTTACTGAGGGTATTAAGGGGTTTTCCTGTTCTGGTTGGTGAAATACGAATTATCCCAGCCCTGAGTGGGCTGCAGAGACTGATTTATCTTCTATTTTTAGTGGTTCTTTTCCCAGTATAAGAAACTTCTTTCATGATCTTTCACTGATCAGTATGCAGCTGAAGACCCAAAAGCTTACCTCTACATTTCTAGATGTTTCTGGCTTTATGCATTTTTCTCCTCTTTACTGATCTGCCCTGAAATTACTAGCCACTTTGGCCTCTATGGAGAAGGCAATGACAGCCCACTCCAGTCTCTTGCCTGGGAAATCCCATGGACGAAGAAGCTTGGAAGGCTGCAGTCCATGGGGTCGCTGAGGGTCGGACACTACTGAGTGACTTTACTTTCACTTTTCACTTTTCTGCATTAGAGAAGGAAATGGCAACCCACTCCAGTGTTCTTGCCTGGGAACAGGGGAGTCTGGTGGGCTCCCAGGGATGTGGGAGGCTGGTGGGCTGCCGTCTATGGGGTCACACAGAGTCGGACACAACTGAATTGACTTAGCAGTTGGCCTCTATAAATTCTGTCTCATTAACTCATGTTAGCACTGCTAGGTTCTTTGTGGTCTTCTATCACACACCCTCAAACAGTGATGTGGAAATCCTCTTCAGACAGTAAACTAGGGCAGTTGTTAGGATTCTATTCATTTAAATGATTCATTCTTTCAAGGATGACTGTATCCAGCTGCCTATTGTGCAATGCCTAAAACATTCTTTCATGTATACTTGGAGTATTTAAGACTAGAGAGTTAATATAGTCCTATCTCTTCATCATTACTACAAGTGAAAGTTTGATACTTTTAATTATATTTAAATTTCCAAGTTTTCATTTCTTGTACATAAGAATGCAGTTCACTTTTTATATACGTTGGTGATGTATTAATACCTAAGACTGTGTTATCTTACTTTATTAAATCTGGTAGCTTTTTGTAGATTCCTTGTCTGTTATTTTACAATGAAAAACATATTATCTACTAATAAAGACAGATTTATTACTTTCATTTTATTTCCAATTTGTATGCTATTTTTTCTAGCCTGATTCTTAACTGGTAATTCTAATACTGTATTGGAAAACAGTTCTGAGACTAGATATGTTTGTGTTTTTCCTACTCATAGTAAAAAAGTATCCAGTACCTTAATTATGATGTGATCTGTAGTTTTTTTGTAAATACCCAGTATCTGGTAAAAAATTATCTTTTTGTCTTATTTTTCTGAAATATTTCAATTGCTTTTAAAGTCAAAGATAGATGTTAAGTTTTGTCAAATGTTTTTATCTAAATCTATTAATTAGGATTTGTATTAATAATCATATTAATGCTCTTTTGGGAATTATATTGGATTATTTAAGAATGTTGAACCAGTTTTGCATGTTCATAAAAGCCCCACTTATTCTTGATGTATAAGCCCTTTTTATATTGCTAGGTTTTATTTATTAATATTTTGGTAAAATTTTTTATAACTTAAAGGAGAGATATTGACTAGTACTTTTTTAATGTCTCTACTGGATATCATAACAAGATCTAAATACATAATGTTGGTGTCTAAAACTGTGTTTTAAACTATTTCTTCTTCTTCCATATTCTGAAAGAGTTTCTGCAGAATTGGCACTACTATTTCCTTAAATAATGGAGATCATCTGCTATTTTTTTGAAGAAGTTGACAAGCTGACTGTAAAATTTACATGAAAGAGGAAAGGGCAAAATATAGCTGAAACACTCCTGAAGCATAAAGATAAAGTGAGATAAATTATACATATCTAATAACACAGACAGGAAGATAAAAGGATATTGACATTGAGATTTAAATTGAAAGAGACATGTGTACCACAATGTTCATTGCAGCACTGTTTATAATAGCCAGGACATGGAGGCAACCTGGATGTCCATTAGCAGATGAATGGATAAGAAAGCTATGGTACATATACACAATGGAGTATTACTCAGCCATTAAAAAGAATACATTTGAATCAGTTCTGATGAGGTGGATGAAACTGGAGCCTATTATACAGAGTGAAGTATGCCAGAAAAAAAAAACACCAGTACAGTATACTAGTGCATATATCAGAGAAGGCAATGGCGTCCCACCCCAGCACTCTTGCCTGGAAAATCCCATGGACGGAGCAGCCTGGTGGGCTGCAGTCCATGGGGTCTCTAACAGTCGAACACGACTGACTGAACGACTTCACTTTCACTTTCATACATTGGAGAAAGAAATGGCAACCCACTCCAGTGTTCTTGCCTGGAGAATCCCAGGGACGGGGAGCCTGATGGGCTGCTGTCTATGGGGTCGCACAGAGTCGGACACAACTGAAGCGACTTAGCAGCAGCAGCAGCAGTGTGTATATATGGAATTTGGAAAGATGGTAATGATAACCCTGTATGCAAGACAGCAAAAGAGACACAGATGTATAGAACAGTCTTTTGGACTCTGTGAGAGAGGGAGAGGGTGGGATGATTTGGGAGAATGGCATTGAAACATGTATAATATCATATATGAAACGAATCGTCAGTCCAGTTTCGATGCATGATACTGGATGCTTGTGCCTGGTGCACTAGGACAACCAATAGGGATGGTATGGGGAGGGAGGAAGGAGGGAGCTTCAGGATGGGGAACACATGTATACCTGTGGAGGATTCATGTTGATGCATGGGTAAACCAATACAATATTGTAAAGTAATTAACCTCCAATTAAAATAAATTTATATTAAAAAAATTTTCAAATTAAAAAAAAAGTAAAAACAAGAAAATAAACTGAGCAGAGATATCAGTAGCCATACCCTTCCAAGAGGACAGATTTAATTGATTTAACTAAAGCAACTTACTAAACACACAAATGCAGAAGATAGCCTGGAGGGAGAAAAATTGGAATCCAGAGTTGCTACAAAACAGTATTTAAAAATCTAGCTTTCAAATAAAATATGCAAAGAAATAGGAAAGTATGACCCGTTCTGAGGAAAAGCAAAAATCAGTAGAAACTCTCTGAGTGTCCCAAGAAGTTGGATTTAGCAGGCAAAGATATCAAAGCAGTTATGTTCAAAGAACTAAAGGAAGTTGTGTTTAAAGAATCAAAAGAAAGTAGGAGAGTAATATTAATTAATTAAATATTCAATAAGAAAACACATTATTTAAAAAATTTTTAATGATTACAAATGTAGAAATAAACAATACTTGAAAATTTTTCCAGGGGTAGAAATAAGTGATACTTGAAAAATTCACTAGAAGGGCTGAAAAGAAGATTCAAGATAGCAGAGAAAAATAAGCAGTGAATTTGAAGAGAGAGCAACAGAAATTATCTACTGAAGAACAGGAAGAATGAGAATGGAACAAAAGTGAATGGAGCCTCAGAGACTGTGGGACCACAGACCAACATACGTGTAATGGAAGAGGAAAGAAAACTTTGTGAAAAAAAATTTGAAAAAATAATGTCTGAAAACTTGGCAAATTTGATTGAAAACATTAATTTACCAGCCCAACTAGGATAACTACAGAGATCCACACCTAAACACAGCATGCAAACTGTTAAACAACAACAAATCTTTAAGGCATCAAAAGAAAACCACCATCATGTACAATGGAACATCAGTGTAATTACTAATTTCTCATCTGAAACAATGAAGGCTGAAAGGCAGTAGAATGGAATATTCAAAGTGTGAAGACAAAACTATCTACCAAGAATTTTTTTTCAACTAAGAATTTTATATCCCACAAAACTTCCTTCAAAAATGAGAGAGAAATTAAGACATACCCAGATAAACAAATTTGAGGAACCTGCCCTCAAGAAGTGCTAAAAGGAATTCTTCAGGCTGACAGGAAAGGATATCAGATGGTATTAATAACTCAAATCCAAAGGAAGAAATGAATAAATAAATATTTTTAAAAAGAAGAAATGAAGAGCACTGGAAATGGGTTAATATAAAGGATTATATAGTGCTATAGCTCTGTACTCAATATTTTATGATATCCTATAACGGAAAAGAACCTGAAAAGAATATATATGTATATTTCTGAATCAATTTGCTGTCCACCTGAAACTAACTCAGCATTGTAAATCAATTACCCTTAAATGAAAAAAGACAATATAAATATATATTTCTTGTTTCTTCACACACACACACACAAATCAAGAAACAAAACCATGCATTTGTGGACTTGTAAATTATGGGAGAGGAAAAAGAATAGATTTGGGGAAAAGAGTGAATTTGTAAATTGTCTGGAAATATCTGAATGACATTATAGATAAGCACTATTGGGATGTATCTCACAACATGCACACAATTTTATCCCATTTGAAGTACAAGGCCCAAGGTGAAGGACAAAATTATAAAAGTTTCAGAAGACAAAATAGATGATTATTTGTATGTCCTTAGAATATGGATGAACTTATTGAATGAGAATGAAAATATCAAAACAAATAAAAAGACAAACATTTTGACTAAATTTAAAGGGATAATTTATGTTTATAAAAATACATTAAATGATTAGAAATTCAAAAAATAAAAAAGAATCTTGCCANTAGAATATGGATGAATTTATTGAATGAGAATGAAAATATCAAAACAAATAAAAAGACAAACATTTTGACTAAATTTAAAGGGATAATTTATGTTTATAAAAATACATTAAATGATTAGAAATTCAAAAAATAAAAAAGAATCTTGCCAAAAAGCTGACAAAAGATGTTTACAACATGTATAATGGGCGTAAGAATATGTTAAGAAACAGTGAAAATGAAAGAATTAAAACTCGTCCATTTGAATGAAATTACAGAAGGTAATATTGAACAAAAAAAAGCAACTTTCACACACTTTGGGAAACTGTGCATTATCAAATTTTAATAACAGAATAATAGAATGGAAATAGATATATTTAGGGAAATTAAAGTCCCCACTCCAGTACTCTTGCCTGGAAAATCCCATGGATGGAGGAGCCTGGTAGGCTGCAGTCCATGGGTTCGTGAAGAGTTGGATACAACTGAGCGACTTCACTTTCCTGCATTGGAGAAGGAAATGGCAACCCACTCCACTGCTTTTGCCTGGAGAATCCCAGGGATGGGGGAGCCTGGTGGGGTGCTGTCTATGGGGTCGCACAGAGTCGGACACGACTGAAGCGACTTAGCAGCAGCAGATAATAATCTACTTTGTAAGTACCATAATGGCTACATGACTTTGATTATATGAATATTCTAAGTTATATATACATGCTTTAAACACTGTATATTAATTATAAACTCTATATATCAATATTAAGTTCAAATATTTAAAAAGAGGTTCTTTTTCTGCCTACTGATTTTCTCTTTTCCTTTCCAAACAACTTTTATGAATGTTATTAATATCACATATATTTCAATATGCAGACTTTTTCTTCTAATCATTATCCATGTTACTATCTCAATTCATATTTTGCTGTTTATCCAATTGATATAAATACATTTTAAAAGTGATTTTGAGGAAAGGGCAACATAGAGGAAGGAGATTAAGAGGTATAACCTACTAGGTATAAAATAAATAAGATATAGGAATGTAATGTACAGCATAGGGAATATAACCAATATTTTATAATAATTTTAAATGGGCTATAATCTATAAAAATATTAAATCACTATTTTGTACACTTGAAATTAATAAAACACTGAAAATCAACTATACTTCAATGTGAACATTTTTTAAGTTATTTTGAGTAACCACACATAAAAGGAAACCTATATGGGGATTAAAGGGGGATATAAAGAAACATAAAAGGTGATTTTTGCTCTCCTAATATTTTCAAACTTATGAAAATAAAATTTTAGCATCCTGATATATCTTGCAGAAAAGGTTTTATGTAATTTTGTTATAGCTCAAAATTAGCTTTCCAGTTATATATGTAACTCTGAATCCAGACACAGTACAGCCCAAATCCCCAAATACTTTTAAGCCTCATAAATCCAAATAAAACAACCCCACAAAGAAAAGGAAGGCAAAAGCAAACAACCACCCCCAAGTCAATAATTAAAGTTACATGTGAAAACTATCTTGTCAATTTTCAACCATCAGTCAGATTATATAAGCTTACTAGAGGGATTATTCAATTACTTGGGGAGGCTTCTTGCTCTGACCAATCCTGAGTCTCTATGTCCTTATCTTTCTTTTGTCTAGTTTGCTGCTCTGGACTCTTATTTTTTGCAGTACCAAAAATTTGCTTCTGGCCTCTTTTGAGTCTACAATCAGGCAACCTCGTTCCCATGCTTTGCATTAGCTGGTCTCTAAAGTCAGCTAAACAAACTGAAAAATCAACAACTCTTCTTAACTTCATTAGAGAAGTGAGGTTACAGGGTAAACTGCTGCCCCTAACAATTAGCCAGACAGGTAGCAGATATCTAACATCAAATGTANCATGCTTTGCATTAGTTGGTCTCTAAAGTCAGCTAAACAAACTGAAAAATCAACAACTCTTCTTAACTTCATTAGAGAAGTGAGGTTACAGGGTAAACTGCTGCCCCTAACAATTAGCCAGACAGGTAGCAGATATCTAACATCAAATGTAAGAATATCAAATTTCAGAGCAGAAACACACAAGCAGAAACCTCAATATGAACCAGTGCCCTTGGGAGGGGAAACCTGAATTACAGCTGATAAATTGCTGGAGCATCAGAACAGACAAGTCGGATAAAAACTCCAGGGGAATGTAGTCATTGGAGGAACTCACACATTTTTTAGTTTTACCTGTTAAGTTCTAAGTTCTCCTTTGTGCTTCTGGAAGGAGGAAGGGAAAAAAAAAATGTTATAATATGACAGGGCATTCTGTTCTTCTTAGTAAGGCCTGACTTCAGGAAAAACTAATTTACCAGCAACTAACCTGCTAGATTTCATCAGAGTCTAACTTACCTAAGGGAAAGGATATACACAACTCCAGCCTCCTCCAGCCATCAGCCACTGTGTCTCATCTAAGGATGGGGAGTAAGGGAGTGAAACTGAGAAGACTACTGAAGTTCACAGTCCAGGAACACAGGTTCATCATAAGACTAAGACTTAATTATTGGAATATAGAATACTTTCCGTTCCCCATGTCTTACTTTAATATGTAACGGAAGACATATTTACCACCATTTTATTTACCCAGGTCTTTATATTCGGTACATCATGTATGGCTTTCCAAAAAAAAATTAATAATAATAACACAAAACAAAATATAATTTGAGGAGAGAGAACAAATATCAGACATGGACTTAAATTATGGTAGGAATATTGAGATTATCACACTAGGAATTAAAAAGAAAACTATAGTTAATATACTAAGGGATTTAAAAGAAAAAGTAGACAACATGTAAGAACAAATTGATGATGTAAGTGGGGACAAGAAATGATGAATGCTTTTAATGTAATCACTAGTAGACTGGACTGAAGAATGAATCTCTGAACTTGAGAATATGACAATATAAAATCACCAAACTGAAAGGAACAAAGAAAAAAGACTGATAAAATTTAAAAGAAGAGCAGACCATGAGAAAAAATAGCCCCAAGAACTTTGTGTACAGTTACAGAAGGTCTACGGTAGACACATAAAGGAATTCAGTTCAGTTCAGTTCAGTTGCTCAGTCGTGTCCGACACTTTGAAACCCCATGAGCTGCAACACACCAGGCCTCCCTGTCCATCACCAACTCCTGGAGCGTACCCAAACTCATGTCCATTGAGTCGGTGATGCCATCCAACCATCTCATCTGTCGTCTCCTTTTCTTCCTGTCCTCAATCTTTCCCAGCATCAAGGTCTTTTCAAATGAGTCAACTCTTCACATCAGGTGGCCAAAGTATTGGAGTTTCAGCTTCAACATCAGTCCTTCCAATAAACACTCAGGACTGATCTCCTGTAGGATGGATTGATTGGCTCTCTTTGCAGTCCAAGGGACTCTCAAGAGTCTTCTCCAACACCACAGTTCAAAAAATCAATTCTTCGGCACTCAGCTTTCTTTATAGTCCAATTCTCACATCCATACATGACCAATGGAAAAACCTTAGCCTTGACTAGACGGACCTTTGTTGGCAAAATAATGTCTCTGCTTTTTAATATGCTGTCTAGGTTGGCAATAACTTTCCTTCCAAGGAGTGTCTTTTAATTTCATGGCTGCAATCACCATCTGCAGTGATTTTGGATCCCCCCAAAAATAAATTCTCTCACTGTTTCCACCGTGAACCCATCTATTTGCCACAAAGTGATGGGACCGGATGCTATGATCTTAGTTTTCTGAATGTTGAGCTTTAAGACAACTTTCTCACTCTCTTCTTTCACTTTCATCAAGAGGCTCTTTAGTTCCTCTTCAATTTCTGCCATAAGGGTGGTGTCATCTGCANGGACAGGTATTATCCTCAAGTTGGTGAGCTGACTATGTCACAGGACTTGTGCAGATGGGTGTTAAAGCCTGTGAAGTGCTATAAAGTACTCATACCCACCCACCCCTATTTCATAAATTGGAGAGTGCAGGTAGGGAAGCTGGAGAAGGTGGGGAGAAGAAAGGAATGGAGAGAGATTCCAAAAGCTTAGAAAATAAAGTTCTTGTCCTTCACATGTCCATAAAGGAATATCAGGAGGTAAGGAGACAAAGGAACAGAAGCAATATTTGAGGCAATAACACAATTAAGAATTTTCCTAAATTAATGTCAGATCCCCAAACACACATTAAGGAACCTCAGAGGACAAAAAGAAGGATAAAAATCAAAAGACTGAAAACAAAAAAACTACATTGTACAGTGAGGCATGTAATTTTCAAACACCAGGAAATCAACTCTAGAAAAAATGATTTTGAAAAAAGACAGAGTAAAAGCACTTTACCTATAGATGAGCAAAGATGAGGATTATATCCAACTTTTCCTCAGAACCCATGTAACAAGAATAGAATGAAGTAAAACATCTAAAGTGTTTAAAGGAAAAAATGCCAACCTAAAATTCTATATTCTGTATTATCGTCCTTCAAAAATTGAAGGAGGAATAGAGACTGTCTCAAAAAAAAAAAAAAAAGTAAGTTTGTTGACAGCAGATTTCCTTTCCAAGGAACATTAAAAGAAGTTCTTTAGGAAGAAATAAAATGATATAGATCAGAACCTCAGGACTATGTGAAGAAAACAGGAGTATCAGAGAAAGAGTAAGTGAAGTTTAGAAAATTTCAAGCAACAAACTTTTTCAGTAAGAAAAGAGCAGTCACTCAAATAGAGGTAGTTGTTAAGGTACTTCATGGCTGTAATATATCCTTGGGAGAAATATTGTTTCCTACTAAATCTGCTGCTGGCTTTATCTATCTTTTATTCCAGTGAAGTGAAAGTAAAACAGAGGTTTCACATCAATTTAATTTTCATTTTCTTAGTCTCCTCTTCTGGCCAATGGCTGATATCAGCCTGTAAGGCATTATGTTATGAAATGCACATCTTCCAGTGGCTAGATGCCATCAAACACATGGTCGTCTCTGAAAGTGGACTATAGTCAACACTTCATGGCTATTTATTTTTTGGTAATATAAGCAATTGAGATTTGATATGATAATTGCTTCATAGTAACATTTAAGACTGCAGATCACATATCTAAGAATAATAACAGAGACAAATACAAGGAGATATATTTGATCAGCAATTATGGTANCACTTCATGGCTATTTATTTTTTGGTAATATAAGCAATTGAGATTTGATATGATAATTGCTTCATAGTAACATTTAAGACTGCAGATCACATATCTAAGAATAATAACAGAGACAAATACAAGGAGATATATTTGATCAGCAATTATGGTATACTTGATCACAAGATGATATAGGTTTATATCATATTTAATCAGTGTAAACAATTTCAGTTATCCAAACAAGGCTTGTAATGAGGATTTTTGTTAATATCTGAACGTATGTGTCTGTATTCAGTAGCTCAGTTTTGTCCATTTATTTTTTTTAATCTGTCAGGCTTCTCTGTCCATGGCATTCTCCAGGCAAGAATACTGGAATGGGTTGCCATTTCCTCCTCCAGGGGATTTTCCCAACCCAGGGATTAAACCCACATCTCCTGTGGCTTCTGCAGTGGCAGGCAAATTTTTTACCACTGAGCCACTTTCAAATAAACTTAATTATTCTAGATATGATTTGTAGTGAAACTCTCCTTGTGTACTTCCTGTATTAAAATCTACCAGTCCATAGAAGTTTAATGTTTATCTATTTTTCCAGAAATAAAATGCAACAATAATTGATATGATTACATGGTATGCACAACAATTCATCAAGCTATACACTGTAGATTAATATGCTGTATTATATATTTGTTATAGTTCAACTAAAAAGATTAAAGAAAATAACTTTTAAAGGAAGGAAAGAAGAGGGCTACTGAGGGTATTTTATTTGCCCAAGGTTATATAGCATTCTATTGCAAGAATAAAATGTAGTGGATATTTTCATGAGATTAATTTTGAAATTGTATTTATCTTTAAAATCTCTTAGCTGTTTGTGTATGTAAAAGTACTAACACACAAAGTTAATAATATTTAAATATAAGTAAATAAGATGCAGATTAGTAGTTATTCAAATTTTAAGAAAGAAAATGATAACTGGCTGGTTAAATAGTCATGAACTTAGGTTGTCTGAATACAAATCCTACATGTTCAACATGTAAGATATATTATGTAAATACAAAGTATCTAACTTACTGTCTAGTTGACTAAATATCTTACACATTGTCAGTCTTTTGGAAAAACTTGCTTTCCAGTATATTAGGCATTAGATAATAGCCCAAATTTATTGAGAGGGCTAAAAAATTGGGATATTATACTATATTTAATGAAAAATACAAAAAAGAAGCTCAATATTTCTCATGGTTTTTATGACTCTCCAAAGAATGGATTATTGAGAAGAGAAATGACTGCCCTTAAATATTTGAAAGTTTCCTAAATGCCATATCAGGAAGCATTCTACTCCAATCTGTGGCTAGTAAATCACAAAATATCATCACTCCTGTGAGAGACACATACTTACGCTCAGAAAGAGGCAGCATTTTGACCTACAGGTGTCTTTTTTGCTTAGTCTGAAACTGAGGAATTATACCTTGTCCTAGTGACATTATTAGATTGTGTATAGTCTGCTAAAAAGTTTAGACTCACAGTGGACTTGTGAGGTATTTAATTCTATGTATCAGCTTGACTGGCCATAGAGTTCTCAGACTAAATTTTATTGCCAGGTGTGTCTGAGTAGTGTTTTGGGATGATATTGGTATTTGAATTGATGTTCTCAGTAGGTAGATTGGCTTCCCCATTGTTTGTTGGTGGGCGTCATTTGATCCTTTGAGGGCCTGAATAGAATAAAAATGTTGAAAGAGATATTGACCCTTCTTTTTTTTTTTTTTTCCTGCCTCACTATTGATCTGTGACATCTCATTTCATCTTTAGCCCTTGGTCTGAGATTTACAACATTGGATCTCCTGCTTCTTTGGCCTTCAGACTTCAACTAGAAATATACCACTGTTTCCTGAGTTTTCAGTTTGTACATGTCAAATCATGAGACTTGTCAGTCTCATAAGTTGTTTTATATATTTATATAAATATTACTGCTCTGTTTCTCTGGAGAGAACTGATTGATACAGTTAGATATCCTTGGACTTATATCCCAAACTGTAGCAGGAGAAACTAATCAGTGCCTATCATTGGCCAGCCTTCTCCAATTCTACATTACCAGAATTTAAGAATCCTGAAGGTGCACTTATTGCTGATTGGAAACTCTACCCAGGGTCTCACCAGTGATGAGAAAAATAAAGATGCCACCATTTTCTACATTCTAAGGCTCCTCATACCAACAGCTTTTCAAATGATGGCCTGACTATTCATAGCCTCTTCCTAACTTCATTCACTCATCCTTTCAAGTACCCCATGGAACCATACTAGATCATCTATGGAGAAAACTATCTATTCATCTTCTTTTCTAGACCACATTTGGTAATCTCTAAGGATTGCATATCAACTCTTCTTTCACCCTCTACTGTAGAGGGGGCAGGATATGAAAATAAGACAGATTAAATCCTGAAATTTCCACTCTCAGCCTTGAATGCTGCAGAGTGAGGTGGCAGTTGTCCTTCATAAGGCAGCATAAACCATAACAAAACACATCTCAATGAAAGAGTCACCTCTGGAGAAGAGAGACTGACAGTAGTGGACCCAGCCTCATTACTATCCTTTGTGAACCCTGGGCAAGAGTATATATAAATAGAGTCCACATATATTCTTTTAATTTTTACCAGTAATCAAATTTTCATTAATAAATAATGTGACATTGCAGATTTTCACAACCTATTTGAAAGAAAAGTCAGTCAATTCACTCATTAACAGATCATCAGAAGAAAAAAAGAAGAGTTCTAAACAATCCACTCAAGCATCCGATAAGTCAAAAATTAAAAATAATTGCAAACATACCCTGAGTGACGGAATATACTTAATACTTAGTATGACGCACCACATTTCTGATCTTGTTAGACTAAAAACTTAATCTACTTTTATTTAGTTGCTAATTGATGGATAGTAGTTTTGTTTAACTTTCTTATTTCATTTGATTATAAGAGTTAAACACATGTTTGCTATCAAATGCTTTGACATAAGCACACAGAGAAAAACTGGTATGATTACCAACTGAAAACTTAATATCAGCCTTTTCTTAGAGAAACAAGCAAAGCCTCACATTTTGTGTATAGTTTGTAACTAAAAGAAAATGTGTAAGGGATGGGATGGTAGTTAAGACTTGTTACTTAATGGGAATCCTATTTAGATTTGACTTTTCCAGGAAGTCTGCATAGATTTTTAAGGCTAAATATTTCTATATATCTATATATCTATACATATATATGCTTTCAGAGTTTGTCTATATTTATCAATAGCATTTATTCAGTTTACTGCTATGTTTTGATTCATGTTCAACTCTTAGCATGTAGTAGGTGCTAAGTAGTTATTTGTTGAATGAACCAGATACTATTTTTAGAGGAAGGAACACCTTAGTTTTACAGATGTGGTAAATTCCAAAGATGAATTACATCAACTTTTCTAACCTATATTGTCAAAAAGAATTTTTCAGGCTTTCCTTTCATGGATGCATTTCATTGTTCCTTTAAGTGCACACTGTAAAAAAAAAAAAATGAAGGAAACTTGGAAGGAAATTTCTTTTTAATTTTAAAGTGTTTTAAACTGATATTTTCCATGTTAAAGAAATATAATGTTATTTATAAAAAATCTAATAGATATAGAAGAATCATGATAGTGAAGATGTGAGCATTGTAATTTATATAAAGTTAATCATGAATAAGTCATATTTTATTGACTATAATGACACATGTGGTTCAACAAAATAATAGGGGTAACTAAAGGAAATGTTCAGCTGGTACTATGAAGAGTAGAATGTCAGTATTTCTGTTCATGAATCGCACACCGAGTATTAAATAATAGCTTAAGCATTCTGCTTTGCTGTATTTCCGTAAGTATTATATATTCTTAACAAGATGGTACAAACTTGAAAAGTCATTTGATCCTGTTAAGTTACAGAATTTGCTGTAGATTTATATTGTAAGAATNTCTGTTCATGAATCGCACACCGAGTATTAAATAATAGCTTAAGCATTCTGCTTTGCTGTATTTCCGTAAGTATTATATATTCTTAACAAGATGGTACAAACTTGAAAAGTCATTTGATCCTGTTAAGTTACAGAATTTGCTGTAGATTTATATTGTAAGAATTTAAACACAATAAAGATCTGTTTGTTATAACTGTTTAAACTGCTTATATATATATATATATATATATATCATATACATATATATACATATCATAAGTCAGGTACATATTTTTCAGCATGTATCATGCTGTTTCATGTAGTCATTGAAACAACAATTGGGAGGTATAATTTCCATCATCACTTTATCAGAGAAAGACAAAATACAGAGAGATCAGGCCACCTTACCAAGATCAGAAAACTAGGTGTGACCATGAAAAGATTTGGATACCAACTTTCATGTTCTAAAATAAGTTATAAGGGATTATTCTGAAAATTGTTGTAAAAATTTTAATCTGGTAATTAATATAGGCTTTTGGAGGTTGGAAGTTAAGACAATTTATATACAGAAACTATCATCATCATTATTAGGATTAAATATTTATTGAACACTTCATAGGTAGGATTACTTTGCTAGCATGTGAGATGAGTGCAATTGTGCAGTAGTTTGAGCATTCTTTGGCATTGCCTTTCTTTGAGACTAAAATGAAGACTGACCTTTTCCAGTCCTGTGGCCACTGCTGAGTTTTCCAGATTTGCTAGCATATTGAATGCAGCAGCACTTTCACAGCATCATCTTCCAGGATTTGAAATAACTCAACTGTAGTTCTGTCACCTGCACTAGCTTTGTTCCTAGTGATGTTTCCTAAGGACCACTTGGCTTCGCATTCCAGGATGTCTGGCTCTAGGTGAGTGATCACACCATCGTGATTATCTGGGTCATGAAGATCTTTTTTGTGTAGTTCTTCTGTGTATTCTTGCTACTTCTTCTTAATATCTTCTGCTTCTGTTAGGTCCATATCATTTCTGTCCTTTACTGTGCCCATCTTTGAATGAGATGTTCCCTTGGTAACTCTAATTTTCTTGAAGAGATCTCTAGTCTTTCCCATCTATTGGTTTCCTCTATTTCCTTGCACTGATCACTGAGGAAGGCTTTTGAAACTCTCCTTGCTATCCTTTGGAACTCTGCATTCAAATGGGTATATCATTCCTTTTCTCTTTTGTCTTTTGCTTCTCTTCTTCTCATAGCTATTTGTAAGGCCTCCTCAGACAACAATTTTGCCTTTTTATATTTCTTTTTCTTGGGGATGTTCTTTATCACTGCCTCCTATACAATGTCACAAACCTCCATCCGTAGTTCTTGAGGCATTCTGTCTATCAGATCTAATCCCTTGAATCTATGTGTCACTTCCACTGAATAATCATAAGGGATTTGATTTAGGTCATACCTGAATGGTCTAG
>SJYV01007986.1:0-16005 GCA_006410875.1 Neotragus pygmaeus | reverse complement strand
TGGGTGTTAGTTCTAAAAGGTCTTGTAGGTCTTCATAGAGCTGTTCAACTTCAGCTTCTTCAGCATTACTAGTCAGGGTATAGATTTGGCTTTCCATAATAGTGGCGGCTGTGCATGCTGGAGTGGTGAGCGCTGGAGCTGCGGCAGTGAGGAGATGCCCCACGTCCAAGGCAAGGAGCAGTAGCTGCGCTTTGCTGGAGCAGCTGTGAAAAGATACTCCAGGTCCAAGGTAAGAGAAATCCCAGTAAGACGGTAGGCACTGAGAGAGGGCATCAGAGAGCAGACAGACTGAAACCACAATCACAGACAACTAACTAATCTAATCACAGGGATCACAGCCTTGTCTAACTCAATGAAACTAAGCCATGCTGTGTAGGGCCACCCAATATGGACGGGTCATGGTGGAGAGTTCTGACAAAATGTGGTCCACTGGAGAAGGGAATGGCAAACCACTTCCGTATTCTTGCCTTGAGAATCCCATGACCAGTATGAAAAGGCAAAAAGATAGAACACTGAAAGATGAACTCCCCAGGTCAATAGGTACCCAATATGCTACAGGAGATGAGTGGAGAAATAACTCCAGAAAAAATGAAGAGATGGAGCCAAAGCAACACCACCACCCAGTTGTGGATGTGACTGGTGATAGAGGAAGGTCTGGTGCTATAAACAGCAATATTGCATCAGTTCAGTTCAATTCAGTTCAGTCGCTCCAGTTGTGTCCGACTCTTTGCGACCATAGGAACCTGGAATATCAGGTCCACGAATCAAGGCAAATTGGAAGTGGTCAAACAGGAGATGGCAAGAGTGAACGTCAACATTTTCGGAATCGGTGAACTAAAATGGACTGGAATGGGTGAATTTAACTCAGATAACCATTACATCTACTACTGTGGGCAAGAATCCTTCAGAAGAAATGGAGTAGCCATCATAGTCAACAAAAGAGTCTGCAATGCAGTACTTGAATGCAGTCTCAAAAACAACAGAATAATTTCTGTTCATTTCCAAGGCAAACCATTCAATATCACCATAATCTTTCCCCGTAAGAGGTCATTATAGAGTATTGAGAAGAACTCCCTGTTCTATACAGTAGGTCCTTATTAGTTACCTGTTTTAAATATAATAGTATGTATGTGTCAATCCCAATCTCTCTCGAAGCTTTTTAATCATTCAGTTTACCTCCTAAGGTAACAAGCTCCTTACAGCAGATTCTGAACCAAGAGGGGACATCTGAGTCAATCTTAGACAATTTGAAGCTTTTTCCTGGGAATCTGACCCAGATGTGGTTGAGTCCCATCCTCTAAACAGTAGGTATTTGTCTTCATTGTTTAACCAATAAATAGGTCTGGAGAAGTAGTCCCTTCTGGAGCAAAGGGAAGATGTCTTCTTTCATCTTCTGGGATCAGCATCAGACTTTGATTTTGACTATGCAGTCCCATGGCAGGCAGTCATGGTGAGACTGCCAATCAAAGTGCACTTCCTCCAAGTGTGACTAGAGACTCCTTGGAAAATTAAACATTCATTCCTTGAATCTGAATCATGAGCTGAGTGACTCTGAGGCTGAAGATGAATGATCACTCACCCTAAATCCCACAGAGACTGTCTGCTAGCTCTTGCCGCCTAGTTCCTAGTTCTATCAAAGACCACAGTGCATGGATTTTTATTCCTGTTCTCTAAGCTACCCCATAACCTCCTATTAACACCCCTTCTGCTAAATCAGGCAAAATCTGTTTCTGTTGTTTGCACCAAATGACTCTAATTGATACAGCCCCAAAGACAAATTTGCCAACTCTACCCTAGGAAGAACATAAACTGCTTACAGCTCCCCAAATCCCAATTTTCCAGGCTTGAAAATGTTGAGATCCACCAGGCACCTGTTATATTTCATGGAAGCCCAGGAGCTGGGGCTTGTGTGCATTTTCACAGCATTCATTTCCATACTGCCTTCTGTCAAGCCTTAGTGGGAAGTCTTTTCACAGCCGTTTCCTGGGGAAGTCATGATATTTCCCAAGTCTCTGAGACAGAACGTTTTAATTATTATTTGATAGAGGAAACACTATAAGTTGGATTTTTATTTCATGTTTTTAGCACAGAATATACTGGGTAAATGAGCATTTATGCTTTGGCACCATGGCCGAAACTGAAGCCATATAAAATCACTAGTTTGAATTTACTATTATTCTGATTGCACTGGCCAGTCTCTGGACGGGTGATAAAGTCTCTATTGATCACCCACAGTCAGTGTTATACATATATATTATACATATACATGTCTTATACTGAACACTCTGATGCAGTGGGGACTGGAAATACGGCAGTCAGGGCCACTGTGTGACATCCAGTGTCAAGTGAATATCCTGTATGCTGGGGTCACAAACTCAGATGGCTAAGAGACAAGCATGTGGCAAAACTGAAAAGGTCAGGCTTCCAGGAAAAGGGACCAACAGAGGAATTCATGTCTCGTTTCAAGGGAGGAAACTGACATTCCACTCCAGACAACTGAAAGCTGCCCTAAAAAGGGATTTGTGAGCTTTGCAAACACAGGCAAGTTGAGTTTCTTCATTGCATTTCACTTTTCACATCACGAAGTGGGGATAGAAATAGAGCTGCTTAGAAGTTCAAATGAGATGGGACTATTGAAGCATGCTCATAAAATTTAGAAAAGGGTGGGTTACTATAAACTGCCTAGCCCTGTGTTTAACAGTAAAGTTTACATGCCCTCAGTGTCACCATTTAGTAATGCAGAGATGAAAGTTGCCATGGGATTCTGCTCTTTAAACAGAAGACACTCTGACTTTGATGTAACAAAGAATTAAGTAAGTCAGAAGTATTAGCATATCCATATGAGGACACAGAAACAGAGGGAAAAGTAGTCAACATACTAACATCAGGATTAAAATAATGGCCCAATGGCAATACTTGTCTTTTAGGCTTATCATAGTAGCTGTCTGCAGTTTTGTAAGCAGTTTATTGTTATTATTATTATGGAGATGATGGAATTCCAGCTGAGCTATTTCAAATCCTAAAAGATGATGCTGTGAAAGTGCTGCACTCAATATGCCAACAAGTTTGGAAAACTCAGCAGTGGCCACAGGACTGAAAAAGGTCAGTTTCATTCCAATCCCAAAGAAGGGCAAAGCCAAAAGATGTTCAAACTACCCACAATTGCACTCATCTCACACGCTAGTAAAGTAATGCTCAAAATTCTCCAAGCCTGGCTTCAATGGTATGTGAACTGAGAACTGAGAATATTCAAGCTAGATTTAGAAAAGGCAGAGGAACCAGAGATCAAATTGCCACATCCGCTGGATCATAGAAAAAGCAAGAGAATTGCAGAAAAACATCTACTTCTGCTTCATTGACTACGCTAAAGCCTTTGACTGTGTGGATCATAACAAACTGTGGAAAATTCTTAAAGAGATGAGAATACCAGACCTCCTTACGTGCCTCCTGCAAAACCTGTATGCAGGTCAAGAAGCAACAGCTAGAACCTGAATGGAACAACGGACTGGTTCCAAATTGGGAAAGGAGTACGTCAAGACTGTATGTTGTCACCCAGGTTATTTAACTTCTATGCAGAGTGCATCATGTGAAATGCTGGGCTGGATGAAGCACAAGCTGGAATCAAGATTGCTGGGAGAAATATCAATAACCTCAGATATGCAGATGACACCACTCTTAAGGCAGTAAGACAAGAGGAAGTAAAGAGCCTCTTGATGAAGGTGAAAGAGGAGAGTGAAAAAGCTGGCTTAAAACTCAACATTCAAAAAATGAAAATCATGGCATCCAGTTCCATCACTTCATGGCAAATGGATGGGAAAACAATGGAAACAATGACAGACTTTCTTTTCCTGGGCTCCAAAACCACTGCAGATGGTGACTGCAGCTGTGAAATTAAAAGATGTTTGCTCCTTGGAAGAAAAGCTATGACAAACCTAGACAGTATATTAAAAAGCAAAGACATTACTTTGCCGACTAAGGTCCGTCTAGTCAAGGCTATGGTTTTTCCAGTGGTCACGTATGGATGTGAGAGTTGGACTGTGAAGAAGGCTAAGCATTGAAAATTGATGCTTTTGAACAGTGGTGCTGGAGAAGACTTCCTTGGAGTGCAAGCAGATCAAATCAGTCAATCCTAAAGGAAATCAACCCTGAATATTCATTGGAAGGACTGATGTTCAAGCTGAAGCTCCAATACTTTGGTCATCTGATGCAAATAGCCGATTCATTAGAAAACACTCTGATGCTGGGAAAGATTGGAAGCAGGAGAAGGGAACAACAGACTACGAAATGGTTAGATGGCATCACCAACTCAATGGACATGAGTTTGAGCAAGCTCTGGGAGATAGTGAAGGGCAGGGAAGCCTGGCATGCTGCAGTCCATGGGATGTCAAAGAGTCGGACATGACTGAACAATTGAACAACAAGTAGTTGCCTGCAGTGATTATTACTATTTCATTCAAATGTGACACCACTGGCTATAGTTAAAATGAACTGACAACCTGAAATACAGTCAGATCATGGTGAGCAAAGGAGAGAAAACTGAATTTCCTCTGGGCAAACTACCCTGTTTCTGCTCAGTCTTGAGAGTAAGCAGAATGATGGAGGACTGAAACCCAGAAGAAAAAAAATCACACGCAAAATTTTTTAAAGGATTTGTGTCTTAAAAGTTCTCATCACAAGAAAAAAAAAAGCATAACTATGTGTGGTGACAACTGTTAAGTAGGGTTATTGAAGCAATCAATTCACAATACATATAAATACCAAATCATTGGGTTGTATGCCTGAAGCTATTATAATACAATATTATATGTTAATTATATATTAACTTCAGAAAAAGGGTTTGTGGGTAGAATTTAACCTATGAGCACTCAATTTATATCCATTGTTCTGAAAAACAAACATAAGTACCTCTTTTCTTGTATTTGCATGCCTTGTCAAATACCTAGTCTCAGTCAACATTCAATAAGTTATCTTTATGAAACAGATAAAACACCATCATCTGCACTTATGCGAAAAATAAGGCTGAGACATTTTGAATACCTACCCAATGTTACATAGCCAGTAAATGACCTGGCTGAACTTTGTTCCCAGGTGTGTATAAAGCCCTTTTTTTTTTCCAGGAAAAAACCATGGCTTAAATGTCCACATTGCACAGATGGATGTTTTGTTCAGCCTATGAAGCTTTAAAAAGGTTGAGTTCATCACCAACATTTAGCAGGAAAGAAGTGTTACATAAAAATCTGGATTTCCAGTTTTAGAGAAAGACAAAATAGTGTACCATCTGGCACCTCTGGACATGCTGGAACATCTAGCCACCTTGGATGTCCAGCTGCCACTGGGGCTGGTTGGTAGGCTTATCCCTTGGATGAGGCCAGGTCCGCCCCTTGTGTCCCACTGACTCTTATCAGGTGACTCTTATCACTGACTTTACTTCTTTAGCCCTTGTGGACACTGCAGCTTGTTCCATCCCCCTTCTATTCAACATGTGTTTTCATCCCAGACAACGGAAAGTAGCTACATCCTCCCCTAGCACACCCAGGTAGGAAGTCTGGGAAGTGCTGTGAAGCACCCTCCATTCAGTGAAGTACAGCTAATCTGCTGTACTTGTGGGGTTTGCTGTAATTTGTGGGGTTCATTTGAAGTCACGTGCCTACGGCAATGTTTAGGATTTGAATGCTTTAATCAAGGTATATGAAATCAGTCTACTCTTTCCTTTCTTACTGACCAGAAAGGAATGTACATCTTTGCTCAGACTTCAATCAGGTAAATAGCTATTTCACGTCGAGTGGCACTAGAGAGGGGCAGAGCTTCGCTGGGAGAACACAGGGCTCTTTTGAACTGAAGCTGGCACTGACACCTGCATGAGAACTGGTCAGCTTCAAGCAAGCAAAACACTCTGCCTCATCACCAAACACAAATTCTAAACACCACCAAAGTCACATTAAATGGTATCTAATGTCCCAAGTTTGAGTCTTAGAGTACCAAGAATTGTTCCGATCTACAAAGGTCGGTGGGCTCATCATAGGAAAAGAAAGAAAGGGAGAAAGAGAGAGACAGACAGAAAAATACACAACATATGTGCATATATATATATACACACTGTCAAATGAAATAATTCACTAGAGACTGGTCTTGTCTTATTTTCCCCCAAAATCTTCCTTGACTAATCCAATTTCATCTTAATACCATTTCTTCTGAGCAGTTGTGTATTCAGTCTACATTACATTATTTTATACTTACTGAACTATCAGTTCTTGGAATTGAATTGTAGAATTAGACTGCTGAAGGGAACTTAAAGGATCATTTAATTTAGGACTTTCATTTTATAGATGAAAATGAAACCCAACAAATTTAAAAGATTTGCTCAAGATCACAAAGATTGCTGACTAAGGGCACTTGATCAAGTTCCATGGTCCTTATACTTCAAGGTAAATTCATTTATTATGCACCCTTCCAAGCACGTTCTGAAAATGGTGGCCAGGTGATGTGTGTGGCCAACTGATGATGTCTTTAATTTACCTTAAACACTTCGGCTCAGGCTGTGTCTGTTTGCTAGTCTCCATGTAACTCTTAGGACAGTTGGTCACCCTAATCAAGAATTCATAGCTAGCATTTAGTCAAAGTGCTATACACCAAAGAATATCGGAAGGCTTCAGCTACCTTCAACCAACACCAGAGACTTTGCTAATTATAATAAATGTTATTAATAGGCTTTCATTGGTGAAATTAGTGACTTCTTTAGTAACACAATGGATACTATAAATGAACTGCTATTGGTAAAATTGGTGCTGTTCAAGACAGAATGTTTTATAGACATGCCCCCTTTTCACAAGTAAGGTGAGCTCTTCACCTTTGCCCATAAGGATTGTGTCCAGACATAGAATCAGAAACGGTCCTATGTCCAGTCCTGATTTCAGAGAATTCTTTTGGGCTGCTACCACTATAAGGTTGACTGGATCATGCCTCTAGTTCAGATGAAGTTTTCATACAAGAAGGCTTCATACAAGCCTTCTCTTTTGTGGCTAGAGGCCCAAAAGAGAAGAGAACTGGGACTTCCTTTGATTACAGAACAGCTTATATAAACTGTTTTTTATTTATGGATATATGTTTATTAAATAAAAGTCCATATGTATACAGAATTTGGTTAAAAACTCACTGGTACACAGAAACCAACACAACATTGTAAACCAAGTATCCTCCAACTAAAAAGAAAAAGAAGACTCACTTTGACTATAAATGAATTATAGTGAGATTGTCAGAAAGTATCCACCTTCACTGACCTCTAAGACTGTGGGCTACTGATTCCTTCCAAAAACAATCTAATAGTTGTGAATGACAATTAAGAGTTGAGTTATATACTTGAAAAATGCCTGTGTTGAAGTCCTAACCCTCAGCACCTCAGAATGTGGCCAACTGGGAGACAGGAGCTTCACAAAGATAATCAAATTAGAATGAGCTTTAATTCAGTGTGACTGGTATCCTTACAAAAAGGGGGAGTCTGGAGACAGATACATAGAAAGAACCCACATGTAACGAAAGCAAAGATCAGGGTAATATATCTATAAACCCAGGAACACAAAGATGGCAATCAAACTACCAGAAGCTAGGGGAGGGGCACGGAACAGATCTGTCTCATAGCCCTCAGAAGGAACCAGCCCTGCCAATACCTTGATCTTGGACCTCTACCCTCCAGAACTGCAGGACAACTGTGAATCTGTTATTTAAGTCACTGAGAATATAGTACTTTTTGCAACAGCCCCAGAAAACTAACACAATGACCAGATGGGCTTAGGTCTACTTGTAAAAAGGTTTCAGTAATGGGTTGGACTGATAAGTCTAGTTTCACAGTGGTTACCAATAGCTACTGTGTAATTCCCAGAACATCTAATTGCATTAAGCTGTTGTTCAGTTACTAACTCATGTCCATGTAATTCCCAGAACAAATAATTCCATTAAGTTGTACCCCTGCTTAAAAATTTACTGAACGACCTTGATTTTGGAAAGATGAGGTTGACACTACCTAAACCCACGGTCAATGCTCTCTCACCAATGTCTACTAGGAATAACTTGCATTCAAACAAATCTACGTGAACCGGGAACTTCGAGATGTTCAAACTGGTNGGAGTGAAAAAGTTGGCTTAAAGCTCAACATTCAGAAAACTAAGATCATGGTATCTGGTCCCATCACTTCATGGGAAATAGATGGGGAAACAGTGGAAACAGTGTCAGACTTTATTTTAGGGGGCTCCAAAATCACTGCAGATGGTGGTTTCAGCCATAAAATTAAAAGATGCTTACTCCTTGGAAGGAAACATGACCACCTAGATAGCATATTAAAAAGCAGAGACATTACTTTGCCAACAAATGTTGGTCTAGTCAAGGCTATGGTTTTTCCAGTGGTCATGTATGGATGTGAGAGTATGGACTGTATGGACTGCAAAGAAAGCTGAGCGCTGAAGAATTGAGGCTTTTGAACTGTGGTGTTGGAAATGACACTTGAGAGTCCTGACTGCAAGGAGATCCAACCAGTCCATCCTAAAGGAGATCAATCCTGGGTGTTCATTGGAAGGACTGAAGCTGAAGCTGAAACGCCAATACTTTGGCCACCTCATGCAAAGAGCTCATTCACTGGAAAAGGCCCTGATTTTGGGAGGGATTAGGGGCAGGAGGAGAAGGGGATGACAGCAGATGAGATGGCTGGATGGCATCACCAACTTGATGGACATGAGTTTGGGTGAACTCTGGGAGCTGGTGATGGACAGGAAGGCCTGGTGTGCTGAGATTCACGGGGTCGTGAAGAGTCGGACACGACTGAGCAACTGAACTGAACTGAAACAAATCTGTGTTTATTGTCTCATTGTAACAAAGGAGAATGCACATCAAAGGGAGCCATGGAGGTCTCAATAAGAGGGTGTCAGAAAGGACTGATAAGACTTGAACTTGGTAATAATTTGGGGGAGAGTTCAAGGAAAGGGGGCTTTGCTCTTAATTGGATACTGTCAGGACCAGAGTGATTCTATTATTGGCTATTTTAATAATTCTCATCTAAAAGGCAGAAGAAACAAAGTAAAGCTAAAGCTATAACTGGTCAAGAAACAACAGCCATTCATATTAGGCCCTAGGGAAGGGAATTTTGTGGTTTGGACAATGTTCTTCTTGTTACATATGCTCACACATGACCATGGAGTCCTCTTATCTTTCTCTTGTTCCATTACATTCACAAAGTGATCCTGCATGATGTTTGCATTCTGAAATTTTTGATGTTGAACAAAACACCAGAGTTTTAGCTGTGAGTGCGGGGCCCACCCCTATCAGGACCTGCTTCTCTCTTTCTCACCACTGATCAATCTCAACATCATTAAAAAGTAGGACAGCTGGATAATATGTCTCCAGATGTGGTGCAAGAAGAAGTATATTGTGACTTCCCTGGTGTTCCAGTGGCTAAGACTCCATGCTCCCAATGCAGGGGGTCTGGGTTCCATCCCAGGTCAGGGAACTAAATCCCACATGCCGCAACTAAGAGTTCTCAAGCCACAACTAAAAAGATTCTGCATGCCACAACAAAGATTGAAGATCCCAAGTACTGCAACTAAGATGCAGCATAACCAAATATATAAATATTAAAGAAGAAGGAGAGGAGGAAGAAGTATATACCACATTGCCTCTGGAGTGCTCTTGTCAAAAAGAAAAAGAATATGAATCTAATTAAACCTTTAGACCAGCACTGCCCAATGGAAAGGAAATATCAGCTACATCATGTGATTTAAAATTTTCTAGTAGCTGCATTAAAAAAAAAAAACAATAAAGAGGTAAAATTAATTTTTAAGTGTATTTTATTTAGCTAATATACCCAAAATACATTAGGGCTTCCTGTGCAGTGTAGGAGACCTGGGTTCAAACCCTATGGCAGGAATTTCCGGAGAAGGGAATGGCAACCCACTCCAGTATTCTTGCCTGGAGAATCCCATGAACACAGGAGACTGGAGGGCTACAGTCCAGGGGTCCCAGAGTTGTATGTGACTGAGCGATACACTAACTTCATTCCAAAATATTTTCATTTTAGTATGTAATCAATATAAAAATATTAATAAATTGTTCTACATTCTCTTTTTTCCATAGTAAGTCTTCGAAATCTGGTGTGTATTTTACTTACAGCACATTACAATTCAGATTAACCATACTGACTAGTGGTTAATATGCCCAACCACACATGACTAGTGGGCACCATATAGATAAGGCTGCTCTAGACCCAACACCCAATTTTGAGGATATATGAGAAACAGAACAACATCTCTCTCCATCAAAGAATACAATTAACCTAAAATCTATGAAATTCTACATGAAGGATTCAGTTTCTTCAACAAATAAATGGTAAAGGAAAATAAAGGAGAGGAGAAATTTTTATAGATTAAAAGATTCCTAAGGGACATATTAGCTGCATAAATGCAATCTGTGGACTCTGTTTGAATTTTGATTTCAAAAATCAAACTGTAAAGATGTCTTTGTAGTCATTTGGGGAAACTGAATACCAGAGACTGTCTTTCGGATGACATTATTTTTAAAATTATTATTAACTTTGTTGGCTGTCCTTAATGTCTAATTCCTTGTCCTTAATGGGATAAGTCTGAGTTTATTTAATTATGTTCAAAGCCTTCCAGGGAACATTCCCACTTTACCCACCTAATCTCAGCTGTCACCATTGAAAACTAAATCCTCCCTAGGAGGAAGTCTTCGTTACTCTCACTCCCGTTAGGAACTCAAGATCCTTCTACTCTTCTCATCTGAAATAACCACTCTCTCCAAAACTCAAAGACTTACACTTCCTTGAAGTCAACACTTCCTTCATAAATACCAATTTCTTTCCTCAAAATCAAATATTTACATGTGTCTGAAATAACCCTAACTCACTCAACTCAGTTTCTCCAGTAGAGCTTAAGTGCTAAGATGCTAGACATCATGTCCTTCCTTACAGACAATGGACAACTTAATAGACAGCTTTAGGAGTATCTGGCCGGCCCCAAACTCCCCTTCTCAGAATTCTTTCCACCGGACAAGGGTGGGCAACAAGTAGTCATGTTTGCATTGATCAAGGCAGCCAGCCTGGCCTTAGCGATTGGACAAGGAACAGTCAACTGCCCAAGGCTAAGCCAATCAGATCCTCTCCTGAGATCTGGGCTCAAAACTAAGATCTAACAGTGACTCATCTTCCAGGGGACCATAAACTCCAACTGTGCAGGCTACCTTTGACCCCGTGCTCTGGGAAGCATTGAGAGCTAGTCTGCAGACAGAGGAAGAAAAACAAATAGACCAGGAGGAGAAATTGGAGAGCACAAGTTGCCTCTTCCCGGAGGCTTTTGCATTTCTGATTCCAGTGTCGAACCTGCCAGCACTGCCTACCCTGTTTTCCACGTGAGAACTCCTGGATTAGTCTAAGATAAGTTCCTTGCAATCAAAAGAGCCTAGGCAGACTTAACCCAAAGCAGGGCACACCCCAAGCACTTTTATACGTGGTGAATTCAATGCAAGGGAAACGATTTACATGTTATCACATGGTATCCAGTCATTCATTTGCCAGGGTGATTTCTATTTGTGCTTCAGAGGTGGCAAATGAGGGAGGCCAGTGATGGGGCAGCAGGAAGCAGAGTCCTTGATGACTTAAACAGGGATGGTGTGAAGGGCAGGTTATGGGGTGCTGAGGAGAGAACTAGGCTCAACTGATAGCGGGGAAAGTGAGGACAACACTTCGAGTCCCAGACAGGCAAACAGGAGCAATAATGCGGCTGGGCACCAATTCCAGGGAAACAGAAGGGGAAAGACGGTATATGGGGAAAAGCCAGAACTGGGAGGACAGATACATGCATAGGCTTTCTGCCATTTATGTAGCACAGACAGCTGGAAAAAACAAGTTTACAAATCACCTGCCTTCCATTATGGAATCAGATTCTCCCTTCTATTGCCATCTCTTCTCAGACTCAATAGCAGCCTGCTATTAGACTTTTAATCTGACAAAACTAATGTTGCAGGAGGGGAATGTATTGTTTGAGGCCTCAAGTTTATGTCAGTTCTGCTGGTTCTCGAGGATACACATTCTGTGTTGGCCCTCCAGGCGTGCGGTTCTCTGGGAAACCTTGATCAGGCCTAGGGACATGGGGAGAAGGGGGAAGTACTGGGGACCCTTTCCACTCTGCCTTTCTTCACTTCTCACTAAGGACTAAGTGTTGTTTTACTCTTGAAGGGAGAGACCTAGGAATAAACAATCCTGGGAGAGCTGCCTGGTATACAACTCTACCTTAACAGCTAGTTCAGACAGAAGGGGAGAGCAGGATCGGATTAGGGTGTATATAAAGGAGAGAGGACAGGACTCCCAGGGGAGGTAAAAGTTTTAAGAGTATCTGTTCCCTCTCTCTGGGCTGCATTCTTTACCCCCTTCTTTGCTTGTCACACTCTTACTTAAAGACCCCAAAAAAGTCCATTTTTCTTATCATCCTCATATTTGTCCAGGAAGCATATTTCACCCTCCTCTCTTTTCTGAATGACATTTATCACACTGTACTAGAGTTTCCATAGACTTTCTGCTCTTAGCTAAGAGGCTAAGAGCACAGATATTGGAGTTAAAACCACCTGCAAGACCAACAAGGGGTTAACCTCCAAACTATACAAACAGCTCAGGCAGCTCAATATCAACAAAACAACCCAATCAAAAAGGAGGCGGATGATCTAAATAGACATTTCTCTAAGACACACAGATGGCCAAGAGGCACAAGAAAAGATGCTCGGCATCACTAATTATTAGAGAAATGAATATCAGAACTACAATGAGGTATCACATCACACTAGTTATCATAGCTGTCATCAAAAAGTCCACAAATAATAAATTCTGGAGAGGGTGTGGAGAAAAGAGAACCCTCCTACACAGTTAGCGGGAATATAAATCTCCACAGCCACTATGGAGAACACTATGGAGATTCCTTTAAAAACTAAAAATAGAGCTACCAAAAGATCCAGCAATCCCACTCCTGGCCATATTTCTGGAGAAAACCATAATTGGGATACATGTACCCCAATTGTTCATTGCATCACTATTTATAATAGCCAGGGCACGGAAGCAACCTAGATGTCCATAAACAGAGGAATGGATAAAGAAGATGTGGTGTGTATATNAAAAAAAAAAAAAAAACCCTTCTATTTCTGCTTTATTGACTATGCTAAAATCTTTGACTGTATGGATCACAACAAACTGTGGAAAATTCTTAAAGAGATAGGAATACCAGACCACTTTATCTGCCTCCTGAGAAACCTCTATTCATATCAAGAATAACAGTTAGAACCAGACATGGAAAAACAGACTTGGTTCCAAATTGGGAAAGGCTGTATACTGTCACCCTACTTATTTAACTTATATGCAGAGTACATCATGTGAAATGCTGGGCTGGTTAATCACAAGCTGGAATCAAGGTTGCTGGGAGAAATATATACAAATCACATAATCAGATACTACCACTCTAGTGGCAGAAAGTGAAGAGGAACCAAACAGCCCCTTGATGAAGTGAAAGAGGAGAGTGGAAATCTGCCTTAAAACTCAAAATTAAGATCATGGCATTCGGTCCCATCACTTCATGGCAAATAGTTGGGGAAACAATGGAAACAGTGACAGACTTTCTTTTCTCAGGCTCCAAAATCAGATGATGACTTCAGCCATGAAATTAAAAGATTTTTGCTCCTTCAAAGAAAAGTTATGACAACCCTAGACAATGTATTAAAAAGCAGAGACATCACTTTGCCAACAATGGTTCATATAGTCAAAGTTATGGTTTTTCCAGTAGTCATGTACAAATATGAGAGCTGGACCATAAAGAAGGCTGAGTGCTGAAGAACTGATGCTTTTGAACTGTGGTGCTGAGGAAGACTCTCACCACCAAGACAGAGAGTCCCCTGGACTGCAAGGAGATCAAATCAGTCGATCCTAAAGGAAATCAACTCTGAATATTCACTGGAAGGGCTGGTGCCTAAGCTGAAGCTCCAATACTTTGACCACCTAATACAAAAGTGGACTTATTATCAAAGAACCTGATGCTGGTAGAGATGAGGGCAGGGGCAGAAGTGGGGCGACAGAAGATACGATGGTTGGATGGCATCATTGACTCAATGGACATGAGTTTGAGCAATCTCTGGGAGATAGTGAAGGACAGGGAAGCCTGGCACGCTGCAGTTCACGGGGTCTCAGAGAGTCAGACATGAATTAGTGACTTAACAACAAAAATTAATGTGTATATCTTTTCCTCAAGTGTATGTTAAATATTTTCACAAAGTGATCAACAAAACCATGAATAGTTCCATATAGCAAGAATAATTTATCACAAGATAATAAACTAGAAATTAACAGCACCAACAAAGATATAACATCTCATCTATAAGAAAATTTAAAAAACATAATTTTAAAATGATAAGGCAGACAAAGCAGAATTTGAAAAAAATATCATGGAACCACTCTATTAGAGGAAAATTACAGCCTTGTACACAAACAAAATGATAAAAAAATAGAAAACTAAATTCTAAACTTAAAAAAATAAAANAAAAAACATAATTTTAAAATGATAAGGCAGACAAAGCAGAATTTGAAAAAAATATCATGGAACCACTCTATTAGAGGAAAATTACAGCCTTGTACACAAACAAAATGATAAAAAAATAGAAAACTAAATTCTAAACTTAAAAAAATAAAAAGAATAAAGAAAAAATTTAGAGAATACTAAGTACACCAAGAGAAAGAGTGTAAATAAGATGAAAAAAAAAAAAAAGGATAGAACACAGCTTATGCTTTGGACACACCCTAGATATAATTAACTAGAAACAAAACCTAAGACAGGGATTTTGACAAATATAATTAAAAAAAAATTATCTTAAGGAAAAACTGAATAGAGAATCAGGAAAACTTTGCACATATAAGGTTTGAAGTACCTTGCTTTGATTTGGGGGCAAACAGGGAATATACATTATACTGCAGAGTTTTCTCGCTTTGAAGGAAGGTGGCTGGGCTACTAAATTTGCAAATCAACCAAACAGGCAGTCTTCTGGGGGAAGTTATGCTCCAAGTTATCTCCAGCAAGGAGGTTCTCATCAACAAAGGGAAATTCTCCCAAGAATATCACACCTTTTATGCCACTCCCTGTAATGCTTGCTGTCCTTGTAAGACTAATGCACTGGCAAATCAAGGGGATCTACCAACGTACCAGCGGACTACACCACAGAGCACCTAAGAGTGAAAGGAAGGCTTTATAAGGATATCAAAGTGTTAGGTAGGAAATTAGGCATGAGCATGAAGGGGAGGCCTAGCAGAAAAGAATGCAAGCTGATCTCTAAGGCCCATCCCAGACATGCCCTAATGTGGCTAGGAAAGCTCACAGATACGCTACAAAATAACCAGAGACTTTCTAACTCCTGTGCATGTGCCCTAGCCACACAGTGGATACAACTAACCACAGGGGCTTCTCCAACTCCACAAGTGCCCTTGAGGCACATCTGTGTCCTCAAGGGACCTCAGGAAGTCAGGAGCCCATTAAGGGTTCATAAATATTCTATACATGCATAGATCTGATTATAACAAATTATAAAGGTATACACAATAGATCCTGTTTGTTATGTAACTTGTCAATCAAAATTGTCAGTCTATACCCACCTAGATGAATACGTAAAAGCCCTGTCTTGAAAATCCCCATACCTCATTCCCCAGTAGTCATGTATGGATGTGAGAGTTGGACCATAAAGAAGGCTGAGCGCCAAAGAATTGATTCTTTTGAACCATGTTACTGGTGAAGACACTAGAGAGTCCTTTGAACTGCAAGATCAAATTAGTCAATCCTAAATTGGTGATGGACAGGGAGGCCTGGAGTGCTGCGATTCATGGGGTCACAAAGAGTTGGACACTACTGAGCGACTGAACTGAAAGGAAATCAACCCTGAATATTCATTGGAAGGACTGATGCTGAAGCTGAAGCTCCAATACTTTGG
>SJYV01007985.1:0-13415 GCA_006410875.1 Neotragus pygmaeus | reverse complement strand
GGGCTCTGCTCACGATGGCGCCTGAGAGTCTGCAGCGCGGGGCCCTGCAGCGGGAGCTGGCCCCGGCACGCCGGCCCGGGGTGGGGGCCCTGGCCTGAGTCTACCACTCCAGCAGTCTCGCTCTTCTCAGCGAGGCTCTGTTTTCTTCCCTCTTCTGTGCCTCATGCCCCCCAGATCAGAGTATCTCAGGGTCAGCCCCCTGAGAGAACAAACCTGACATCAGCTGATGGTGGCGGAGCCACAGCCCCGGCTGGGTGGAGAGGGGTGAAGGGAGGGAATCGGGCATCTGGGTCCTTCTAATGAGAGAACCCGCTCGCTCCCAGCCGCTGGATTCAGGCTCGGCCGATGCTTTCAGACCCTCCGCCTTGAGCGGATTCGGGTGGGTTCAGTTTTCGGTGTGTGGCTTCTCTAGGCAGAGCCACTTAGCAGAACGGAGACAGCTGAAGCCAAATTAGATTCCACTATTATCTTTCCAAGTTTTGTTGCCTTTTTTTTTTTTTTTTGCATTTCCTCTCCCATTCGCTTCTTCTTCTTTAATTCCTTTACGACTCTCTCGGTGGGTTTGGGCAGGGACGACTCTCTCGGTGGGTTTGGGCAGGGCGCGGAGATAAAGGCGTGCGGGGGTAACCTGAGGTTGACAGCCGCAGGTGAGGCTGCAAGCCTCAGTTCAGTCGGTCCAGGTGCTCGGTCGTGTCTGACCCTTTGCCACCCCATGAACCGCAGCACGCCTCGCCTCCCCGTCCATCACCAACTCCTGGAGTTCACTCAGATTCACGTCCATCGAGTCCGTGATGCCATCCAGCCATCTCATCCCCGGTCGTCCCCTTCTCCTCCTGTCCCCAGTCCCTCCCAGCATGCAAGCCTAGGTGAGCTCTTATCAGCATCTCTGCTGAGAGGCCTCAGGCCTTTAGTCCACACCCTAGGCCTGTGGACTGAAACCAAGAACAGCAAATGAAAGAGAAACAGTGTAATTCAGAAGTGTAGCTAGAGATGGCTAAGCCGAAAGAAAGACAAATCTGAAATAGTCACCAGGCTTCTTCTTGAATGACCAATAAAGCTACTGCATATAGTAAAAATAGCAAAAGAACAATCAACTCAATAATAAGAGCAGTAACACCGCAGCAATGAGAACAGTCAGCTCCACTCAGCACCGTTGATCTCCTGGCCTGTTGTCACTCCAGGCCGTTGTGTTTCCATTAGACTCACCTGGCCTCTCACTGCTGCTGGTGCTGCTGCTGTTGCTGCTGGTGAAGATGAGGAAGATGCAGGTGAAGGCTGGCACTTACATAGCACTCGGTATGCGCCCAGCACATTCAACGTTTCAATCCTCACCACCTTCATTTCCGACAGTTACTGTTATTATACCCAACAGGATAATGCAGCAGAGAGCAGTTAAGTACTTTGCACAAGTTCACCTAGCTGGGAGAGAACAAATAAAGGATTAATATTTCAAGTAGAATGGAGCGGTTCAAAGCCAGGACAGAACTGGCGAAGCCCTTCTCTGGCGGCTTTGCCTGTACACATGCACTGTAGATGAAGAGACTTGACTTTGTGTATCACTTGACAACTTCAAAAGCAATTTCACTTCATCTCATTTGATCCCTGGGGCTTCCTTGATGGTTCCAGTGGTAAAGAATCCCCCTGCCAGTGCAGGAGGTGCAGGTTCGATCCCTGGGTCGGGAAGATCCCCTGGAGAAGGGACTGGCCGCCCACCCCAGTGTTCTCGCCTGGAGAATCCCATGGACAGAGGAGCCTGGGGGCTATAGTCCATGCAGTGGCAAAGGGTCGGACACGACGTAGCAACTGAATAACGTGGAAACACGTTTGATCCCCGCGGTCCCATTGTACAGCTGAGAAATCCGGTGCCCGTCTGACTCCAGACGGTACTAGTAGGAAAGTATTTTTATCCACTGACAGACTGATGTACCTTGTCGTGAAGATTCTCAGAGCGTCAGCCCTCAGCTCAGCTCTTTCACTGTTCATTTTGATGATTGTGGACCTGTTTACACAGAACCCCGGGAAGAGACATTCTGAGGGCAGCAGAGCCACTTGAGCGCAAGCTGTGAGTCGCCGGTTTAAGCCCCAGCCAGTGTTTCCCACAGAGACTGCAGGGGTCAGGGGAAGTCGTGGGCTCAGCCGCAGATGCCAGCACGTCACTTCTGTGACCACACTCAGCTCAGCTCTCTAGGCCCCGAGGGGAGGGCAGCCCAGGAGGAAGGGGGGCGCTTAGAGGTGGTGCTACTGCGGGATAGCGTGGAGAGGCCGTTCTCATCCGAGCGTGAGGTGGGGCCAGCCGGGCGTCCTTGACACCTGATGTGCCAGCTCCTTACGTCCTGTCTGACTCTGTGCAGCCCCACGGACCGTAGCCCCCAGGCTCCTCTGTGCATGGGATTCTCCAGGCAAGAACACTGGGGTGGGGTGCCAGGCCCTCCTCCAGGGGATCTTCCCGACCCAGGGATGAAACCTGAGTCTCTTACATTTCCTGCATTGGCAGGTGGGTTCTTTACCGCTAGGGCCTCCTGGGAAGTCCTGACACATAGTGGCCCCACACAAACCCTTGCCACTGATGCAGAAGGGAATACAATTTGTAGTTAAACTTTTTTTATTGAAATATAGTTAATTGAGAATGTTGTATTAGTTTCTAGTGTACAGTCGAGTGATTCAGCTCTACATACCCATGTGTGTAGATTCTTTTTCATTATAATTTATTATAAGATATTGAACGTCGTTCCCCATGCTGTACAGTAGGACATTCCTGTTTTCTATCTTCTGTATATAAAGTTTGCTGTTTAATTGAAGAGAGTTCCTGGCACAACGCACACTCCCCACCTAGTGATCCGGGAACCCACATTTCTGTGCTGAAAGAACCGAGGGGGCGGGGATTGGATGACAGCCAGCCCTTTGTAGGATGAGCGCTCGGCCTGAATGAGGCTGATTTCCCGAAAGAATTCTGCTTCCTTCTCCGTACTTGTTGGGCCCTACTTTCACAGTTAACCAACAGACCGTGTATAATCAGAGGCTCTGCTGTTCCAGGGGGGACATTAGGAGAATCTGATATTCTGAGCTAATGTAATCAGTCACGTCGAGCGAAGACGTCTGTGCTCTACTAGCTTCTGAATTAGGGTCTCTGGGGGATAAAGCCTTTGCCATCCTGACCCAGGATGAGAGCTGGGCATGATTGTGCTTTAATAGATTAATTCTAATAATTATAACCTTAATAATCATTAATTCAGTTATTCATCGATTAATGCCTCCTGGAGAAGGAAATGGCAACCCACTCCAGTATTCTTGCCTGGAGAATCTCCATGGACAGAGGTGTCTGGCAGGCTACGGTCCATAGGGTCACAAAGAGTCGGACACGACTGGGCAGCGAAGCACAATATCTGCTTCTGGTGGCTCAGATAGTGAAGAATCTGCCTGCAATGAGGAAACCCAGGTTCAGTCCTTATGCTGGGAAGATCCCCTGGAGACGGGAATGGCAACCCACTCCACTCTTCTTGCCTGGAGAATCCCACGGACAGAGAAGCCTGGTGGCCTACAGTCCACGGGGTTGCAAAGAGCTGGACATGACTGGGTGACTAACATACACTTTCACTCATTCTAAAAATTATGTGAGATGAACAAATCTGAGACGGATGACGGTGGTTACTGAGCCCTTGGGGTCTGTGGACCTTCTGCAATCGTGGGAGATGAAATGTTTTTGTGCAGGGTCTGAATCCAGGCCTGAATCCTTCTCTTGTGGACCACTGAGCCGGCATCATCGCCAGTCTCTCTCGCTCAGTCCCACCCCATCATTCCCCAGCTCCTTCCCTCAGCTGCCGGAGATGAGCCTTCAACGCAAACGCGATCCCGCCCTTCCTGCTTTCGGGCCTTTGGGGGCTGCCTGCCGCCTTCAGCTGTTTCACTGGCAGCTTCCTAACCACTCATCTGCGGCTCCTCTTGTCTTTATGTCACGGCGTCCCTGGCCGTGGCCGTCCCTGCCTTTGCCGTCACTCCCTCTGTGCCTTTCCGTCATCTCCAGCTCCCTAGCTCCGGCTACACCACCCGAGAAGCCTCTGTTGGCTGCACCCTCACGGCCCTGCCCTGAGCTCTGGGAGCCACATGTCTGTGGAGGCCTCCTTACCCCGCTCTGCACTGACCTGTGTCTGTATCTTTTGATGGGTTAGGAAGCTCCTTGTATCCAGCGTTTGACTACATTCCTGCCACGGTGCTGGTCCTCAAGTTAAGACATGAATGCATGCATAAATGATGTACCAATCCCACCTGCCTTTCCGTGGGAAAGGACTAGAAAAAGACTCAATTCAGTTCAGTTCAGTTCAGTTGCTCAGTCCTGTCCAACTCTGTGACCCCATGGACTGCAGCACGCCAGGCCTCCTGTCCATCACCAACTCCTGGAGTTTACTCAAACTCATGTCCATCGAGTTGGTAATGCCATCCAACCATCCCATCCTCTGTCATCCCCTTCTCCTCCTGCCTTCAATCTTTCCCAGCATCAGGGTCTTTTCACCTTTTCACCTTAGCAACAGGTGACCAAAGTATTGGAGTTTCAGCTTCAGCATCCATCCTTCCAGTGAATATTCAGGACTAATTCCCTTTGGGATGGACTGGTTTTATCTCCTTGCAGTCCAAGGGACTCTCAAGAGTTTTCTCCAACACCACAGTTCAGAAGCATCAATTCTTTGGCACTCAGCTTTCTTTATAGTCCAACTCTCACATTCATACATGACCACTGGAAAAACCGTAGCCTTGACTAGACGGACCTTTGTTGGCAAAGTAATGTCTCTGCTTTGTAATATGCTGTCTAGGTTGGTCATAACTTTCCAAGGGAAAAGACTAATTAGAAGCAATAACTGGAAACAATTATACGAAATGTTTCACATAGGAAACATCACACTGCTAGTTCGTTTAATTTTTATCACCCTATTAACATATTTTAGGTATTAAAAGTATATGAAGTATTTTTGCCCTTTATGGAATTCTAAATTGGGAGGGACTATCAGAGGTCATCTGTTCCAACCTTCAGTTTTTAAACTACAATAACTTTTTTAGACAGTCATTTTAAAAAATGCCTTTAAAAATAGTTTCATGTATCTTAAGCGCCTGCTGGACAGTGAGCTTTCCAGTATCTGGACCTGCTGGACGGAAGCTGTTGGACTCCAGCACTAAAATAAGCTCAAAGAGAAGGGCTGGAGAAGCCTTGGCGGGAGACGCGGCGTTGCCTAGCAACTCACAGGCAGCACTGGCGTCGGCAGCGTGTCCGGCCGCTGGACATCTTGGGAGCCTCGCTCACAGAGGTGCTTATCTCTGCCACCAGCACGGCATCAGTTTTACTTGCCTGCCTCACTTCTGCTGTTTCACAGATCAGTTAATGGTGATGTTTCACTTTTTTAAAAGATTTTTTTGGTGTGGGTCGTTTTATAGTCTACTGAATTTGTTTCCATTCTGCTTCTGTGTTAGGTTTTGGTGGGTTTCTTTGGGTTTCTCACAGGCATCTGGGATCTTAGTTGCTTAACCAGGAACTGAACCCACACCCTCCGCTTTAGAAGGCCAAGTCTTAACCTCTGGAGTCTGAGAGGGAGGGAAAGGAAGTCCCAATGATGATTTTTTAATGTCCAAGATTGGTAAATACTAATGAATGTCTGACACGTTGGAAGGGCTTTCACATCATATGAAGATTCAGAGGGTAGAGAAGGAGAGGGAGATTAGAGACGAACAAAACAACCATTTTACTCCCTGGTCCAGTGAAAGGAGAAGAAAGAGTAATGTTTGCGGACAGATGAGAAGAAAGAGCAAGCAGACAGCTGCAGGTAGGAAGACAGCCACTGACATCCAAAGAGCGCCGCCTGCCACGTCCCAAACTGGAAACCAGAATCAGGCCACTGGGCGGGGACGCCACCATCCCCATCGTCGTCACCCGGATGAATGACTGATCAGCCAAGTCTGCCCCACTGGCCAGAAAGTCCTCTCCACTCTAGGCAGAGTCAGCAGAGGAAGGAAAGCCATGAGTTAGATGTGGGGATGGGACCAAAATAAGCCAAAGGATGGATGTAAATTAAGAATTTGAAAAAGGTTGAACGGTCAATACAAGGCCGTGATTCCTAACCGGGAGCAGTTCTGCCACCAGCGGGACACTCGGCAATGTCGGGAGAGATTTCTGGTTGTCACCGCTGTGGGGGAGAGGGAACTGCTGGAATTCTGTAGGGAGTGGCCAGGAATGCTGCTAAACAGCACGTTAACAGACGGCGAAGAGTTCCGACTGAAATGGCAGCAGTGCCAAGGTTGGGAAACCCTGATGTAGGGGGATTTTTCAACCTGATAAACCCGGGGAGATTGGCTGGATTTCCCAGGGACCACCGCACAAGCCCTTTTCTTAACGAGCACGTGGTGACGCCTGCTCTCACCAGCTCCCAAGGTCCCCGTTCTGCGTCCTGCAGCCGCACATTTGTAGCTTGAAATAGGTTAGTTCCGCCACGGACGCTGGCAAATAGAGCAAAGCAGGGTTCTGTGCCTCCATGCAGCACGCTCTGCAAAGCTTGTTTTAGATGCCCGCCAGCACATCCCGGGCTTCCCGGGCGGCTCAGACAGAAAGAGTCTGCCTGCAATGCACGAGACCCGGGTTCAGTCCCTGGGTCCAGAAGATCCCCGAAGAAGGGAATGGCAGCCCCATCCAGTGTCCTTGCCTGGGGAATCCCATGGACAGAGGAGCCTGGAGGCCTACAGTCCCCGGGGTCACAAACAGTCGGACACAAACAGTCCCCGCCTCCAGAGTTTCAGCTGCAGCAGGTCCGTGGGCCCAAGCCTGTGCGTGTCCCACGTGTGCCCCACTGGAGCTGGTGCTGCTGGCTGGGGACCCCCTGCTGAGGGCCCGGTCTGGGCGGTCTGCGGGCGGCCTTGTTGACTCGCATCACTGTCTGGGGGAAGCAACCCAGCGGGGTTCCAGGTGAAGCTCCGCTTCTCCCCGACACTCAGGATGCAGCCTCGCGAGAGGTGAGCCGCAACTTGTCCGGGCTGCCTGTCGTTCTAGCAGTTTTCTTCCTCTGGCCTCGATGCTTGCGGATGAATCTTGAAATTATCACCTGTGAGAGTTAGTGAAATAATCTCAAATGTGGAATGTGAAGTGAGAGGGTGAATTTGCAAGGGCCAGCCAGAGCTTACCTGTGTGCCAACCAGTGGGCTAGGAACACAGAGACTTCTTTTTTAAGTCTAACTTTTGATTTTCTACTGGATTATAGCCGACTGATCATGTGATAGTTTCAGAGCAACTCAGCCATCCGCATATACGCAGCCTTTCTTCCCAGACTCCCCTCCCATTGAGGCTCACATAGCGCTGAGCAGAGTTCCCTGAGCTGCAGAGTGGGTCTCCTTGGCGATGCATTTTAAAGACAGCACTGTGTACCTGTCCATCCCAAACTCCCTATTATCCCTTCCTCCCCTCAGACCCCCACAACCTCAACTTCATTCTCTAAGTCTGTGAGTCTATTTCCGCTTTGTAAATAAACTCATCTGTATCATTCCTCTTTAGAACCCACATATAAGGGGTGTCACGCAGTAGGTCTTCCTCTCCGTCTGACTTCCCTCGGTATGACACAGGAACATTATGACAAGAAAGTTTCTAAAAAATATGGGAAAAGGTTCAAAAGTGGAATAACTGAAAATAAATGAAATGTTAAAGACAATTCTGGGATGGAGAAGACAGGTTTCCGCCGCGGTGATGGAAGCGGTGCGGGGCGCGGGGCCACGCCCGGGGGTGGGCATCGTCTTCAGGCCCCTTCGCTCCCCCGGAACCAGCTTCAGAGCAGGTGCCCTCGCCCTTTGCTCCCTGCGGAGAAGACGGCAGCGAGGCGGGGCGAGCCCGAGGAGCCGAGTGCAGGCCGTGCCAGGGTTTGCACTGCCTCTCGGCCCATGCCCCGCCTCAGGCATCTCTCCACCGCCTCCAGCTGCAGAGCCCCCCTCTCCCAGCGCCTCTGCTGCCTCCAGACAAGGGGAAATCGCGGCTGCCGTCCTCTTTGTGATGCTGAGCAGCTGAGCTGCCCTTGGCTCCCTCGAGCCCTGCCGCCAGCTGGCCCAGGCTCCCAGAAGACCCCTGCAGGGCTTGTCATCGCGACCGGCCACTTACGGAGGGATCTTACCAGAAGGGTCCTGGCAGGAACAGATGGAGCGCTCTGCTGGGGTGATTTGGGAAGAATTTAATTGAGAGGCCATTTGCAAAGGCGCAGGCAGGGTTTCTGGGAAACAAGTTCAAGGTGGGAAGGGTGGGCTGGCTTTCTACCCCTGGGCAGGCAGAATCCTCAGACGACCTTCAATGACTCCCTTGCCCTTGAATGTGGCTGGTTGTCGGTCAGTCGCTCAGTCGTGTCCGACTCTGAGACCCCATCGACTGCAGCCCGCCAGACCTCCCTGTCCTTCGCTATCTCCTAGAGTCTACTCAGACTCATGTCCGTTGAGTCACTGATGCCATCCAACCATCCCATCCTCTGTCAGCCCTTTCTCCTGTTGCCCTCAGTCTTTCCCAGCATCAGGGTCTTTTCCAGTGAGTCAGCTGTTTGCCTCACGTGGCCAAAGTATTGGAGCTTCAGCATCAGTCCTTCCAATGAATGCTCAGGACTGATCTCCTTGGGGATGGACCAGTCATGCCTGACTGGTTGGATCTCCTTGCGATCCAAGGGATCCTCAAGGGTCTTCTTCTGCACCAAGCATCAGGAGCGTCCATCCTTCGGCACTCAGCCTTATTTAGCCCTTGAATGTGGCTGGACGCTGCGATTTGCTTCTAGCCGGTAGGAGAGGGCAGGGTAACAGATGCTCCCCCTGTGGTTCAGTGATGCAGTGTGCAGCGCCGTCTGGGTGATGGGGAAGTTCTCCTGCCGGCCCAGGGGGAGGGGGCTGCCCTGCTGGGAGAGGGGCCTAGAAGCAGGGAAGTCCAGTGTCCCCTGAGAGCTGTGAGTGGCCCCTGGCTGACAGGCAGCAAGAAAGCAGGGACTTCAGTCCTTTAACCATGAGAAACTAAATTTTGCCAATAATCACGAGAGCTTAGAAGAACCCTCCAGGCTCCAGAGGTGAACAGGCTGGGCCACTCCTAAACTGCTGCCTTGGGAGATGCGGGCTGGAGAAGCCTGCTGAGCCCAGACTCGGACCCATGGGAACCGTGTTGTGAGCTGAACGTGTGTGTCCCCGTCCCTAACCCAGTGTGATGGGGTTGGAAGGTGGGACTTTTCGCGATGATTAGCTCGTGGAGGTGGAGCCCTTGTGGATGGGTTAGTGCGCTCATGACACAGACCCAGAGAGCTTTCTTGCCCCCTTTCTGCCTTGTAAGGACGTAATGAGAAGACACTGCTGTATTTAAAATGGACTGTCAACGAGGACCTCCTGCAGCACACAGGGCACTCTGCTCAGCGTCCTGTGGCAGCCTGGACTGGAGGGGAGTCTGGGGAAAAGGATGCATGTGTGTGTATGGCTGAGTATGGCTGATGGCTGAGTATGTATGGCTTATGTATGGCTGAGCCCCTTTGCTGTCCACCGGAAACTGGCAACATTGTTAGCAGGCTGTGAGAAGTAGTGAAAGTGTTAGACCAATTGTGCCCGACTGTGATTTCATGAACTGCAGCCCCGCCAGGCTCTTCTGTCCATGGAATTCTCCAGGCGAGAACGATGCAGTGGGTAGCCATTCCCTTCTCCAGTTAATAGGCTATATACTCCAATACAAAATAAAAAGTTCCCCCAAACAGAACGTGGCTATCTGCCCCTGAAAGAGGGCCCTGAGCAGAACCCAAGGGTGCTGGCACCCTGACCTCAGACCTCCCAGCATCCAGAACTGTGAGCAATAAATGTCTGTTGTTCATAAGCCACCCACTGTGTGGGACATTGTTATAGCAGCCCGAATGGGGGAAGACTGTGCAATACTGAATGTGTGTTGCCTTAAGCCACTATGTGCTAATTTGTTACGCAGCACTGATAGCCATTACACCCCCTTCAGATCCCAAAGGCCAGAGGAGGGAGCAGTCACTCAAAGAGAGGGCAGCCTGAGCAGAGCTGTGGCCGGGAGGCATGAGCAGCCTATGGTGGAGCTGGAGGAGGCGAGCCGTGGCCTCACGTTCCTGACCGCCGCCCGCAATGGGAGTGTTCCCGACAGCAAACCCAGCAGGGTAGGGCTGACAGTAACGTCGGATGGGTCAGCTTCCTGAGGCGTAAAGCATGTGGAGAAGTGTGGGCTGCAGAGTTAGAGGCGCAAACGGAATAGACATCTGGGACCTGGGCATTCTCAGACCAGCGATGCGAAGAAGAGCTTTCCTCCATCTTCTTACTTATGTAGATGGACAGCCAAGAGCAAGACAAAACGGGAAAAAACTAGAGTTAAGGGTTTTGCCTCCATGGTAACATGAGTAAACAAAAGGATATTAAGATCGCTTAAATCTTGATTGTAAGTGAGCTAATCAAACCATTATCTTTACATAACTGGCTTCTACTCAAGAGGCCCCTGTAACCTAATCACAAGTTCGACCTTAGCATTGTTTAAAGTCTACAGAGAGACAGTTCATGGAATAAGCCTGGTTACAAATCAGACAGCTCTGTAGTTACTGGGTGAATGAGATGTCTCTAGAGAACAGTTTCACTGTTTTTTTTTTTCCCCTAGTTCTTCCTTAGAAGATACAATTTATTCACTTCTCTGATAAGAAGGGATTTGTTTAAACACACTGTATCTTACTTTATAGCCATAGAGATGAAGGCTTATAGAATCTGCCTGCCAGTGCAGAAGATGCAAGAGACAAGTGTTTGATCCCTGGGTCGGGAAGATCCCCTGGAGAAGGGAATGCCACCCACTGCAGTGTTCTTGCTGGAGAATCCCGTGCACGGAGGAGCCTGGCGGCTGCCGTCCACAGGGCCACAGAGCCGGCCGCTGAGGCCGCAGAGTCAGGCCGCTGGGGTCCCAGCGCCGGCCGCTGAGCAGCACCACCACGGTTTCCTAGGGCTGCCATGATGCAGCGCCGGCGCCCTGAGTACTTTCAACACAGACACACCTTGTCTTGCACTTCTGGCCACAACAAGCCCCAGATCCAGGCAGGGCTGACTCCTTTCGAGGCCCGAGGGGGTGCCTGTCCCTGCCTCTCTCTGGGTCTCTGGTGGCCTCAGGCACCCCTTGTCTGCAGGTGACACTCTCCCTATCTTCACCTGGCTTCCCTCTATGTGGATCTGTCTCGTGTCTAAATTTCTGCTTTTTTAATGAGGACAGCTATATAGCATTAGTGCCCACTCTGATGACCTCATCTTAATCATCCACAAGACCCCAGTTCCAGATAAGGGCACATTCACAAGTCCTGGAGATTAGGATTTGAATATCTTTGGGTGAGGGGTGGGCGGGGGATACAGAATTCAACCCAACAGAGGCCCCAATGCCAACCTTCAGCTTAAAGGCAGAGTCACGTTCAAGGTCAGCGACTCATGTCTTTCTGGTTGCCCTACCCACTTCATCTGGGGAAATTGGGAAATATCCTTTCATGCAGACTGTTCCAGGGAAAGCTACTACATAAACATTAAATCATTAAAAAAATAAATGTGACTCACAGGTGGGTGGGAGGCCCTATTTGTATATTTGTACACTTTTTTTTTTTTTTAGTGTTTGCAAGGTCACAGTTAAAAAAGGGGAAATAACATGTGACACGATTTACTTTTCCTGTGAAGGATGTTGGCTGCAGTAGAGGACGCTTACATTGCTGTTTATTGATCTTTCTTTATTCCCTCTTTGTTGTTGCTCTAAGAATAAGAACAATGTATTTTCCTAAGTGTGTTAAGATGACATCATAGAAGAGATTTCTATAATGAAGCAGCTTGGTTAAAAAAAAAAAAAAAACAAGAGAGCCGAAAGTGGCCATTCTTTGCATACTTTGAAGACTCCAGCACCTCTGCGTCCCTCCCATCCTGTCTGTCGGGCTGTGTGGTCCTGCTGGCTGTATGCTCCGTACAGAATGGCTTCTTTGTAGTCAGGCTCCCTTGCTGAAATGATATCCTGTAATTGCTCAGTCCTCTGCGGCCTGAGAAGACGCAGCAGCAGCACGTTTGGGAAACTGTCTTGCCTTTTCCAGCTCCTCCTCGTATCTGGCCCGTCAGTCAGCCAAACAATCAATCAGAAGACGCTCAGTCTCTGCATGGAGCCACTCACAGAGCTTTCTTGGGCTGGCTTGGGAGTGGGGTATGAAAAGGGGGTTATTATTTTCTGTGACATGTGGTTCTTCAGATCCACTGCTTTTAAAAATGATATTTTTACTCAAATTAGTTGCAGTCAAAGGGAAGCAAGTGCCGAGCAGCGTCCATTGGCACCCGGCCTCCTGCAGGCCCGGAGCGAGTATGCTTCTGAAGCAGGCGGCCTGCACGCCGACGCGGCCCCCAGGCGCCCCACTGCGTTCATCAGCACGTCGTCAGTGTGCTTGATGGTGCGCTGTCCACAGCTCTTACATGCGGCTGCCAAAAAGCAAGGATGCTCCACGCTTGGTCCACAGCTGTGTTTTCTCCTTTAGTTCAGGGCACATGGAAAAGCAGATCGTAGGTTGGGATGTCTCATCAAGGTGGCGCCTCATGGTTCCTGTTGAAGGAGCTTCCAACCTCCTTGAATTTAGGCTAAAATTGAATATCCGTCTGAATGAATGGGTGTCTGTGAACACATCAGTGGACGTGTGTGAGCTTAAATCATCTGCTGCTGCTGCTGCTGCTAAGTCGCTTCAGTTGTGTCTGACTCTGTGCGACCCCATGGACTGCAGCCCNAATATCCGTCTGAATGAATGGGTGTCTGTGAACACATCAGTGGACGTGTGTGAGCTTAAATCATCTGCTGCTGCTGCTGCTGCTAAGTCGCTTCAGTTGTGTCTGACTCTGTGCGACCCCATGGACTGCAGCCCACCAGGCTCCTCCGTCCATGGGATTCTCCAGGCAAGAACATTGGAGCAGGGTGCCATTGCCTTCTCCCGTAAATCATCTACCTTCCTATAAAACAGAGCGTTTTGGGGGCTCACATAACCTGCTGAGATAACCAGGTGAAACTGGCGTAAACTCCTTGCTAAGATTTTTCCTAATGCTCTACCCTTAAGTGTGTCTGGTCTGTGGCGTCTGGTCCGCATCCAGGAACAGAGAACGATTACCAGCACCAACACAGGGTGGGGGCGGGGGTGGCAGCTCAGAGGAGAGTCAGGCGGGTGCACGCCCAGCCTTTCTGAGCCCAAAGTCCTGTGGCGAAGGAACGTGGGCGTGAGGTTCCGACCGGCCATCTTGCCCGAGACTCATGCACTTGACCACAGCGATCAGTATGCCTCCTTCTGGCCCCCCTGACTCACTCTGGAGATTATTATTTTGCCAAACTTTTGCCAAGCCGTGTGAGATGGCACCGGAGGGGTGCAATATGAGCTTTAAAAGCGTTTTCTGGACTTCCCTCA
>SJYV01007984.1:0-16189 GCA_006410875.1 Neotragus pygmaeus | reverse complement strand
GGTGAAACAGTCCATGTAGTATACAAATGTGTGGAAAATTACCATCTCCTGAAGCAGTCAGAGAAAAGCTCAAGTGTGATTTTGTAAGTCATCAGAGGAGACTTGATATCATCACCCAGACACACACACACATGCTCAGGCTGTAGTCTTTCGGAGGATTTCCAAGTTATAGTCTGTTGGATGCAGCCATGAAAAGGAGAGAAGGAGGTGTCTTATTTGATGCTTAAAACAAAACAAAGCAAAACACAGGCTTATACAATTAGAACATCTTTCCCATCACCAAAAAGGCAGAGAGGTCCTACTGCTCCTTCCTGCTTCCACATCCAATCCTCTGGCTGACCTGTTGTTCCTTCCTTTATTCTTCAAATCTGGCCAGGGCATATGTTTCAAGCTGGCTTTATCTGTCTACCAATTGCAGTGCATCAGGTGATAAAGCAAAATGACACAAGGAAAGCAATATGATTTTCCCTAAATCCCATCACACAAGGAGAGCCCAAACTTGAATATAGCATTTGGGAGGTATTACCTACTCAACTCAGATTTTAAAAGAAACCCACACAGTCCCCTAGGATTCCAAACATTTGGAAAACTGATTTAAAGGGTTGTATTACAACAGATTGAGGGCAGTCCTTGGAAGTCTCTAAAGGAGGACATAGTGTGGAAGGCAGGGCTCTACAGTCTGAAGGCTTGGTTCTACTATTTCCTAACATGAAAGATTACATAGTCTGCATGAACCTCATTTCCCATATGTGTAATATAGGGGTTTAATAACACTTGTCCTTCACAACAGACAGTTATCATGAAGATAAAATGAATTAATGAAAACGAGAGTTATTTGTTTTCATTATGGTGAAATATATACACCATCATCATCATTTCTCTCCTCCCCTGAAAAACACAAGAGGTACCCAGGAAGGCACCTCAAAATTTTACAATAGAGCTCAACACTTGGTATGACCTTGGAAGCCTGGAAAAACAGATTTGCTTTCAAGTTCAGCAAATAGTTATCACCAAGGCTGTCTGTAGCATATGGCCATGTGGGTTATCCACTGCCCAACTCTAGGGAGCACCATTCTTATAATGTAGGACCTGAAGCTGAAAACTAAGGATTAATAGGTAAAGATTTCAAATCTTACTTTTTATAATAAACTCATATATGATTAAGCAAACCAGGCAGCTAGCTTTCCAAACATGTAGCACACGACCCTCATACTTTCAGATAAATTTGAAAAGTGCAATAAATGTAATGAGTAAAAAGGTTTCCATCGTGAAGCTCTAAGTCTCTTCTTCTAAGTGCTCAGTCGTGTCTGACTCTTTGCGACCCTATGGACTATAGAGTCCATGGAATTCTCCAGGCCAGTGCAATGGGTAGCGTTTCCTTCTCCAGGGGATCTTCCCAACCCAGGGATCGAACCCACATCTCCCGCATTACAGGCAGATTCTTTACCAGCTGAGCCACAAGGGAAGCCCAAAAATACTGGAGTGGGTAGTCTATCCCTTAGTTTATGTATCTATATATTACATATATAGATATATAAACTTCAAAAAGACAACAAAATTGTAGAAATTTTAGTTTTAAAAAACCCACTGACTAAGTCCTACCTTGAATTTTGAAATTGACGCTGAATCTCAGAACTCAGCCTCTGTGCTGAATCAAACCTCAGAGACAACGTTTTGAGTGTTTTAATCTTTTGACTGGGCTTCCCTGATGGCTCAGTGGCAAAGAATCTGCCTGCAATGCAGGAGATGTAGGTTTGATCCTTGGGCCAGGAAGATCCCCTGGAGAATGAAATGGCAACCCTCTCCAGTATCCTTGCCTGGGGAATCCCATGGACAGAGGAGCCTGTGGAGCTAGAGTCCATGGGGTCACAAAAGACTTGAATACAACTTATTAACTAAACAACAATCTTTTGGCTATGCTTCTTGGGCTTACCAGGTGGCGCTAGCAGTGAAGAACCTGCCTGACATTGCAATGAGACATAAAACATGCGGGTTCGACCCCTGAGTCAGGAAGGTCCCCTGGAGAAGGGAGTGGCACCCCACTCCAGTACTCCCGCCTGGAGAATCCCATGGACAGGGGAGCCAGGCAGGCCACAGTCTAGGGGGTAGCAAAGAGTCAGACACAACTGAAGTGACTTTACACGCACACACTTGGCATGCGGGGTCTTAGTCCTCACACCAGGGATGGAACTGGTGCCCCTTGCATTGGAAGTGTGGAGTCATGCTTACTAAACCATCAGGGAAGTCCCTCAGCCATGTGTCCCCCTTTGCCCAGCAAAGCAATAAGCTATCATTTTCTGTGTTGTGATGTGCTCAGTCGCTCAGTCCTGTCCGACTCTTTGTGACCCCATGGACTGTAGCCTTCCAGGTTCCTCTATCCATGGGGATTCTCCAGACTACTTCACCCAAAACTCTTGTCTCTGAGATTCAGTTTGGCACTGGTGCACAGAGGTCAAGTTTTAGCATCGAGTTAAGCCACAACAGAAGCCTCTCCTAAAATGCAAAGTTTAAATAATAACGCCACAAGAACAGGAAACTTCTTCATGCAAATGAATTTTGTTCTCAAAGAGAGCGAGTGGACTGACAAGAGGAGAGCAAGGTCTACCTGATGGCCGGGAACTCTGATTCTAGTAATCAGATCTTTTCCAGAAGTTTTCTCTTTCAACGTTCACACAGTTCCAGTCAACTGCTCAATAGGATATTTTTTTTTTTTTAACTTGGAAGCTCTCCGAACCTTCATATGGAAGAATAAACAAATAAAAACAACATGGATACTCTAAAGAAAACTGAGGCAGAGAGCGAATTTCATCCATTCTGTCACTAAAACATAAAGCAATAAGAGGGAAAACTTTCTGGGGCTGGTATGATGAACTGACAAATCTCTTATGGGAACACAATGACCTGTAAATGGATACTAGTATGTATAAAATATGAATTGTGTTATTTCACAAATCAATTGGGAAGGAAAGATCATTCCACAAATTGTATTGGGCTGAATAGCTAGCAACTGGGAGAAAAATCAATTCACGTCTTCACCTCACATCATAAATTAAAAATAAATTTTAGAATATGTAAAGAGACAAAAAAGAAAAATCAAGCTTTCGATGCATTAAAAGAAAATAGAATTAAATATTTTTCAAACCTGGGAAAATGATGAATTTCTAAGCTTGGAAACAATAGAAGAAATAAAAATCTAACAACATAAAAACAATTTTGAAAGTTAAAAAGGCAAACAGTAAACTATCAATAACTTATGGGAAGATGCTAATAACTTAAATGATTCGCAAATAGATACAGAAATTACTAAGACTTTAATAGATGAACCAGCAAGGGGCATGGGCAGAACACTTACAGAAGAGCAATTACAACTGTTTGCAAACAAACAAGCAAACAAAAAGTTCACCAGCAGCTGTGACTTTAAAAAGCAACAAATGAAACAAATTTATACCATTCTTACCTTTTTAATTGGCAAACTTAAAAAGTGATGACACTCATTAATATGGAAGGGACAGTGACATGGACATGCTTATGCATTCCTAGTGACATTTCACGAGGATACAACCTTTTAGAAAATAACAAATTTGACAAAATGTATTAAGAAGAGAAAATGATCTCATGCCTTTTTATCCAGGGCCCCTTTTCTGGAGATAAAGAAAATAAAAAGCATGGGAAAAAAAAACCATATGCACCAAGACAACCGTAAAATAATGTTTATAAAAGATTTCAAGCAACTAAATTACATAACAAGAATAAATTCATTCAGTAATGCATAGTATATTATATGCATATATTGTATACATAGTAATGCTATAATACTATGCATAATATTGCCATTCTGCTTATTTAACTTATATGCAGAGTACATCATGAGAAACGCTGGGCTGAAAGAAGCACAAGCTGGAATCAAGATTGCCAGGAGAAATATCAGCAACCTCAGATATGTAAATGACACCACCCTTATGGCTGAAAGTGAAGAACTAAAGAGCCTCTTGATGAAAGTGAAAGAGGAGAGTGAAAAAGTTGGCTTAAAGCTCAACATTCAGAAAACTAAGATCATGGTATCCAGTCCAAGCACTTCATGGGAAATAGATGGGGAAACAGTAGAAACAGTGACAGGCTTTATTTTGGGGGGCTCCAAAATCACTGCAGATGGTGATTGCAGCCATGAAATTAAAAGACTCCTTGGACAGAAAGTTATGACCAACCTAGACAGCAAATTAAAAAGCAGAAACATTACTTTACCAACAAAGGTCCATCTAGTCAAAGTTATGGTTTTTCCGGTAGTCATTTATGGATGTATGGATGTGAGAGTTGGACTATAAAGAAAGCTGAGCATGGAAGAATTGATGCTTTTGATCTGTGGTGTTGGTGAAGACTCTTGAGAGTCCCTTGGACTGCAAGGAGATCCAGTCAGTCCATTCTAAAGGAGATCAGTCCTGGGTGTTCATTGGAAGGACTGATGCTAAAGCTGAAACTCCAATACTTTGGCCACCTGATGCAAATAATTGACTCATTGGAAAACACCCTGATGCTGGGAAAGACTGAAGACAGGAAGACGGGAAGAAGAGAATGACGTGGATGGCATCACAAACTCAGTGGACATGAGTTTGAGTCAACTCTGGGAGTTGGTCATAGACAGGGAGGCCTGGCGTGCTGCAGTCCATGGGGTCTCAAAGTGTCAGACACAACTGAACTGACTGAATGCAGAAAGAAAGAAAGAAAGTGAAATCACTCAGTCATGTCTGACTCTCTGCGACCCCTTCAACTGTAGCCTGCCAGGCTCCTCTGTCAATGGGATTCTCCAGGCAAGAATACTGGAGAGGGTTGCCATTTCCTCGTCCAGGGGATCTTCCCAACCCAAGGACTAAAGCCACTTTCCTTACAACTACCTGCATTGGCAAGTGGCTTCTTTACCACTGGCACCACCTGGGAAGCCCCAAAGTGCAGGTAGACACAGGCACTCTTCCTTTTGGATGACCTTGGATTATTGGCAGCTCTACCTTCCACTGACTGGATCCGAAGGGCAGAGGGGAGGAAGGAGGCAACATACAAAGAAAAACAGAATTCATTTTTTAAAAAAGGTCTAAGGACATCCTCCCGCAGCCATGAAATTAAAAGACACTTACTCCTTGGAAGGAAAGTTATGACCAACCTAGATAGCATATTCAAAAGCAGAGACATTACTTTGCCGACTAAGGTCCGTCTAGTCAAGGCTATGGTTTTTCCAGTGGTCATGTATGGATGTGAGAGTTGGACTGTGAAGAAGGCTGAGCACCAAAGAATTGATGCTTTTGAACTGTGGTGCTGGAGAAGACTGTTGAGAGTCCCTTGGACTGCAAGGAGATCCAACCAGTCCATTCTGAAGGAGATCAATCCTGAGTGTTCTTTGGAAGGAATGATGCTGAAGCTGAAACTCCAGTATTTTGGCCACCTCATGAGAAAAGCTGACTCATTGGAAAAGACTCTGATGCTGGGAGGGATTGGGGGGCAGGAGGAGAAGGGGACGACAGAGGATGAGATGGCTGGATGGCATCACTGACTCGATGGACGTGAGTCTGAGTGAACTCCGGGAGTTGGTGATGGACAGGGAGGCCTGGCGTGCTGCGATTCATGGGGTCGCGAAGAGTCACGACGCTCAGGACACAGCTGAGCGACTGAACTGAACTGAACTGAAGGACATCCTTCAGATACCTGGATGTAGCCCTACCTAAACCCCTTATACTTCTCACTTACATGAGTTTTCCTGACACCTGGTTTAGAATGACGATGCTGATTTGAGTTGGGATTCAGTCCTTATCATTTGTGCCCTCATTTGTGCAGAAATAATTTCTATACAATATCTTTGGTGACCAGAATACTTTTTAAAATCTAGATCAGACATGTCACTTCCCTGTTGGAAATCTTGCAACAGCTTCACGTTGCTCTGAGACCAAGAATCTCCTTACCATGTCCTATGTCCTTTTACACACATGCACACCCACACCATACTGCCAAGTCACAACACAGAACCATGATGAGTTTTCTGTACGTACACATAAGCTTACATTAAGATATGTCAAAAATCAGATGCCGTAATAAAAGTTCTTGGGAGTGTTTGTTCCAATGCTACAGCCAAGTGCATAAGAAAAAGGGCCCATTAGTTATTATCTGTAACATGGGAGTAGTTAATTGAGAATAAAGAGACTAAAACATAGGAATTCTACTATTTTTAATTTAAAGTAGTATTTACAATTTTTAAAATTTAGCATAGCGCAAAAGCCTAAGGTGATCCTGTCTGGTTTTCAAATACAGAAAAATCACATTTCTCTTTATTTCCAGTCATCTCCTAGCTCCTTCATATGTATAGACCTTGACGCTTCTACCCTCTCAGAGCCCTCACAATCACGCTCCATGGTTTGAGATTTTCACCAATTTTTCAGCCACCAAGCCTCACTTTGATGGATAACTTCATCCACTTTTTCCACAAATAGTTATGGAGTGCCTGTATGTATTAGGTCTTGGGCAGAAATAAGGCATCCTGCCCCTCTTGAAACTTACAGTTTACTGAAAGGAACAAGCAAAAACACGTGAACAAACAAAAATTGGTAGGTTCCAGGGAGAAAAAAAAAAATTAGGGTTTTTTGCTAAGATGATCAGGGAAGGTCCTTCTAAAAAGGTAAATGGAGACGTGAAGCATAAGGAGACAGTCTAGGGCAGGAAAAAACAGGGTTTTTGTTTGAGGATTATTACAGCTGGAGCATCACAAACAAGACACTAAGTGATGCATATGGATAGACGATGTCAGGTCAAGCACAGCCTTTACAGGTTGGCTTTTATTTAAAGTACAGTTTGAAATAACTGAAAGGTTTACATGTGAAAAGTGGCACATCTTATTTACTTCTCCTTTTGCTTTACTCCTCCCCTTTATTCTGCTGTTGTTCAGTTGCTAGGTTGTGTCCAACTCTTTGAGACCTCATGGGCTATAGCCCACCAGATTCCTCTGTCCTCCAGTATCTCTTGGAGTTTGCTCAAATTCATGGCCATCTGGAGAAGGAAATGGCAACCCACTCCAGTATTCTTGCCTGGAGAATCCCAGGGATGGGAGCCTGGTGGGCTACCGTCTATGGGGTCGCACAGAGTCGGACACGACTGACGTGACTTAGCAGCTTAGCAGCATGTCCATCAAGTTGGTGATACTATCTAACCATCCGATCCTCTGCTGCCCCCTTCTCCTTTTGCCTTCGATCTTTCCTAGCATCAGGGTCTTTTCCAATGAGTCAGCACTTCACATCAGGTGGCCAAAGTATTGGAGCTTCCTTGCTGTCCAAGGTATTCTCAAGAGTCTTCTCCAGCACTACAAGTCAGAAGCATTAATTCTTTGGCATTCCACCTTCTTTACAGATCAAACCTCATATCTGTACATCATTACTGGAAATTAGTTTTCAAAATAATGAGTGGGTTCATTAGTATCAAAAAGATACAAACTTTAAAATCAGTTTGTTCATATTCACAAAATATCTGGTTTAGATTTTCGTTGGGATTTTGTTGAATCTATAGTTTGAGAAAAACTGCCATCGTGAGTTTTCTTGAAAACATTGGGTCTTCCTGTCTGTGAAAGTAGAATGTCTCCCTCTTTATTTAGATCTTTCATTTCATTCATCAGAGTTTTGTAGTTTTCCTTATATAGATCTTGAACATATTTTGTTAAATTTATACTTAAGTATTTCTTTTGGTGTTAACATATATGGCATTGTGTTTTTAGTTTCAAATTCATAGCTGGTATATAAGAAACTATTTGACTTTTATATATTAAACTTGTATCCTACAACTTTGCTATAATCATAAAATAGTTCCAAAAGTTTAAAAAAATTATTTCTGAGATTTTCTGTGTAGATTGTCATTTAGTATCCTTCAAAAGTTTTGGTTTTTTTAAATATATCATTGTAAGTTTCACCTTGATCTGTTTCAATATCTTGCAGTACTTTTTATCAGCGTATGACTGTCCCACGTGGGGCCAGTGGGCATCTCTTCGAGTTAACCCTTGAGTCCTTTTGACATGTCCTCAGAAGTCTTAGTTGCTTCACTGATACTGGTATGGCAAGATGTTCCAGGCTAATCTTGCATATTTCTTGCCCCAGACTTGTAAACAGCTTATTCTGCAAGGAGCCCTAATTTTTTTTTTTTTTGGTAGTTCAAGTAGATTACCACACTACCTCCTAACCAGTTTCTCCAATTCCACTCAACTCACTTTTATTCCATTCTCTATTTAAAAGCAAGATTGAAAAAAAAAAAAAAACAATAAATAAAAGATAGCAAGGATGAGTTTAAAACACACCCAGAATTTTTACTTCTAAATACCATTTCCCAATAAAGGGTTTCTTGGAGAAAAAACTCAAGAAAAACTTCCATGTTTTAGGTGAAGACTGATTGAACGTATTGAGATTAGAATAATGAATATTCTGGGGAAGATTTGAAACAGGATATTAAGTCACTATTTCAGATTGCCAGTCGTCTAAATTTTATTTAAAAGACATTGTATAAACAGTGTTTCAAGAAAGCCCATACAGGGACTTCCCTGCTGATCCTGTGGTTAAGACTCCCAGCTCCCAATGCAGGGGGCCCAGGTTCGCTCCCTGGTCAGGGAACTAGATCCCACATGCTGCAACTAAGACCTGGTGCAGCCAAATAAATGAATAAATTTAAAAAAAAGAAAGCCCATACACTTCGTGTTTACATTGCTTTGTATACTCTTCCAGTCTTTGTTGACTAAATCTACAATTCAAGAGTTGCAAACAGTATTTTCATTTTGCTTCACGGCCTGCATTTTTTCACGTAGACAATTTGAAACCTCATCACTTTCAAATATACTCAGTTATAGGCCAGATAGTAATTCATTTAATAATTTTCTTATTTGGGGTTGGGTTGCTTCTGATTTTTTATTGTTGTGTCTCAGTTAAGACTCTGGTTATAAGCAACAAAAAGTGATTCAAGCTGCTTTATGTTGAAAGGGTTATTATAAAGATGAGGGGTGTGTCATGGAGTCAAAAGGAAAAAATGCAGTTTGGACGTCTGGAAGAAGCCAGAAAGCTGTCAGTCTGTTCTTTGTTTATCTCCATATTTCTTGATGAATCTGCTTCATTCTTCTTTCTCCTACCCTGTTTCTCTCTCCTTACAGAGGAATAGAATTATGTCATGGCCCGCTTCATTTTACCACTCTGACCATCTGCAAAGACTGGCCTGTATTTCGCTTTCCAGTTCCATATCCTAGCTTGCATTAAATCCATCTGGTTGATCAGGAGGTGGGTTTATCCAATACAGGCACGGATGCCAGGCCTCTGTGGGTGGGAGGTGGAGGAGTTCCTTGAGAAGAAGGGATAATTCATGGGTTGGGTTGACTTCTAAAATGTGAATAATTGGTGGAATTATTATAAAATTAAATAATTAATTATTAAATAATTAAAAAATTTTTTCTGTCTCATTGGAGCCTGTTCTTCAAAGTGGACTTACTGGGTGTCAGAGTGAAAATGACTTATTTTAGTCAGTGTGATCTGGGCCATGCTGATGACAGGAAGGTAAATCAGGGTGCTGGGAAATCCTGGTCTGGTACCCTTGTGAACTGTGTGTGAACTCGAGTTCTTGCTTATCTTCATGATATGGCTTTTAAGCCACTGCCTGTCCCTCCCTGCCCCAGTAAGCACTAGAATCAATATACTTTCTTTGCATTCTCTATTTGGTGAGGAGGAGTTCAGTAGTATTTACTGAACAGAAGAAATGAGGGGACAATACAAAATGGCAATTCTCATGTAATAACATCACATTCATTTTTTTTAATTTTTTAATTAAAAAATAATAAATAAAATTAATTTATTTTACTTAATAATATTGTATTGATTTTGCCATACATTGACATGAATCTGCCACAGGTGTACATGTGTTCCCCATCCTGAACCCCCTCTCCCACCTCCCTCCCCATCCCATCCCTCTGGGTCATCCCAGTGCACCAGCCCCAGGCACCCTGTCTCATGCATCAACGGAACACCTAGAGTGGCGATCCGTTTCACATGTGATAATTTACATGTTTCAATGCCATTCTCCCATATCATCCTGCCCTCTCCCTCTCCCACAGAGTCCAAAAGACTGTTCAATACATCTGTGTCTTTTTTGCTGTCTCGCATACAGAGTTATCGTTACCATCTTTCTAAATTCCATATATATGCGTTAGTATACTGTAACAACACATTCTTAAAGGGAGTCGAGAAGTTGCAAATTAATTTCTTCTCACTCCTCCATCCTTTCATCTTTCCCATTGGTCCCATTTTCCAACACTTTCCAGATTTTTCTGGACTTTGCCACTCTCTCTCTTTCTCTCCTCAGACTAAAGATCTGAATGCTTTCCATCCAGAATGCAGTTCTAAGAAACACTTACTCTCTTAAACTGTCAATTCCTCTGAGTAGATGTTAACTTCTGAGGATATGAATTACCTAAGTACTTTAGATGCTTTTGCATTTTAAACAAAGTTATAATTTTTAAATTGGGGCCAGAATTTTAATCTGCCTTTCAGTTCATTAATTCACGAGTTAAGGAACTGGAGTGGAGTCAGAACAAGAGTGCAGGAGGGAGGGGGGAGCATGGGCTACAGAAAACCAAGACCAGGGATGTCCAGGGTGATACCGTCCTGGCTGATCAAGCTTGCTCCTGCTGCCGCTAAGTCGCTCCAGTCGTGTCCGACTTTGTGCGACCCCACAGACGGCAGCCCATTGGGCTCCGCCATCCCTGGGATTCTCCAGGCAAGAACACTGCAGTGGGTTGCCATTTCCTTCTCCAATGCATGAAAGTGAAAAGTGAAAGTGAAGTCACTCAGTCGTGTCTGACTGCAGCCTACCAGGCTCCTCCGCCCATGGGAGTTTCGAGGCAAGAGTACTGGAGCGGGGTGTCATTGCCTTCTCCGATGACTGACCTAGAGTGAATCTAAGCTGGGACCTCTGGGCAGGCAAACTAACTACTGAAACTAAGGATCCTGAGTCGGCAAGAAGGCAGAGCTTGGGAGCCAAGGGTCCTGGTCCAAGGAGTGAATGGAAAGCACATCCAGCTCAGTGGACCAGAGGATGACCAGAGAGATTTGACTCCATAATCAGCATTGAGGGAAGTTTTTTCCATGTGCTTCCAATACATTATCATGACCCAAGCAGTCTTTTTTCTTTACTTTATTGTAATGTTCCCTTATTGCTTATTTAAAATTACTCAGTTCACAAGGGCACCGTCAGAGCACGATTCTTGATTCCAAGTCAGAAGGCCCCCCTGTTTTGTTTTTAAATGCAAGTGACAAGGGCTGACACAGCTGGCGAGTGTCCCTGCAAGAGGGGGCTCTGCAGGTGCCACTGGCTGGGGCTGCCGTCCAGTCGGGGCAGGGGCCCCTCAGCCCCTCAGCCCCCCAGGTGCAGTGGGGAGGGCTGGGGCCCTTTCACTAGACCCCGCGTCCTTTACACACTCCCACCTCAGCTTAAGGGTATAAAAGAGGTGGCAGCTGGTTTCTGAGTTTGCAGGGAAAAGTGCTAAAAGCAAATGAGCAGTTGGGAAATCGTCTTGAGGTTCACGGAATGAACCAGGCATTGATGTGTAAGAGAGGGGCCAATAACTGTTCCCGGAACTTAGAGAGATGTTGGCCATTTGTTTTCAAAAATTCAAAGAAGAGCAAAAACCACTCTAGCAGTTTCAGGGGAATGCTGTGGGCAAAAATTACCAAAGAGGAGTGGAAGGGGGAGTGCCTGAGGGCCATTAAGCAGCTGTCTGTTAGGGGAGATTTAACTTAAAATAAGATAAACATCCATTGTGCTATGAAACAAATATTTCTGCCACATTTCCATCCCTGCCTCCTTACGCAGCTTTCTTTTGAACTTTGCTAGACTGTAGGATGGAAAACCAACGTGAAGCTCAGATGGAATAGGACTTGATCCGCTTCATCAGTACAGAGGGAAGTATTTGGCATGTGTTTTCAATACATTATTATTCCCTAAAATTGCCTCTTTTCTTCACTCTATTGTAATTTACCCCCATGTTGCTTTATTTAAATTGTATAATTCATGAAAGATTAAGGCTTGCTCCTTAATGAATATGCTCAAATTTCTCACTTAACATAGAATTGCATGTGCTTCTGTCTTTGTTAGTAACTAACCCCCATGAATACTTAATTCTTAATAAATACTAAGCGGTGTACTTCCCTTTATGTTTTTGGCTAGAAATTACATAATCAGGCATACTCTCAACTTTTGTACCTTTTTGGATTATATGCTTTTTGTGATAATGAATTAAAATAGATTTATATTCAAATGTTCCCTTGAATTCAAAATAGGAAGGGATTCTAGGATCATCAAAACACTAGAAAAATGTGGCTCTTCAATGGAATTGCATCAGATGAAACCTAGAGACAAACTGAAGAAGGTTCTTCTGACCGTAAATCCTGGAAGCAGAGAGAGAACTTTTAAAACAGAGGAATATCTCAGACCAGGTATTATTCACACTTAAATGATAGTCATTTCAATTATTTCAGGGTATGTATAATAACATGAATCCATCAAAATGAACACAATGGACTCTGATAAACTAGATGGGACTACAATTTTTCAAAACAGTGAACTTCAACTTGTATATATTTAGCAGAATTTTTAAAAATATGCCACTGACCTACTCTCAGACGTGGACTCACAAATCCGAGGCCCCTAGTAGAGTAAGAAGAAAAGTTACTTGCTTATATTCTGCAATTTATTACACCAATTTATGGTCCTTCAAGTCTGGGCAGGGGATGGGCTGTTCTTGTTTTATAGAAGAACCTTTTTGTCCTTTGTTGGGGACGTTTCCAGAAATTTAACAATTGACTCTAATAGAATCTTATGAATAAAACTAATGAAAACATGAAGAAATGAACTCTAGAGACCAAACATACAGTAGCTTATTGTTCACTCTCTGGAGAATAGAAATACCTTCCCTCACAAGGTACAATGGTGAACAGGAACTAACACTCGGTCTTCAATGAACAAGGCATTCAGGGTCAGGAGGAGGCCAGTACTGCTGACCTGAATCTGGTCAGTAAGAATAAACTCCATCAACAGGTGTGAGCAAAGAGGGGACGTGTCTTTCAGCTTTTGCTGTGTTCAGATGATTTTCAAAGTTGTTTACAGAGAGAAACAAGTTACAGATCCAATTCTCTATCTGATGACCCACCTCCATGTTTTTTTGAAAGGGTTATATATATTAAGTCGTGCTTTCTCATTCAAGAGAAATCCTTATTTTGCCTATTCTCATAGATCTTATTTTGCCTAAAGCCAATCCTTATTTTGCCTATTCTCATAGATCTTAGGGAGTAAGAAAGGAGAGTTGGTCTAAATGAGATACCTAGATGGTTTTTAATTACAAAATTCTTCATTGCATCAAGACTTTTACTAGAATTGCAATCACAGAGAGACTCAGAGCAAACCAGCCCCCGCTCCCCGCTCCTGGGTCTCAGTTTTCTCATCTATGAAGTGCAGGGTGCATGGGTCAGTGTGTGCCCAAGTGGCCACCGGGTGTAGAAGAGATGGTTTTAGGTGATATGTGAATAATTGCTCTAAGTTATATATTTATTTACTAACTTTCAAAACCCATGATGTTTATGAATATTGCTGGTTAAAGTAGATACTGAAGTCAGTGAATAGAAAGAAAAATATTAAGTAAATGATATAAAATAGTCATAAAATAGTAACATGTTATTTTTGAATGAGTAACACCTGGAAAATACTAGATTGGATGATCCCCAAGGTATGTTTTAGCTCTGACCCTAAAATGTCTATAATTAAGTCCTTGTTCCAAACCTTGCTTACGTTAATGATACTGAAGAAGCCAAAATTAAATAAAACAGATGAAAGTTAAACAGCAGAAGGGCAAAGGGCTTAGGTAATTCTCAGACTTGAGACTCACTCCAAAATTAAAAGTGGATACATTTCCTTCAATTCTGACATGGAATTTTAACAATATTGTCTAAGCAACTCCATGCAACACTTTCATAAAAGCCTTTTGCAAAGCCCCTATCTTGACTTATAAATTCTGTAGTTGTGCCCCAAATGTTCATGCTATGATCAACACTGGTGTCCTAGGAGAGCTGCAAACTCTGCTGTGGTTGTCCTTTAACTGCTTCTTGGAACGGAAACATACATACTGATTTCATTTATTGAGTGCCTAGCAATGGCCTTGCACTTGGTAAACTTTATCTTGTGTAATCCTCATAACAACAACCCTACAGATCCCTATTTTTAGGTTAAGAAACTGCAGCTCTTCGAGTTTCCTAACTTACCCAAGGGCTCAGAGCTAGTCTGTGCTGAGAATTTTTAAAAACGCTACCCCAGTCTGTCTCATTTCTAGGCACACACTTTTTCTGCACCATTAAACTTCATGTTAGAAATTTAAAGAACATCTCTCTCCCTCTCCCTCCCTACCTGTGAAGTAGAGAGGCCTTTGGACTTGATCAAGAAAAGCTTGTGGAAGAACTCACATTCCTGAAGAGTAGGCCAGAGACTCAGGCTGAAGTAGCAAGTACAGGGTGGATTATTTCAAAGAAATGTGCCCCTCAGCTGTAGAAAACAAATCTGTGGTTACCAGAGGGAGAAAGCGGAGGGGAGTGCTGAATGGGGACTGACCTATACACACAACTGTATATAACAGATCACTAAAGGACCTACTGTGAGCACAGGAAACTCGGCTCCATACTCTGCAATGGCCTGCATACGAAAGGAATCTAATAAACAGTGGGTATATGTACATATACAACTGATTCACTTTGCTGTACAGAATAAACTAACACAACATTATAAATCAACTATACTCCAACAACAACACAATTTTTTTTTTTTTTTTTTAAAGAACTTTGATCCTGAGCTCTGCCCTCTCCCTCTTGACGGTTTCTGCCTCCTGCTGGGTCGCCGCATGGAGACCCCCTCCTCTCTGAGCTTCTGCAGATATCCAGCCCCAGGCCTCGCCGCTCAGGCCGGCGGGAAAGCTGGCATCTTTCGAGACTGTGGTAGAGCCTTATCAGGCCACATCCCAGGGGTGTGAGCCTCCTCTCCCTGCCACTCCACCAGCTGATAACTTTCAGCAGAAAGTGACCACACTGTCTGCCAAACTCCCACAGATCACCCCTTGACCTTTCCTCCCCTTTTGTCCTCAAGGAATTCTCTTCAGAAAGCTCTAAGAAAAGACCAGCTCTCCATTCCTTTTCTTTGAGAATTCTCTCTGTCATCCAAAAACAATGTGGGAAAGAGCTGAAGTTATAAGACATGTCCCCTTTATCCTTCTGGGAAAGTTCTCATATAAATTCACTTAAAAAAAAAAAAAAAAACCTACAGTAAAAGAAACAGCTTATCAAGTGAGGAAATAAAACTGAAAACATTTATAGTATTTGGAAAACAGTCTTAGCCATAAAGGTCTGAGGAGAGAAGGAAGCTCCCTCTAAGCCCACTTTGTTTCAAACACAAAGGCTTCAGTTACAGGCAGCTGACAGGTGCCCAGAGCGTTGCTCAAGGGCCAGGAGCCCAGCAAAGAAAATATGGACGTGAGTCTCGGTTTAATCCTGTTCCCCATTGTCTCTGTTATCAGCACCTTTCCCATTTAAGGTGAGTCCTAAAGGAAACTGTCCTCAGAAGACCTCGCTAAGGCCCAGCCGACCCATCCATCTGTCAGTCTGTCTATGGGACTGCTGGGCTCCCTGGTGCGTCAGTGGTAAAGAATCTGCCCGCCAACGTAGGTCAGGTCAGTTCAGTTCAGTCGCTCAGTCGTGTCCGACTCTATGCGACCCCATGAATTGCAGCACGCCAGGCCTCCCTGTCCATCACCAACTCCCGGAGTTCACTCAAACTCATGTCCATCTACTTGGTGATGCCATCCGGGCATCTCATCCTCTGTCTTCCCCTTCTCCTCCTGCCCCCAATCCCTTCCAGCATCAGAGTTTCTTCCAATGAGTCAACTCTCCGCATGAAATGGCCAAAGTATTGGAGTTTCAGCTTCAGCATCAGTCCTTCCAAAGAACACCCAGGACTGATCTCCTTTAGGATGGATTGCTTGGGTCTCCTTGCAGTCCAAGGGACTCTCAAGAGTCTTCTCCAAACCACAGTTCAAATGCATCAATTCTTCAGTGCTCAGCTTTCTTCACAGTCCAACTTTCACGTCCATACATGATCACAGGAA
>SJYV01007983.1:0-17595 GCA_006410875.1 Neotragus pygmaeus | reverse complement strand
AAAAAAAAAAAATGGCCTTGAAGAAAATTTGAATATGTCATTGCTGAACCTACCAGTACTCTTGAAAAACTATAGAGTCTTGGGGAAATGCCAGAAGAATAGACAGGGAAATGTCATACAGATTCTTGAAAACTAAATTCTAAAGCCTGGAGTGATAAGTTTCATGGCAAAATCAAAGAGAGTTTGGGAACAGATTTTTTTTTAAAGCACTTTAAAGCAGTGTTCACTTAGAAACAGAGTGGATTAACTCAGATAAGTCATGCTAATCTTTCAAGATTCTTAGTAGGCTAGGAGTAGAAGGACTGTCTCTAACCTAATTTACAATATGTCACAATCATTTAATATTGAAACATAAGATAATCTACCCGTTTTAGAAATAAGACAAAGATGGCTGCTAATATTCAGTATCATTCAAGAGGCCTTACCAGTGCAATACACCAGGAAAGCAAAATAAAAAATAAATGCTGGGGTAGGATGGGGTGGGAAACGGGAGGTGGGAGGGAGGTTCATAGGGTGGGGATATATGTATACCAGTGGCTGATTCATGTTAATGTATGGCAGAAACCAACCCAGTATTGGAAAATAATTATTCTCCAATTAAAAATAAAGAATAAATGCTGGAAAGGCAAAAACAAAAGTCATGTGATTATCCCTAAAATACAAGTGAATTCCAATTAATGAGTCCAGCAAAGTGACCAGAGGCAGAAATAACCTAAAGTTAGTAGTTTTATATATCTAGTAGTAAAAAAAAAAATTAGAAGAAATGTAACAATGAGATCCCATTTTCAAATGTGACAGAACTGATGTATAGCTAGGAATAAAGTTAGTAAGATATGTTCCATACTGTTATGGAAAAAGTTTAAATTCTGACTGAAGAACATTTGAGAGTATCTGAATAAATGCTGAGAAATACCTTGTGAATTCATTCTCCCAAATTAATCCATTATATTTAATGCTTCAAATCATAATTCCAGTGGGTTGTTTGTTTGTTTTTTGGAAGTGACGTGAATTGTGATCTGGAAGAGTGAATGCATGAGGATAACCAAGAAAAATGATGTGGGGAAGGAAANGATCCCATTTTCAAATGTGACAGAACTGATGTATAGCTAGGAATAAAGTTAGTAAGATATGTTCCATACTGTTATGGAAAAAGTTTAAATTCTGACTGAAGAACATTTGAGAGTATCTGAATAAATGCTGAGAAATACCTTGTGAATTCATTCTCCCAAATTAATCCATTATATTTAATGCTTCAAATCATAATTCCAGTGGGTTGTTTGTTTGTTTTTTGGAAGTGACGTGAATTGTGATCTGGAAGAGTGAATGCATGAGGATAACCAAGAAAAATGATGTGGGGAAGGAAATGGGATCTGTCCCGTCAGATATTTAAGGCTCACATGTTAAAAGTAATTAAGACAGTTTGCTGGGCCTCCCCGCTGGCTCAGGCTGTCTGCCAGCGCCAGAGACTCGAGTTTGATCCCTGGTCCGGGAAGATCCCACATGCTGTGGAGCAACTTAGCCCCTGTGCCACAGCTATAGAGCCTGTGCTCCACAACAAGAGAGGCCCCTGCAATGAGAAACCCATGCACTGCAGTGAAGAGGGGCCCCTACTCGCCACAGCTAGAGCAAAGCCCACGCAGCAACAAAGACCCAGCACAGCCAAAAATAAATAAAACTACAAAAATATATTTTAAAAAGACAGTCTGGTGCTGGCTTAGCAATATACAAATAGATCAATTAAAAATATGAAGAATCCAGAAATAGACACGGATATTGTGTCTTATCTGCCTTACGGCAGAAGTGAAGAGGAACTAAAGAGCCTCTTGATGAAGGTGAAAGAGGAGAGTGAAAAAAAAAACTGGCTTAAAACTCAGCATTCAAAAACCTAAGATCATGCCATCCGGTCCCATAACTTCATGGCAAATAAAGGGGAAAACAATGGAAACACTTACAGACTTTTTTATTGTTGGGGGCTCCAAAGTCACTGCAGATGGTGACTGCAGCCATGAAATTAAAAGACACTTGCTCCTTAGAAGAAAAGCTATGACAAACCTAGACAGAATATTAAAAAGCAGAGACATTAGTTTGCCAACAAAGGTCTGTATAGTCATAGCTATGGTTTTTCCAGTAGTCATGTATGGATGTGACAGTTGGACCATAAAGAAGTCTGAGCACTGAAGAACTGTTGCTTTTGAACTGTGANGAATATTAAAAAGCAGAGACATTAGTTTGCCAACAAAGGTCTGTATAGTCATAGCTATGGTTTTTCCAGTAGTCATGTATGGATGTGACAGTTGGACCATAAAGAAGTCTGAGCACTGAAGAACTGTTGCTTTTGAACTGTGATGTTGGAGAAGATTCTTGAGAGTTCCTTGGACTTCAAGGAGATCCAACCAGTCAGTCCTAAATCTGAAGCTCCCCTACTTTGGCCACCTGATGCCAAGAGCTGACTCACTAGAAAAGACCCTAATGCTGGAAAAGATTGAAGACAGGAGAAGGGGATCAAAGAGGATGAGATGGTTGGATGGCATCACCAACTCAATGGACATGAGTTTGAGCAAGCTCCGGGAGATNACCTGATGCCAAGAGCTGACTCACTAGAAAAGACCCTAATGCTGGAAAAGATTGAAGACAGGAGAAGGGGATCAAAGAGGATGAGATGGTTGGATGGCATCACCAACTCAATGGACATGAGTTTGAGCAAGCTCCGGGAGATGGTGAAGGACAGGGAAGCCTGGCGTGCTGCAGTCTATGGGGTCACAAAGAGTTGGACATGGCTGAGCAGTTGACTGAACAACGACAAACCCCCTGTAAGGTGGTTGTCTCTTGAAATCTTAGTCGACTATTCTGTAATGCCCGTGCCAACCACTAGAGGAAAACAAAGTTAAATCAGTCTTTGGAAACCATCTGCAAAGCACAGGGCAGTTTCCACATTGAATTCAATGACCAATAGCAAAACCTCACTAGACGCTCTTGATAACCTAGTGACAGGCATTGATTGCTTTTATACCCATTAAACAGACAAAAGAACTGAGACTCAAGGAAGGGACCTCCCTTGAGCATGGTCTGGGAAGCCTGGTGTGTTGCAGTCCACGGGGGGCACAAAGAGTCAGACAGGACTGAGCAACTGAACAAGAAGATATTGTGTATCAGTCATGGGAAATCAGGAGAACTGAAATCACTCTAGGCTTTTCTTACAGAGGGAATTTAATACAAGAAGTTGATTACACAGGGATGAAGAACTAAGTGGCTTAAGTGACCAGTGAGGCAACTCAGAAATGAACAATAGTAGAACCTGTTTATTACTTCTAGAGCTGGAGAGACAAAGGGACAAAGAGAGATGGCAGTGTTCCAAAGCCTAGGAGCTGGGGCCACAGGGAGCCAGGCTAGTGGAAGCTGAAGCCCCAGGGGACTGATAGTTACTGCTGAAAACATCCTCCAAGGTAGAAATGAGGGAGAAATACCTTGGCCTATTTCCTTTTCCCACCTTCCAGTTTCTGTCGGTGCTTCCCATTGGTCAAACCTACATAGAAACCAGAGGGCGGGGAAATTGGAAAATGCATTTCCTTGGAAACAGAGCCAGGCAGGGGAGAGCAGAGAAGGGCTCTAAGAGGAGTCAGGAAGGGTGAGATAAGAATAAGCTGGGGAGAGGTGCCCAACCCAGCCTGGGAAGGAGCCAGTTTAAAGAAGGATTTGGGTAGCTATTGTGAGGAAGAGGTCTCTGTATTTTTCTGAAATGTAGAACTGGTTTTCTCAGCATCACTAAAGGACATGAAAACATGTGAGATGACAATCTCTGTTCCTGCCGTATCATTGAGAAGACAAGATGTGTGCACAGAGATGTCTCAGGCAGTGAGGTTTGGAGGAGGTCTTGGGATTTTCCCGATGAGTGCGTTTGGTGCCTTAAATAGAAGCCAAGGCAGATGGGAAGATGCAGCAGATGGGCAGCACTTGGGATGCTTGGCTAGCGGAGAGGTTGGAGTCCTGGATGGTGTCCCAGGCTCAGCCAGTTACCCACTGTGTGACCTGGTCACCTCACCCCTCCCCTCCAGTAGGTCCCCATTTCTCCATATGTGAAATGAGGAGATTGGACTAAGGCATTGTTTGTTATCTCTGGCTGCACATTGGATTTAGAGATAGATGCTGATGTAATTAGCCAGGGTAAGGATTGTACATTGATTTTTTAAAAAATATCCCTTGGTTGATGTTTTTAATTGGCTTTATTAAGTATAAATTACATACTATGTAATTCACCAATTTAAAAATTGTATAATTCAGTGGTTTTAGCATTTTCACAAAGCAGTACAGTCACTACAATTTACTTTTAGAACATTTTCATTTCTCCTAAAAGAGACCCCATGCCCATTAGCAGTCACCTCCTATTTCCCCCATCCCCCCCAGGCCTAGTCCACTTTTTTCTCTCTGTATGGATTTGCCTATTGTACATTTCATATAGACAGAATTATGTAGTATGTGGCCTTTGCGGTTTGGCTTCTGTTACTTAGCATGTTTCAAGGTTCATACATGCCTTAGCGTGGATTGATATTTCATTCCGTTTTGTGGCTGAATAATATTCTATTGTATAGATATATCACGTGATATTTATCTGTTCATCTGTTGATAGACATTTGGGTTGTTTCTGCTGCTGCTGCTGCTAAGTCGCTTCAGTCGTGTCCGACTCTGTGCGACCCCATGGACGGCAGCCCACNGCTGAATAATATTCTATTGTATAGATATATCACGTGATATTTATCTGTTCATCTGTTGATAGACATTTGGGTTGTTTCTGCTGCTGCTGCTGCTAAGTCGCTTCAGTCGTGTCCGACTCTGTGCGACCCCATGGACGGCAGCCCACCAGGCTCCCCCGTCCCTGGGATTCTCTGTCTTTTGGCTATTATGAGTAGTGTTGCTATGAATGTTTATGTACAAGCCTTTACATGGACACATTTTCGTTTCTCGGGTACATAACTAGGAGTGGAATTGCTGGGTCATATGGTAACTCAATGTTTAACCTCTCTGAGAATCTGCCAGGCTGATTTTCGAAGCAGTCGTGTCATTTGGCATTCCCACCAGCCGTGTAAGGGGTTTCCTCTAGTGCTTTCGCTATTCATCCAGAATCTTAAACCACCTAACTGGGCTTCCCTGGTGGCTCAGTTCGTAAAGAATCTGCCTGCAGTGCTGGAGACCTGGGTTCGAACCCTGGTTTGGAAAGATCCCCTGGAGGAGGGCATGGTGACCCATTCCAATCTTGCCTGGAGAATCTCCATGGACAGAGGAGCCTGGCGGGCTGCAGTCCATGGCGTTGCAAAGAGTCAGACACGACTGAGCAAGTAAGCACAGTGTAGCACACCTGGATGATATCTGAGTGGTTCTGTTGCTACAGTTCTATGCTTTTTTATCTAAGATTAGATCCTCAGAGCTGCTTGCAAAAGCCCACATCACCCAGAACTTGACTGAGCTATAGAGTATGTGATTGGTTCCTCTGAGCACTTGATAATTCCCAGCCTTATTTCTAATAGAAAGCCCTGAGCCCTTTCAGCTCAAGACCCTCCCCTATCCTTGCCCTGCACAGGTCATAATTCTGGTGATGGATTCTGGAGGATTATTTTGAACATTTATACCATTATTTTACTAAATACTATAATTATTATAATAATTAGTGTACTAATGGTACAATAATATAATGATTATTATGCTGCTAAGTCACGTCAGTCGTGTCCGTCTCTGTGTGACCCCACAGACGGCAGCCCACCAGGCTCCCGTCCCTGGGATTCTCCAGGCAACAATACTGGATGGATTGCCATTTTCTTCTCCAGTGCATGAAAGTGAAAAGTGAAAGTGAAGTCGCTCAGTCGTGTGTCCAACTCTTCATGACTCCATGGACTGTAGCCTACCAGGCTCCTCTGTTCATAGGATTTCCCAGGCAAGAGTACAGGAGTGGGTTGCCATTGCCTTCTCCAATGATTATTNCACAGAGTCGGACACGACTGAAGTGACTCAGCAGCAGCAACAGCAGGGGCTTCCCTGGCGGCACTGTGGTAGAGTCCCCCTGCAGTGCAGGCAATGCGGGAGACCAGGTTTTGATCCCCAGGGGTAGTAAGATCCCCTGGAGGAGGGCATGGCAATCCACTCTAGTGTTCTTGCCTGAAGAATCTCATGGACAGAGGAGCCTGGCAGGCCACAGTCCACAGGGTCGCACAGAGTCAGACATGGCTGAAGTGAGTTAGCACGCATGCACATACAACTTCTCACTCACATCTACTAACGGGGCACGTTACTTCCCTTCACTAAGCCCCAGTGTAAAAGGGGGCCATACCAGCTTCCTTGCAGGGTAACTGTCAAAGTTAACCATTAGAATGCCTAGCATGTGCTAGGCACATAGAAGCCCCCTTCTTCCACCCCAGACCCTTCTCAACTGACAGCTCATGGAAGCGTGCACCTCTTCCATCCCCCTCTGAAAACCGGGACTTGTGACTCCTTTCCCGAATGCCAGAAACCTGGTGAACCCCAGTCTCTGTTGACAGTGAGCACAGTGCTGGCCTCATCTCCTGGATCTCAGCCACTGGGCCCTGAGGCTGCTGAGCTGCTGGTGCCGCTGGGTGGGCATGGCCTTCTCTGAGGTTCCCTGGACAGGGCAGGCGCAGTGGGTGCCGTTACGTCATAGCTTATGTGACCATCACCCCCTGGAGTTCTGCAGGGAGCAGTCCATGAGGCCAGCAGCAGTGGTTTCCTTAAAGGACCCACAACCCCACACAATGCCGTAAGTTAGGGCCTCCTGCATGGTCCTCAGGGTGAATGAGCTGAGAAAGCACCCAACTCATTCCACTCCTGCTTAGGAATCTTTGCTCTTCTAGAAACTCTGACCCTGAGAGACCCATGCTGCTTCTCTGACCCTCATCTATTTCTCTTCCCGTTTGTCTCTTTCTCAGCCTTCCCCAGATGTTGTTGTAAAGTGAAAGTCACATTAAATATGCGTTATCACTCCCTGCACATATATTGATTTCCCTGTTTAACTTTTCACTCTAGGTTTCTTAGAAATAAAACACGCACACACGCTTTTAACTTGGGAAGACAAGAAGATACATGATATTACTGCCTTGTTTCCAGTCCATGGCAGACATCACTAATCAATCACAGCACTCCCTCCTCCTGAGTGGGACGCAGCTTCAGTGTCCTTTTTCATCATACGTTCCAAGCGGAGAGTGAGAGTCGGTTGGAGTGAACATGGGAGATATCTATTTATCTATTTACCATTCCTCAGAAATTCTTACTCAAAACTTACTCAAACCTCCAGCCCTGAATGTACTCCAGATCTCTGCTGTAAGGCACCTTGTTCCTTGGGGATTCATTCTCACATTCAGTGTGACCGATTTGAAACTGAATCATAGTTTCTCTTCTCCGAGTAGTCCTCACTCTCAGACTCCTTTTTCCTGTTAATAGCATGCCATTTTCCTGGTCCCGCAGGCTGAAACATTCACAGTTTTCTGACCCCTCCACGTCCCTGTGTTCTCCCCTTCTCAAGTCCTGCTAATGCCCCCAGCCTGTCACCCTGGTTTTAATGTTTCTCTGGTTTGTTTTTGCTGCCTTGACCGTTCGGACCTTTAATGGGCAGGCAGCAGTGTGCTACTAACAGGGTGGGTGGAAGATGAGCCTCAAGTTGTGAAGACTTCCAAGCCAAGGGCATTTTCTCTGTTCTGAGCTCCCAGTCTCTGTACCTCCTTGAGACAGATATTATTTTCACCGTACTTGAGACACGGGAAAATAATGCCCATGAGCTCTGTACTTCATACCCTTGTTGTCACATCCCAGCTCCACCACTTCACTCATCCTTCCTCCCTCTCTCCCTACTTCTTTCCTTCTCTCCCTCCTGCCTTCCCTTCTTTCCTTTCATCAAATATTTATGAAGCACCCATTATGAACTAAGCAAAGCCTCTACATGTATAAAATGGGATGGTCAGTGTAAACTATGTAACCCAATGCCTGGGGCAGAGCAGGTACCAGATAAATGAGTTGAGGGTGAGAGTAAAGGCTGGTTTTCTGGCCTGGAAATGCATCCAGAAATCACCTGACCCCTCTCATGTCGCAGAGGAGGAAACTGTGGCCCAGGACAGCTGGCCAAGATTCCTGCGCAAGGTTGGGCAGAACTAAGACGAGATGCTAGAAATTCCAGTGACACCTCAGTGCACTTTTTTTCTGGGGCCATTGCTGCCTCCATGAGGAGGGTGAATAGCCTTGGTTATGCTTCAGGTTGGAGAGGTGAGGCTGACTGTGACCCCAAAGACACACCCACACATTCTTATACACACACACACGCATTTATTTCTCTGTTGAACTGTCCTGAGCAAAATCTCTAGGAGGCAGCCAGGGTGGACCAGAGACCTAGCTCATGGAACAACATAGGGGCAAAAAGTGCAGGGAAAAAAAAGTGCAGTTTCTTCTGAAAAGCATCCTGTATCTCCAGCAGAGTCCTCCTCTGAACCTCCTCCCGCTGTGCCCCATGTGCTTGGCCTGCACACCCCGCCTGCGCTTCTTCAGATATAGCCCAGAGGGCCGGCCCTCTCTTCCATCCACTGAGTTCGTCTAGCCCAGAGGGTGTCTGTCCTCTGCACAGCCCTCTGCATGAATTTTCTAAAATGGAACTCCAATCCTGTCACACCTTTGCTTAAACCTTTTCCACTTCTCATTCCCGCTCTAGCCATTCTGCTTTTTCAAATGTCATCCCTTTGCTCGTACTATTCCTTAGGATTCTAATAGCCATTTCCACCTTGGCACTCAAAAGTCATTCCACAAAACAAATAAGCAAAAAAACAATAAGAAAACAACACACCATCATTGATTTCGAGCACATGGGTTATAAATGGGAGAAATCCAACTACATCAAGCACAAATAAATAAATAGGACTTATAACTGAGAAGTTCAGTGGTAGANCCACCTTGGCACTCAAAAGTCATTCCACAAAACAAATAAGCAAAAAAACAATAAGAAAACAACACACCATCACTGATTTCGAGCACATGGGTTATAAATGGGAGAAATCCAACTACATCAAGCACAAATAAATAAATAGGACTTATAACTGAGAAGTTCAGTGGTAGACCAGCTTCAGGCATGACTGGAACCAGGGATTCAAATGCTACCAGTAACGGTTATTTTTTTCCCCCTCTTTTCATCTAGCTTTAACCTCTGCTCATCTCATTTCCCTCTGTGCATTGACCACTTCCCACAGATATTTCTTTGTGTCCAGGGAATATGATCATAAGTAGCCTCAACTTATATCATCCTCATAGCCAAACCTGACTTATCTGTGAGGCACAGCAGATGCAGTGCCTTGGGCTCACATGCTTTTAAGGGCCCACAAAAATGATTTCATTTCTTTTAAAGTCAGAAGAAAAAAATGAATTATTGGTTGAAGAAAATGGTTTACTATCTGATATTAATATATTTGTTTTGTTTTAATAATATAAATGCAGTCATAAAATGTAATTAAACATTTTTTTTTCTAGAGAAGAGATGAAGGCCAAAGGGCTTAGGGCCCACAAAAGTCACAGTTAAAGCCTTGTTTGACTCTTAAAAAAGAAGAAAGACCCTTTCTGTTTCCATGTGTTAAACCTCCTGGAAAATCTGATGTCCCTGATTGGATCATGTTCCAGAGCAAGTCCCTGGAAAGAGGGAGAGCTCTGATAGGTCCACCCTGAGGGGAATTATCAACCTCATACAAACACAAGAAATGTAGTTTCCTGTTAAAAAAAAAAAGGATTCTGTTTTAAGAAAGTCCATCAAAACTTGACTGTCTCCCCCAGTGGACTCCCCTTCCCCAGTGATTCCTTGCCCAACACCTTTACCAGCCCCAGGAAAACTAGCTGCCTTCCCCTGTGCACTCTCTTCACGGCTCATTCTTGGGTGACTGTCTCATTCTTGGGTGACTATAGCTGATTAAATGACAGTTTCCTACCCTGGGGTGTGAGCTCCCTGAAGACAGAGTGAAGGAGTAAGCAGCAAAAATCTGGTCTTTGGGAATGAGCAGAAAACGGGATTGGCTCTGCTTAGGGGTGTGAGGAGACCTTTAATCTGGGTCTTAAAGGCTGGACGTCTTCCTGGAGGAAGGGGTGCTTTAGCCAAATTTGGTGATGAAGAACGACTCCAGGGAACAGAAAGAGGTGAAAGGTCCCAGGACGGGAAGAACTTGGGGGTATAGAGAAGAATATAGCCAAAGATGAGCTGCAAAGAGAATGGGATGGAATCACTGGTTAGGGAGCAGGGGGCAGGCATGAGTGATACAGAAGGGAATTTGGATTTTTTCCTGCAAACCAAGCTCTGAGCCTTGGTCCCTGGAGGGGTGAAAGAGAGCCTGAAATTGAGTGTGAAATGTTGTGTCTAGGTGCCTTTTTCTGCAGAGAAGAGCCATAGATTTCATCAGATTTCATCTTAAGAATCACTAGCAACAGAGAGGTATTCAAGCTCCCGGAGGGTGGAGTGCCACACTCTAGAATGTAACCAGAACAGCTCTCTGACTGCTGCTCTGTGGGGATGGGCTAAAGAAGAAATAGAGGCTGGGAGAGCTTTGAGAATCTGTTTCAAGAGCCTTAGGGCAATAACACCAAGTGGGGCAATTGGAACTAGAAGATGTAGCAGTAACATTTAACAGGTGCTTTCTTCATGGGAGAGGAGGGGAAAGTGAGTCCAAGACTTCTAGTTTGTATGGTAATCTTATTATTGTAGGGCGTTTAATGAATTATTTTTAAATTTGATGATTGCCTTTGATTTATGCTTCCCATTTAGATGATGTCTTTTTTAAAAAAATTGATATTTATTTCAAACTTAAGAATTTTTTTAAGGGTTGATATCTCTGATAAATACAAATTTCCACGTTCTGCTTTTCCTTTGAGTTGCCGTTGTTGCCACTGTGTCCTGTTCTGCAATAACTCTGTGGAACTTTTGTTGCACCTATTTCTCTTGGTTGTCAATGCTTGGAGAACATCATTTAAAGAACAGACAAGGGTATCAAGACTCTCTGCTTTTCTAAATCCTGACTTTGACACCCTCCACAGCTACCCGCTCCCTTCCCCAGGGCTCAGCAGCTCGGACCGGCTGCCCTTCCGCCTCGAGGAGAATGGGGGCACTCCGTTCACCACCAAGGCTTCGGGAAGGCACCACCATCACCACCACCAGCACCAGCACCACACAAACTATGGCCTCTCACTGACCCTGGAGAACAAGGAGGGGCTTTCCAGGTCCCCAAACTCCAGCAGTAAATCCCTTACAAGTAAGCTGGGGCATAGGGGGCGAGGTGGGGGAGCGGTGCTGCAGGGCGTGGGTATCCTTCCAAGATGCTCAAGACATCGGTGCAGCTTGGAATGGTGCTCATATCTGCTCTGGGTTACCAGGTCTGGATGAAAGCAGACAAGAGCCTTATGCATTAGACAGAGGTGACTTAGGGATTATGGTTTACCTGCCAACTCTGGTTTTGTTATGAGGGAGCAGATGTCTCTGCCTCATTCCACGCTGGTTCTCTGCTCCTGCTGTATCCAGCACTGGCTCAAGCGATCGAACAGAGAGAGAGGGAATGAGGTGACTGAGTCTCTAATTCCCAACCCCAGGAAAGCTCATTCTGTCACATTCTGTTTCATTCTTGCCTTCTGAAAGCAAGGTGTCAAGTAGATCTAGCCCACACTGCCAAAGTAGTCACGGAAATGGGGAATAAACAAATTAGAAAAGTTTCTAGGGACCTCCTTGGAGTTCCAGTGGTTAAGACTTTGCCTTCCAATGCAGGGGGTGTGGGTTCGATCCCAGTCAAGGAACTGAAATCCCACATGCCTCGCAACCAAAACACCGGAACAAAACAGAAGCAATATTGTAACAAATACAATACAGACTTTAAAAATGGTCCACATCAAAAAAATCTTTTAAAAAAGGGAAAAAAAGAAATGTTTCTAGCAATATGACAGAGTGATTTTGTATCTGTTAAAACTAATTAAAAATGTGGGCTTGGATTTTGTATGCCTGTTCTTTTCTTTTTTCTAGAAAATCCTTTTTATTATATTTTACCAAAGAATTTGTGTGTGCCAGGAGGTGGGGGGAGAACTTGTTCTTTATCACATGTGGTTTGAACAAGTGCCAGGATAGAGGTGAGAATCAAGAGGCTTCGATTCTAGTTCTCATGGGGAGCCGAGTCTCCTCTTGGATCCAGGGTTTTCTCAACTATGGAATGGGGTGGAGGGTATTGAGATGATGGCCAAGGGAATCTTACAGGTCTGATATTTCATGAGTCTGTGGCTGGTGAAAACGATGAGCCATTGAGCCTCCACCTGTAGACTGTGAATAGCAATTCTGGGTTGGCTGAGCTAGAAATGGTAACTCATTGTCCACTTTGGTATTGAAACGATCAAACCCAGGTCTCTCGCATTGCTGGCAGAGTCTTTACTAATTGAGCCATCAGGGAAGCCCCCATATACAATTAAATAAATCTTTGGTCACTCGTATTTGGAGTATCTGTACAGGTGTCTGTCTCCCAAATGGACTAGAATTGTGTCTCATGCATCTCCTTATTCCAGCTTCCCAGATCCCAGTTGCTATCAATGCCTGGCACAAACTTTAATATGTAATGAATACCAAATGTTTAATGAATATTTAATGTACCCACAGATAAAAACAAGCTAGTGGGAGGAGTGGTGGTGAACTAATCCAACATGCAGTGAATTTGATTTTAGAAACATAGCATGGTTTTTAAGAGCACATTCATCTGCCTGTTAGCCTGAACACTGATCTTTCCAATGTGCATAGTGCTTTTCCACTAATAAGGCATTTGCACATGAATTACCTCACTTAATAACCACAGAAACCCTGCAAGGTAAGTAATTTTATTTTCATTTGAAAATGGCTCAGAGGCCCAAAGAGGTGACCTTCCCCAGGTCACCCAGCTCACCTATGGGGGACTTAGGCCTTGAAACTTTGACCTTAAAATGTTCCCACATCCCACCTGCTATTACATTCCTGAGAGATTCAAGCTTCCAGAGGAGGAACCAGGCAGCAAGGCTCTGAGGGTTGGTCTCTGGCAAGTGTCTTGCATCACCTATATCTCTCTGCCCTTTCATCCTTTCCTTATTCACTTATAGAACTGAGTCCGGGAACACCTGCCCTTTTCAGCGAAGCCGCTGCCCATCTAAAGAAGCTGGAACTGGAAACTGTGAAGCCTGCTGGACCCTGGCCTGCTCTGCACATCAATATAAATAAGGTGCCAAGAACCAGAGCTGGGTGATGCATGTGGACCTGGGTTTCACTCACACCTCTCATTATGATCCCGCCTGCCTCTTAAAACATGTGCCTTTGTCTTGGAGGGATTTCTACTCTACTGCTCATGACATTTCTGCTCAGGCATGTCTCTTAGGAGCCAAAATTAACTTATATTCTTTTGGGGTGGATTACAGCAGTAGGGGCTGCCTCTGGTGCTGAGCCCCTCAGCTGGGATCTGTTCGTGGTCCTCTCCATCCTCTAACTGAAGTTCCTCCAGGGAAGCCTCCACATTTACCTCTTTCCGGTTTTACTCCTTGGTATTCGTCTGCATGGGCTACTATCACAGATTACCATAGACCAGGTGGCTTAAATAGCAGATGTTTATTTCTTATTGATCTGAAGTTTGGGAATTCCAAGCTCAAGGTGTGGATGATTTGGTTCCCTCGTGAGAGCTCTCTTCCTGGCTGGGAGCCAGTTGCCTTCTCAGTGGGCTCTTTCTTCCTCTTCTTATAAAGCCATTAATCCCATCATAAGGGTCCCACCCACGTGATTTTATCTCAGTCTAATTACTACTTCTCAAAGGCCGGTGCCCAGATCCCATCACAAGGATGGTTAGGATTTCAACACTGTGTTTGGGGAGAACACAGTTCAGTCCATAGCACCCTCTGTCTCTCTCCAGCAGCACCTAGCACTTCATAGATATTCAGTAACTGTTTGCTGATGGAAGGAAGGGAAGGATTAGAGTGGGGAGGGAGGGGGACTTCCCTGGCGGTCCAGTGGTTAGAGCTCCACACTTCCATGGGGCATGGGTTCAATCCCTGGACAGGAAAATAAGATCCCACATGCTGCATGGTGCGGCCAAAAAATAAAAGGCTGGCTTAAGTATTTTAAAAAATCTTGATGATGGGAGGTCTTGATGAAGGGACTGAGCAAAAACCAAGTTCTCTTTTGGCTAGACCTGTTCTTATATCCAAATGGGCAGCCTTATAAAAACCAAGTTATATCTTAGGCCTGTAGAAAGCCAGTGCTGGATTCAATCTATCGTTTCCTTCAACCTTTTCAACATCCTAGACCCGAGGAAGGGTCCTGGCATTCTTGAAGTCAGAGCAGCCACTGAATCCGTGGACCCCTGACTCCCAGTACCATGCCCTTGGCACTCCCACATGCTTCCTCAGTTTCTGCCCTAGGGTCTCTCGCCTTGCGCTCTAGCGGTATTTTGGCCTGATACTCTGGGGGAGAGGCTGTCCTGTGTGTTGCAGGATGTTTTGCAGAGGCCTCTACCCTCTAGGTGCTAGTAGCATCCTCCCCCATCCTGGCGTGACACCCATAATTGTCTCCAGACATTGCCAAATGTCCCCTGAAGGGGAAAACTGCCCCTGGCTGAGATCCACTGTTGCATACACTTTAAAAAATCCTTGTAGGAATAGTCTTCTTTACTCATGGATCATTTTTTTCTAACCCCAGTGCCTAGCTTTGCCTCTTTGTAAGAGGGAGTTAACAATTTGGAATTAATTAACAATATCACTTTAATTATTAATTAAATTATTTTAAATTATAATTTTTAGTTATATTAATTAATTACACATTAAATTATTAATTACCAACATCACTTTGCTGACAAAGGTCCATATAGTCAAAGCTAGGGTTTTTCATGAATGGATATGAGAGTTGGACCATAAAGAAGGCTGAGCACCAAAGAATTGATGCTTTTGAACTATGGTGCTGGAGAAGACTCTTGAGAGTCCCTTGGACTGCATGGAGATCAAACTAGTCAATCCTAAAGGAAATCAATCCTGAATATTCCCTGGAAGTACTGATGCTGAAGCTCCAATGCTTTGGCCACTGCTGCAAAGAGTCAACTCATTGGGAAAGACCCTTATGCTGGAAAAGATTTAAGGCAGGAGGAGAAGGTGACAGGATGAGATGTTTGGATGGCATCTCTGACTCAGACATGAGTTTGAGCAAACTCTAGGAGACAGTGAAGGACAGGGAAGCCTGATGTGCTGCAGTCTATGGGGTCACTAAGAGTAGGACATGACTTAGCAGCTAAACAATAACAAACTGTTAATTAATTACTCGGAAGATCTGGCCTGGAAAGCTCCCATTCCTTACCCAAGTTGATGAACATGGGAACATTATACCTTCTGTCTGGGCTGTTCCTCCACCCTAGACATCCCTCTAGCCTACACTAGACTTCCACAGTTTCTCAGAAGACCCTCCATCCCCTTGCATCCACCACAGTAGGGAAGCCTCAGGTCCCTCTGATCACTCTTGAGCCCCAACTTTGAGATCCTGTTCACCTACTTTTTCTTCAGTACTACCCTCAATGATAGTCGGTTGGAAAAATAATTTTTCCTGCAGGATGGCACTTATATTCATTCGATCAACACATCTTCATTGAGCAGGCTTGTGCTAGCTGTTTGGAGTCAGCCTAATGGATTATGTGCCTGGGATTGGTCTTCTTTCTCTTAGTCTCCAGGTTTTCAACTTTTCTTCTGCACCCCACACAATAAATCATTTTAACAGGGGCTTACCTGGAGCTTGGTAAAATCAAAAATATTTTGCAGGAAAGTATAGCATACAGTATCAGAGAACTCACAAGTTGTGTGTAATTTGTAGTTGCTGTGAATCTTGGTGGGGCATTAACAATCGTGGCTTGCTCTGGGTTAAGATGTAGCTGAGGCAGCTGTGAGTTATTGAGCACTTGCCATGCACTCGGGGCTTCCCTGGTGGCTCAGATGGTAAAGAATCTGCCTGCAAGGTGGGAGACCCTGGTTTGATCCCTGGTCGGGAAGATCCCCAGGAGAAGGGAATGGCTACCCACTCCAGTATTCTGGCCTGAAGAATTCCGTGGACAGAGGAGCCTGGTGGGCTACAGTCCGTGGGGTTGAAAAGAGTTGGACACGACTGAATGACAACTTTCACTACTCCCATGCACTCAAGCAATAATGCCCCTCTTTTCTCCTTCACGTGAAGAAATGGATCAGTGAGCATGGAGAATAGAGTGATGCCAGATAACCATGACTCTGTCCTAACACATAGGCAAGTATATGACTTCACACTATGATTCCTTATCATTAATAAAAACAATCCTTGCAACAGGCATCATAAATTATTATGATACCACAACTGGGAAACAATGGTTCTGATGGCTTTTAAGGTTTTTTTCAGTCTCAAGAAACCTCTGATTCTTCTAAGGTTTGGATATGTTAATGGTGAGAAGACATTCGGATTGGCCATTTCCAAAGGTGCACCCAAAATTGTCACAGACATTTGAATTTCATCAGATTTGAAATGTGTAAACAAGTTGTATCAGTAGTTGAAAACTGCATCTGATCACTTCTTTATCCCCGAATGACATCCTTAAACAGAAGGGCTATTTACAATGACAATTATATCAAAGCCCAATTATCATTCATCTGTGTGTTTTGAAATCTGAATTTCCATATTGAATGATACAACCTCTTTTCACAATTCAAATTGAATGTAAAATACAAAATATGGTTACACAAAAGAGAGAAAGCGCAACATTCTTGGAGCCATCCTCCTGGCTGGAATTATAGTCTTGCTGTAATTCAGATGTTTACCCCTCATAGAGATGCCTTTCATGCAAACATAAATGCAATGATGATACTCAAGGTTTCCAAAATTTATATTGGTTTTCACCTGAGTCAAGTCATAGAGCTGAACAGTAGCTCCTGCTTGGTCAGATAGAGCAAGAATAAGCCAGCTTGACGGAGAAGGCAATGGCACCCTACTCCAGTACTCTTTCCTTTTAATCCCATGGACGGAGGAGCCTGGTAGGCTGCAGTCCATGGGGTCTCTAAGAGTCGGACATGACTGAGCAACTTCACTTTCACTTTTCACTTTCATGCATTGGAGAAGGAAATGGCAACCCACTGCAGTGTTCTTGCCTAGAGAATCCCAAGGACGGGGGAGCCTGTTGGGCTGCCATCTATGGGGTCACACAGAGTTGGATATGACTGAAGTGACTTAGCAGCAGCAAGCCAGCTTGACTTTTCAATCCAAAAAGCAGTACAGAATTGCTAAATTCAAGGGGGAAATCAATGCTAGATTCTCACTGATTTCTTACTGTAGAAGCATCTGTTTTCTCTTCAAAGTAGGTCTTTGGTCATTACGGTCAGTATAGCTATGTCCCCTTAAGCAGTCATCAAAAACCTCGAAACGGTTTTAGAACCAGTTCAATTCTTGTATTCCAGCATATCATTCCAAAAAATTAAATCTAATTAAACATTAACTCTTCATACACCTGTGAAAACCTCGTGGTTCAGTTTAGTTCAGTTCAGTCGCTCAGTTGTGTCCGACTCTTTGCAACCCCATGAACTGCAGCACGCCAGGCCTCC
>SJYV01007981.1:207288-274159 GCA_006410875.1 Neotragus pygmaeus | reverse complement strand
AGCCTACCAGGCTTCTCCATCCATAGCACATAAAAAGGAGAGACATTACTTTGCCGACAAAGGTCCGTCTAGTCAAGGCTATGGTTTTTCCAGTAGTCGTGTATGGATGTGAGAGTTGGATTATAAAGAAAGCTGAGTGCCGAAGAATTGATGCTTTTGAACTGTGATATTGGAGAAGACTCTTGAGAGTTCCATGGACTGCAAGGAGATCAGTCCTGGGTGTTCATTGGAAGGACTGATGTTGAAGCTGAAACTCCAATACTTTGGCCACCTGATGCGAAGAGCTGACTCATTGGAAAAGACCCTGATGCTGGGAAAGATTGAGGGCTGGAGGAGAAGGGAACAACAGAGGGTGGGATGCTTGGATGGCATCACCGACTGGATGGATGTGGGTTTGGGTGGACTCTGGGAGTTGGTGATGGACAGGTAGGCCTGGCGTGCTGCAGTTCATGGGGTCGCAAAGAGTTGGACATGACTGAGCGACTGAACTGAAAGCAGTTCTAAAACTCTGAACTGTATTTGAAACAGGTTCAGTTAATATTATTTGACAGAAGGGGACACTGAGGCCACAGCAAGTTTCTGATTCATATGGTTAATTTAATAGTAAAACTGGCACACAGAACTTGGGTTCTGGGTTAGACAGCTTTGGGTTAAAATTTCAGCTTGACCAATTATACCTCTCACAAATTATTTTTTTTGTGCCTTGGTCTTCGTTTATAAAAAGTAAGTAAGATTATTGTGAGGACTAAGTACAAGAGGATATGTAAGCAGGACAAGCTATATAATTAATGTGGCCTCACGCAAAATGAAAACATGAGGCTCCTTGTTTAGTGATTATTAAGAATTACAAGTTGGTGACAGCAGTGCATTAAACCAAGTGCAGGGCCCGTCCAAGTGCAGGACTTGGTGCAGCTGTACAGATCACACATCCTGAAGCCAGGCCTATGTGCAAGGTACCTGGATATATAGCACAGATCCACTATATGTAATATAAATAGCATAGTAGGCACTTAATATATGACAACTGTTGTCCCTTCTTTTCGTATTTGCATTCAGACTTCTCTTCCCTGAATTAAAAAAAAATGTAGATTCATTGTAATTGGTTCTGTTGTTTATACATATAGCATTCCCATAGTGATTACTTTTTTGGAAAGTTTTTATTTTTTATGGCTGTGCTGGGTCTACATTGTTTTGTGTGGGCTTTCTCTAGTTGTGGCAGCAGGGTCATTCTTCATTGCAGTGGCTTCTCTTGGGCAGCACCAGCCCTAGTCGTGTGGGCTTCAGGAGTTGTGGCTCACAGGCTTAGTTGCTCTGCAGCATGAGTCTCCCCAGACCAGGGATCAAATCCACGTCCCCTGCATTGGCAGGTGGATGATGATTAAGAATTATAATCTTAATGAAGAATTATAATTAAGCATTATCCACTGCTCCACCAGGGATATCCCAAGTGATTATTTTGTAAAAGTAAAAATCTCCAAACTTTAATAGAAATTACTGTGCTTTATTATGCTGTACCTAGCATATCTATTGGAGAAGGCAATGGCACCCCTGCTCTAGTACTCTTGCCTGGAAAATCCCATGGACGGAGGAGCCTGGTAGGCTGCAGTCCGTGGGGTCGCTAAGAGTCGGACAAGACTGAGCGACTTCCCTTTCACTTTTCACTTTCATGCACTGGAGAAGGAAATGGCAATCCACTCCAGTGTTCTTGCCTGGAGAATCCCAGGGACGGGGGAGCCTGGTGGGCTGCTGTCTCTGGGGTCACACAGAGTCAGACACGACTGAAGTGACTTAGCAGCAGCAGCAGCAGCAGCAGCAGCAGCATATCTATTGGTATTATGTTTACGATGTCTCCTTGCACTTAAAAATTATGAATGACTTAGGTTTTTTCTATACAGTACTTGATCAAATTTTACACTGTTGCTATAATCATTTAAGAAAACTGTTTTACTGGTCTTTTTAATGTACCACTAGAAATGTCTTATGAAGATACAGCATTTTGATTTATATGTCTAAAGTCTGTATTAGAAATTGTCAGTTACTTCCTGGGTCTTTGCACTTCAATCATTGCTCTATAATTTTCATGTGAAACTATACAGATCTTAAATATTTTAAATATTCTCCTCCATTTTTTTCTTGCTAAATGTGGAGAACGTCTTGCTTTTAATGCGTACACACGTATATTAGAGAGGTCCAAGTTTTCAAAAGAAAAATGACTTAGGAATGTAAAAAAATACATAAAGTATTTTTATTATGAGAGTGAATTATATAATCTCCTCAGCCTCTTTTTGTTTGTTTTCTATCTGTATAGGGAGGTTGGTATTGATAATCATTAAGCAACATCTAGTATTTTAATTCTTAAAATCTTGTATTTCTATTTCTTTTGTTTCCAATTTCTTTAGTGCCAAACTTATTTTGCATGTGCATCTGTATGTGTAATATTGTATCATCTGACTGTCCCCAAAACTTTTTGAATGTTGTTGGTGGGTGGTAATATTCTCATTTTATAAGGAGAAAAACAGAACCTCATGAAAGAGTTAAAGACTTGGTGAGAGTCACACACTTTAAAAAAGGTACCATTAAACTCAAACTCCAAATTCTGAGACCTATTCCTAGTATTCTAGCATTCGTTGAATGCTGTAGCGCAGGAGTCCCCAGCCCCTGGGCCATGGACTGGTACTGCCCATGGCGTGTTGGGTAATGGGCTGCATAGCAGGAGGTGAGTGGCAGGTGAACGAGTAAAGCTTCATCTGTATTTTCAACCACTCCCCACTGCTCACATTTCCACCTGAGCTCCGTCTCCTGTCAGATCAGCTTTGGCATTAGATTCTCACAGGAGTGTGAACTCTACTGTGCTCAAATCATCCCCAAAACATTCCCCCACCCAGGTCTGTGGAAAATTGTCTTCCATGAAACCAATCCCTGGTGCCAAAAAGATTGGGGACCCCTTCTTGTAGAGCTAAACCAAGAAGTGGAGAGGTTAGAAAAAGACAGATATGAAAGAGAGCAGTGTAGTAGTTGGTGATGTACTGGAAAATGTTTAAGAGCTGGCTGGGGTAAGGTGAGGCCCCTGGTTTGCAGTGTTTGCTGATTTCCCTAGTGTAATTATCCTCACAATTTCAGTTTATCAGTGTGATGTCACCGAAGGTGGAGCTGGGAAGAGATGAGCATTGTAATGAGCCAGGGTGTCTATGTGTCAGGCTGCCACTGGTAGTGCATAATTATTAGTCTGAGTCATAAAAAANACCCACTCCAGTGTTCTTGCCTGGAGAATCCCAGGGACGGTGGAGCCTGGTGGGCTGCAGTCTTTGGGGTCTAACAGAGTCGGACATGACTAAAGCGACTTAGCAGCATATAATGGTTAGTACTCTTGCACTATCTCTGATATTCACTCTTGTCCCTAGAATTGGAACTACTGCTCCACTGTTATTAATGGACTAAACAATTATATTAATTTGCATTTATCTGTAAGATCACCATTGTCTTTTTTTTTCTCTCTGTTTGTTGTTGTTGTTGTTTTGTTTTGTTTATTTGTTTGCTTTTCAGCTGGGTCCTCACTGCAGCACATGGACTCAGTTGTGATGTGACGTGCTGCCCCTTCTAGTTGTGGCGTGCAGGCTTAGTTGTCTCAAGGCATATGAGATTTTAGTTCCCTGACCAGGGATCAACGCCATGTCCCTTGCATTGGAAGGCAGATTCTTAACCTCTGGTCCTCCAGAGAAGTCTCAGCATTTTCTTTTAAAGATATATTTACACTGCTGCCCCTCAAGGAGGTTGATTGCTTTTGACATGGTAGGGCATTCCAGACAGTGTTTCTACTGCATTTCATAGATTCATTTTCCTCAAATATTTTTCATCCATATACCTCAAGGCTACCTCCAACTTTCTGCACCCCCAAACCTGTGACCTGTGATTAACATCTCTGTTTAAGTGTTCTCAAGGATTGGCAGAACTTTTCTCAGTTTTGTGGCTAGGAGTAGCTTGCTTGGTCCTAGTACATTTTTTTTTAATTTTTTAAATATAAATTTATTTATTTTAATTGGAAGTTAATTACTTTATAATATTTTATTGGTTTTGCCATACATCAACATGAATCCACCATAGGTATACACATGTTCCCCATCCTGAACCCCCCTCCTTCTTCCCTCCCTGTACCATCCCTCTGGGTCATCTCAGTGCACCAGCCCCAAGCATCCAGTATCNTAAAAAATGTTCTGAGAAACTGTCTCTGGTTTTGTAACTCAGGGAAAGGGGGAGCATCGTTTGGGGACTAGTACTTTTTGTTTAAAGTCTCCTTAGACTTCCTTGTGTTCACTCCAAAGTTTTTATCTCAGCATTCCAAACCATTTCAGCCAGAAACCAAGGCAGAAAAAAACCTAGGAATTTTAAAAGTAATTAGAGTTAAGTACTTTCCTTAATGTAAACATTGGATGTTTAAGTTTTCACTTCCCAGATTGAAAGATACCTCATGATTTTAGAGCTGCAAAATGCTTGCAATGACTATAAATGCATTCTCTATGATGTTTTAAATTTAATAAGTATGTGAATTAAAACTTAGTAATATTCTCATTAAGTCAAGCTATACAATTCATGTATTTTTGGAGTAATAATGCTAAAAGGCCTTTAAATTAAAGTGTTCAGAATAACTGCATGCTAATACTAACCCTTGGAGAAGGAGATGGCAATCCACCCCAGTATTCTTGCCTGAAAAGTCCCGTGGACAGAGGAGCCTGGTGTCCATGGAGTTGCAAAAGAGTCAGACAGGACTTAGCAAAAAAACAACAAATAACAATACTAAACCTACCACTAAAAGTAGGTGAAACAGAGGGTATTGATCTCAGTGGATTTAAACGAGCTGATTCTGGGAGAAAGAACTTTTGTAATAACTTATTTTATTAATTATGCCTCTAACAACAGGAATAATTAAATCAGAGAATTAGATTGAAGTTACGATATTTGTAGTGAAGAGGATATGAACAATTTTTAACCTAAGATGCCTGTGGTAAAGCATAATTTAAAACTTTATTAACTTTAAAAAATCTCTAGAGAATTAAAAACCTCAACTCATTACCTGATTAAAGACATCTGTCTGCCTTATTTTACATTAAATCTAACACTTGGCCTAGATCAAGGCAAGATAGGAAGAAAATTATCATAAAAAACCTATGATTCTGAGAATGATTAATATATAATCTCAGGTTCAAGAATGGTATTAGGAAACACAGGAGATTTCTAGGGCAGCTGGGATCCAAATAATAAATGACTCTTAATAGCATAAAGGAAAAAGCTGGAGAATGAAGATAATCTTATTTGATATGTTTAGAAAATGAGAAGGGTGATTTGTGAAGCTTTGAGTAAGCAATAATAAAGTGAAACCTTTACAAACCATATTAAGGGGTTAGTGAAGTCAGTAGGAGCTTTGCCTTATTATCTGCAGAATGAAATAAGGGAAATTAATTTTCTGAGAGTATTAAGATCTTGTTGTCTTACTTTCTAAGCTTAATATGACTCAAAAGATGAGAGCCTATTCAATGTTCTAGCCTTAAGGAAGAAAATAAGATTTTACAATGGAAAACCAAATCCTAATTGTAGGTAGGTCAAAAGAGCTGCAATTTTTTTTTCTTTTTTTACTACATGATATTTATCAATAGCTTTTGGAGCATTTCAGAAATGTTTCCCTCCTAACTGCTTTATCATTTTGATCATAGCAAAGATTTATCTCTGTGTTATTCAACAATTAGAAGATAAAACTTAAAAAAAATTCCCACAAATAGAAGGGAATATACAGTTTACTTTATACACTGTTAATTTCACCAAAGGCCTTGTATTTACAAGCACTTTGTAACATTCAAAAGCTGTGCTGAAAAGCTAAATCAGAGTTGAGAATAGGTAGAAGAAGGTGCAGGATAAACCAGAAAAACTATCCCAATTCATCAATTTTTCTCTATGTGAAATGGGCATTTTAACCAACCATCAGTTACTATATGTTGTAGATCTTAACCACTGAAAATGACAGTAAAATCGTACAAAGAGGGCTTCAATCCATTCAACATGGTGACGCATTAACATGTCTCAAGCTACATTAATGAGGGAAGGCAAACCACGGGCTGCTGGGACTTATCCAAACATTTCCTAAAAATTCATCCGTTACAAGAACTCCTCTCACCTGCTCTGGATATCCATCCATGCTCCTTTGCCCTTTAGTTTGAATTAAGCACCGTCCAGGCTGAGGTCCCCGGGTGGCCTGTGAAGAAGGGATCTGAATAGGCAATGGCGACTGAAACTGCTGGATGGTCACTTTGTTCACATTTCCCTCATATGGCTGCTGCTCCCGACTACGATGCTGAAGGCTTTGGGAGCCCATCAAGGTCTGGATGTGGCTGCCTGCCTGTGGAGAAGATAATCTGTCAGAAGATTTGTGGTGTTGAAAAGATGTGATTAAAATGGGGGGAAAAAAGCACAGAGTAAGTAAAGTGGCATCATTTGGGCTTTCAGCCATGGCTGGAAAAGATAATGAAAAAACAGTAAGGGTCTGCCTACTGTGGTCTGTGAAAATGTTAATATCATAGCAAGGTCACATTAAATACATTCGTAGTCATCTGATGGCTTATCAAAGGTGGTTTAAACCTCCATTTTAAAGGAACAACGTTCAGTCTGAAAAATTTCAAGAAGAAAAGGTCAGAACTTAAAAAATAAAGAGGTGAACCATCTGGCATTTCACTTTGAACAAAGGCAGGGAGAGAAATGTAATATGTGAAACATTGGGGGAAATGATAGAAACTAATTCCTAATTCTGAAGCAAAAGAGTTGAATTCCATGTTTGTCTTTATGCCACACAGATGTATGGAAAGCTTGTTTTGGTGAGTATAATGGATATTTATTAATTTTCTCTATTATTAAATCAAGAATGCTTTTTTGGGAATTTAAAAATTCCATTAAAATTAATCATGTGAAATTCTTGTGCCTAGCCTGTAGAAGCACTAGTTATCCAAGTGAAGTGAAAGTCGCTCAGTCCTGTTGATTCTTTGTGACCCCATGGACCAAACAGTCCATGGAATTTTCCAGGCCAGAATATCAGAGTGGGTAGCCGTTTACTTCTCCAGGGGATATTCCCAACCCAGGGACTGAACCAAGTCTCCTGCATTGCAGGTGGATTCTTTACCAGCTGAGCCACAAGGGAAGCCCAGCTGCAAAGGTCTTTAAAATGAGCTCTGCATGCAGATCTTGATGTGAGTTTTCAGAGATTCATCAGTATCCCATTTAAAGCAACAGCAATCATTTATCAATCCATGTATAGTTGCTTCCTTGGTAGCTCAGCTGGTAAAGAATCCACCTGCAATTCAGGAGACCCCAGTTTGATTCCTGGGTTGGAAAGATCCACTGGAGAAAGGATAGGTTACTCACTCCAGTATTCTTGGGCTTCCCTGGTGTCTTAGCTGGTCAAGAATCTGCCTGAAAATTGCGGGAGTCCTGGTTTGATCCCTGGATTGGGAAGATCCCCTGGAGATGGGAATGGCTACTCACTCCAGTATTGTGGCCTGGAGAATTGCCTGGACTGTATAGGCCTTGGGGTCACAAAGAGTCAGACACAACTGAGCAACTTTAACAAGTGTAGCTGCTAGAGGAGAGTTGCGAAAGGGCATGGGAAAATTTGGTCTCCAATCTTTACATGAAACGATATCTAATCCAGTTCTTTGTTCACTCCATTTTCTCACCTTCATTCTAGCATGGGTTTCTTGAGTCATTCTAGCTGACATCATTTCTTCCAAGGAGGTAGTTCTGTTTGTGAGTTGATAACCAGAACATGCCTTTTATTTATTGATTGATTGATTTGGCTGTACCAGGCATCCTGTGGGGACCTTAGTTCCCCAATCAGGGATCGAACCCATGCCCCCTGCAATGGAAGGGCAGAGTCCTAACCACTAGACCATCAGGAAAGTCCCCTAGAACATGCCTTTTAAAATTAAGTATGGTTTAATGTGGAGGTCTAACTTGGGAAATGAATGCTCATCCTTAATACTTTTGAAACTATATTTTAATATTGTGGTTGGTACTACACCATCATTATGAAAGGATCTGAGGGATTACTTTCTGAATTCATTGTCTTTCTTATTGATGTTTTAAGGGTAGGCAATTTGGAATTTAAAAGTAAATTTCACCTAAGAATTCATTAGTTATCAAAGTTTGTGAATTTTCCTGACTAATCAAGATTTTTGATTACTATGAAAAAGTCAGATTGGAGGAACAAGGAAAATTTATTTAACAAGTATTCAAGGAAAAGATGACTTCATTACTTTAAGGTTCTTAAAGAAGAGCAACATAGGGATATAAGGAGATGACAGTGATCATTGGAAAATCATTTGGAGAGGGAAGGCGTGTTATTTGATTTCAAACAACAGGTATTTCAGCTAAGAAAATATTAAAAATTACTATTTGGCAATATGTAAGGCAAAGTAAAAAATCATTTGATTACATTTTATATATCCAACTGATTGTCTTATCATGTACAATTTTTTTACATTCAAAAACAGTAAAGATATTTCAGTCACGAGAAATTGGAGAAAAAGATGCAAAAAGAAGTTTCAGGCACAATATCAAACACAGCACAATATCAAAACAATTATCATACCAATACTGTATAATGTAACCAGGGATCACAAAACTATGACATCATAAGCACAACTAAGATAAACTCATAATAGGCAAATGTGTATTTCTCTAATATATCTATTTCCTTCTCAGAAATCTAAATGAAAGATGTCACAACTTTCTCAGCCATTCTAGAAGCCTGAATGCACTTTGGTCAAGTATTGCCTTTTTGCAAATTCCATTCTCTCATACCTCCATGGAATTTCATGTTCTCTTGTTAGGTAGGAGAGGAAAACCATGATAAGCCCAGTATCACATTTTGAGCTACTGTACTCTGAATGAACTCACTGGCCTGTTGAGTTACTTAGAGAAAATAGTTTCCTGGACTTAGAGGAGCTGGGGGTATAGGCTGACTAAGACTGACTGGCTTGACTACTAAACAATCAGTTGACTTTATATCTGCTTCTTGTCTTCATTGATGTAGCATTCATGGGTCTTCAGTTAGTGCTTGAGCCAATGGGAAAGAGGAAGACTGGCTGTTTAATTTTCTTGACAGACAAGAAAAGAATTTTTATACCCTCCGAAATTTAGAGGGGTCTAGAACATAGCTCAAGTCCCATGAGCATAATTCACATGAGATAATCAAAAATGATTGCTTAGCCACAATTTCATTGATTAGAATATTCTGATAATGATCTACTCAAGGGTAAAAAACTGTATGCTATAGTTTTAAAATGTATTATATTATAGCCTTTAAAATTATTTTTATGCATAGCAGATTCATGTTGATGTATGGCAAATACAATATTGTAAAGTAATTAGCCTCCAATTAAAATAAATTAATTTATATTTAAAAAAATTATATTTATGGTTTATTTTTTTCCTTCTGATTGGAAAGTTTGAGCTTTAATTATGCTTTGACTTGAAACCTTTGAGGGCAAGCACCATATCATACGTAACATCTTTAATAACTGGCACTGTAATTTATATTTAATAAACAGTGGCTACCATCCAAACACTAGGTGCCAGACAACATGCTAAACCTTACGTTATACATATTATCTCCTTTAACCCTTACAATAGTATTAAGGGGTTAATTATTACTAGCTGTTATTATTTAATTTTACTGAGGAGGAAACTATGGCTTGGAGAGGTTAAGTAACTGTTCCAAGTAATTTGCACAACTGGGAAACTGGCTGGAGCAGGACTCGAACCAAGGCTGTCTGACAATCAGAGCTCATGTTCTTAAATGCAAAATTATAGTGCAACAACCATTTCCCCCAAATTGTCTCTCTCCCTCCAACAGTTGAACTATGAAAAGGAACCACAAAAGGGAACAAAAGTATCAGGTTGTTGAGGAAAGGTATATCAGATTTCTTTAGCAGTCCTTTAATTTGCTAAAGAGCCATTCCTACTTTTTGAATTAGGTCTATTATCTAATTTTAGATCCTATTATGTGACTTAGAACTTTATACTTAAGCAAATAGGAGGATGCTCTGTGTATTTAGCAATCTTCTCATGACTGTAAAATAATAATGCTCATGTTCTCAGATGGCTTGGGGAACATAAAGTGGGCATGGAAGGAACATTCTGTAAAATGATTCTGCTCACATCAGCAGCAGTTCTTTCACCCTCTATTGGGGCTACAAGGTGCAATAAATGAGGATGGGCAATGACAGCTATAGAAAGCAAAGAATTAACACTAAATTTTATGTGAACCTAACCAAACATAAATGACACAAGACATCTAATGGAACAATTATGGTGTGGAGCGACTATAAAGAGGAAGTTTTTTTGACTGGCACAGAGGCTTGAGAAAGTAATAAGGATGATCATGAAGAAGTATAAAGGACTGATAAAAATGTAGAAAATGTCAAGAGACTGGATTTGTTCAAGTAGAGGGTTAGCTATGAGAACACTGACTCATACTGAAGGAGAATTTGAACATGAAGTTTTCTATAAAGGTTGAGTTGCACATTTTGAATGATAAAAAGAAATAGAGAAGATTTGACATTTGTTTTGAACTTTCAAAGGGAGGTTGAACAGAATAACATGTATTTGAGGAGAATAGTATGGAATATGATGTTTTCAAGTTGACCCAAAAACATACTGTCAAGGTTTACAGAGAAAAACTCCAAACATCCCAAAGAAATATTTTTGTCAAAGCCACAGGAAAAAAAAAAGTGATTTGATACCAAATGGCACTGTTCATATGCAATTTATCCCACAGCTCGTTATTCTGTGGATATTTTGGGGGGTTTTGTATTATATAAAATAGATGATATTTTTTCACTACATCAAGTTGTGATTCACACTATTTTCTTAGAAAAGACTGACAAGCGTATTACTCAATTTGGCTATCTGTTTTACTACTTATCTTGACTCTTGGACTACTTGTAATTGCTTCCAAAAATTAAACACAGCCTCAAAGGATGACAAATTTATGCCACTGAGAATACTCAAATCGATACAATTCATTTTCTAAAGTTAAGTTCAAAAGAGTTACAAAGATATTTGGGAGCAATGTCAACAACACAGAAACATCTACAAGGAATAATTAAGTAACTGATTTCAAGGAAACAGCAGTACTCATTTAAATGAGTTGGTTTCAATAATTTTGTAAAACAACAACAAAACAGTTCTATCAGTTACAATCTACAACATATACTCTACAGTACCTTTTTTTTTTNCAATAATTGCATGTGAAAAAATATTATTAAAGCTGACAAAGCAGCAGTATATATTACCATGTACAACAGTGAAACAAAAGCAAGAAAAATATTATTGACAAAACAGATGATAGAGGAAAATGTTAAGTGTCCTCAGCGATAATTATATATTTTGCTTAAATAAATGTAATATTAAAAGTACCATACTACTTTATAACATTACTAAGTAGTGGAGAAAATAAAAACCATTCTGCAAAACAAAAGAAAAAGAAAAATTCACAGAGAGAAGAAGTGAAAGGAAAAAACAATAAAGGAGACAAAAACAACGTAATATGCAGGTTTTCCTTGACTTATGATGGAGCTTATCTAGATGAACCCACCACAAGGTAACAATATCATACATGGAGAATCCATTTAATACACCTAATCACAGAGCATCACAGTTTAGGCTAGCCTACCGTAAAGGAGATGAGAACATTTACATCAACCTAGAGTTAGGCAAAATATTACTTTTTAAATTAAGTGTTGTGTATCTCATGTAATTTATTGAATATTGTACTGAAAGTTAAAAAAAAAGTGATGAGAGTGTTCAGAATGGTTGTAAGTATGTCAGTTGTTTAGCCTAAAAATTCAAGGCTGCCTGGGAACCATGGTGGCTGCCACTGCCCAGCATCACAAGAGAATTGTACTCCATATCAGTAACCTAGGAAAGATCAAACCTCAAAATATGAAGCACAATTTCTACTGAATGTGTATTGCTTTTACAGTATCATAAACTCAGAAAACTTAAAGTCAAAACATCTTTAAGTCAGTGACCATCTGTGAGATAATACACCCCAGTACAAACATTATCCCAGGTGGTGCTAGCAGTAAAGAACACGCCTGCCTATGCAGGAAGACAGGCGTTTGATCCCTAAGTTGGAAAGATTCTCTGGAGGAGAGAATTGCAACCCAAACCCAGTATTCTTGCCTGGAGAATCCACATGGACAAAGGAACCTGATGGGCTAGAATCCATAGGGTCACACAAAGTCAGACATGACTGAAGCATCTTAGCATGCACATGGAATCATACATGATATTAATAAATATGAATGAGTTCATCCATTCTTTATCAGCTGAGTCACAAAGGAAACCCATCTCAATAAAGGAGTTATTTAAATCACACAGCAGAGCCAGCTAGCTCTTCTACAAGCAATGTTACCTTTCCTATAGACCTAGTAGGTGTGGCTGACACCTCACAGAGTAACCTCAAAAATAAATGAGTATAGGCAATATATCCTCTTTATAAGGCTTCCCTGGTGGCTCAGACAGTAAAGACTTCTCCTGCAATGTGGGAGACATGCATTCGATCCCTGAGTTGGGAAGATCCCCTGGAGGAAGGCATGACAACCCACTTTGCCTGGAAAATCCCCATGGACAGTAGAGCCTGGTGGGCTACAGTCCATGGGGTCACAAAGGGTCTGACATGACTGAGCGACTAAGCACACAGCACATCCTTTTTATAAGTGGTGATGAAACAGTCACGAAAATTGTCCAATTACTCTATTTGTGAATAGCTTTGTTTACTACATCATGGAAATTATATTTGGTGTCCAAAATATTTCAGCTGCTTCAGTAAAGAGATATGGATGCACAGACTTTTTCAAACATAAAAACAGAAAACAGACATTTTAATTTCTTGAAATGGGATAAAATATTATATGTACAGAATGCATTTTTTTACTTGATCAATGACTGAAGAATATAGAGATAGCAGATTTTCCATGTCTAAAAATTAATATGCTTAGTATTCTGTGGTCATCCATATACAAGCTGGAATCAAGATTGCCCAGAGAAATATCAATAACCTCAGATATACAGATGACACATTATGGCAGAAATTGAAGAGGAACTAAAGAACCTCTTCGTGAAGGTGCAAAAGGAGAGTGAAAAAGCTGCCTTAAAACTCAACACTCAAAAAATGAAGATCATGGCTTACAGTACCATCACTTCATAGCAAATAGATGAGGGAACTGTGGATACAATGACAGACTTTATTTTCTTGAACTCCAAAATCACTGCAGTTGGTGACTGCAGCCATGAAATTAAAAGACACTTGCTCCTTGGAAGAAAAGCTATGATCATGCTACACAGCATGTTAAAAAGCAGAGACATTACTTTGCCTACAAAGGGTTATATAGTTAAAGCTATAGTTTTTCCAGTAGTCATGTATGAATGTAAGAGTTGGACCATAAAGAAGGCTGAGTGCCCCAGAATTGATGCTTTCAAAGTATGGTATTGGAGAAGACTTCTAAAGGAAATGACCCTGAATATTCGTTGGAAGGACTGGTGCTGAAGCTGAATTTACAATACTTTGCCCACCTGCTGTGAAGAGCTTACTTATTGAAAGAGACCTTGATGGTGGGAATGATCGAAGGCAGGAGGAGAAGGTGATGACAGATGAAGAGATGGTTGAATGGCATCAATGACTCAAAGGACATGAGCTTGAACAAACTCAGGAAGATGGTGAAGGACAGGAAAACCTGGTTCACTGCAGCCTATGGGGTCACAAAGAGTCAGACATATCTGAGCAACTGAACAACAAACCAAAAATCTAGACAGTGGAATAGATTTAATGCTACCAACACCTTGATTATTTTCACACTTTAAAATTCCAAAGACAGATATTGACAAGTTTCAGTGAAATTGCCATAAAGAATTGAAAGTTCTTGTCTCTGAGAAGGAAGTGCAAATGAGGACACATAGAGCTGAGAGGTATCTTTTCTCTCATAAGTCTTTTAGAACTAAGGGATATGTACAAATATGTATTATATAAAAATAAAAAGTAGCTAAAGTTTTAATAAAGACAAAAGCTTAAAATGTTTTATTCTTACTAATCTGATCTCTGACACATACTTGAATTAGCATTTTGGCTTCTCACCTCTTAGTTGTGTGAACATAGGCATAATTTATTGTCTCTGTGGCTCAATTATCTTAATTATACCATCACAATAATAACAGTGCCTACCTCAGAGGACCTCATGCTTGAGTTAATATGTGTAAGTGATTTTGGCTTTGTTCTGCATGTAATTAAGTTCTCAATAATTGTTAAAAACTAATTTGTTGATGTTGATAGTTACATATTCATGTATTCCTCTTATAGTTTCTAGAGAAAAAGAGATTCACCTTGAAGACTGCCACATCCTTCTATGGAACTATCCTGATTTTCATACAAAAGTAATATTTTTAAGGGTGGTTAATGCATCTGTGTAACAATAGACACAATTAGACCAATATTGTTGAGAGATAAGTAGTAAGAGGAAACTGAGTGGTTATCAGATCTTGTTCCTGGAGTAGAATATCAAGAGCAAGGAACACATTCAGTTTAAAAAGAAGTACGTCTGTTTTATTTATTGTTTTGGTTCCACAAACCTCAGCATGTAAATTTTGACAATATATTTTATTTTATTTATTATTATTTTTTTTTACTTTATTTTACTTTACAGTACTCTATTGGCTTTACCATACATCGACATGAATCCACCACAGTTGTACATGAGCAAACCTCAGAATGTAAATTTTGACAATGTATTTTAAAAGATAAAGTGGAAAATCATGAAAGAAAATTGACACTTTTTCAAAAGGTGTGCTATTAAAGTGTTGAGTGGTAGTTGTTTCAGTGCTACTCCTATGTTCTTTCTAAGTTGATACATCAGTTCTCTAAATTAATGTAAAGAAACCTAAATCAGTACTGTATTTTTAAAAATTCCAGATTAAGTTAATATACAGCTAATTAAGCTACTGTTCTATAAGTGTTATGGGTATAGAGTAGTCAGTATTGAAGTCCTAGGCTTCACAAAAAAACTGTCCTCATTATTTGATTAGTCATAGTTAGGTATTTTTTATGCAATATTTGAAGGCAGTAAAAATCTGTTTTACATGGAAAGGAAATTTTAGCTTAAGTTTGCAATATGAAAGCAAGCTAAGTTGGACATGACTGAGCGATTGAACTGAACTGATTTCAGAAATAAGAAGATGCACCTTAGTCACTATAGTGCCAAAAGTCTAACTATAGGCCATTGAAACAATTAGCGTAGAAAAGTAGAATAAAGTATATATTTCAATTATTCTCATAGAAATGACATAGTATAGTGTCCAGTTTAGGGTGTTGCAGTTAATGTTGTGTATAATGCATACAATTGACATTAGTTTAAGCTCAGTTGAAACCGTTTTGAGAAAATTCTTGTTTTTCTCACTCAAGTTTATAAGTAATAAGGTCTATCATTTTAGATTTCAGTATTTCTCTATGTCTAGGTATTTGTAGTATGAATATGAATTGCTATGTATTTTGAAAAAGCCAAGAGTTACTGTGATACAGCTTTAATTTCTAATAATGTTTTATTGTTGTTATTTCCTATGGTGGTAATGGGCCAAACTGAATGATTAAATTGTAATTCACTTCAAGAACAGTCTACAAAATGTCAAAAGCTTACTTTTTCTTTGTAAAAATAGAAAAATGATAATCTGATTAAAAAATGATAATCTGATTAAAAAAGGACTCATATAGTTAGAAGTGGATAAACTTTAAAAAAATGAATAACCTCATAAATACCATATATTATAACTTAAGGAGGTTTTACTCTTCCAATATGTACTAAAAGATAAACAGAAATGACTAAAACTTTCATTCTCATATGTAGACAGATTAACCTTTAATAAAATATTTGGAAAATGGGGTTAATTCTTCTTACCAACAAATTTGAAAAAGAATGTAACTACAGTTTATTGAATATAGTCTATAGACAGTGGAAGAAGAACTAAAGAGCCTCTTGATGAAAGTAAAAGATGAGAGTGAAAAAGTTGGCTGAAAACTCAACATTCACAAAACTAAGATTATGCCATCCAGTCCCATCACTTCATGGCAAATAGATGGGGAAACAGTGGAAACAGTGACAGACTTTATTTGGTGGGGGGGCCTCCAAATCACTGCAGATGGTGACTGCAGCCATGAAATTAAAAGACCCTTGCTCCTTGGAAGAAAAGTTATGACCAACATAGACAGCATATTAAAGAGCAGAGACATTACTTTGCCAACAAAAGTCCATCTAGTCAAAGCTATGTTTTTTTCTTGTAGTCATATATGGATGTGAGAGTTGGACTATAAAGAAAGCTGAGCACTGAAGAATTGATGCGTTTGAATTGTGGTGTTGGAGAAGACTTTTGAGAGTCCCTTGGACTGCAAGGAGATCCAACCAGTCCACCCTAAAGGAAATCAGTCCTGAATATTCATTGGAAGGACTGATGTTGAAGATGAAACTCTAATACTTCGGCCACTGGATGTGAAGGACTGACTCAATGGAAAAGACCCCGATACTGGGAAAGATTGAAGGCAGGATGAGAAGGGGATGGCAGAGGATGAGATTGTTGATGGCATCACCGACTCGATGGACATGAGTTTGAGGAAACTCTAGGATTTGGTGATGGACGGGAGGCCTGGCGTGCTGCAGTCCATGGGGTTGCAAAGAGTCAGACACAACTGAGCAACTGAACTGAACAGTGGCTTCCCAGGTGGTGCAATTGTAGAGAATCTGCCTGCTAATGCAAGAGATGCAGGTTTGATCTGTGGGTCAGGAAAATTCCTTGGAGGAGAAAATGACAACCCACTTCTTTATTTCTGTCTGGAAAATTCCATAGACAGAGGAGCCTAGTGTGCTGCATATAGTTCATAGGGTCACAAACAGTTGGACACAACTGAGTGACTGAGCATGCATGTATATATATAGTATAGACAAAGACTAGAGCAGCCGTTATATGATATTAATTATATTGAAAGAATGTCATTTTAGAGATTTCTAGGAAAAAGAAGCCATGATTTCTGTTATCAGGATCTTCAGTTCACCTGTCCTTGTTCTTTCAACAACTGAAAATGTGAAGCATTTCATTCTTACAATCTTAATCTTACAGATAGTGCTTAGGAAACTTTCTCCATGTTTAGTACTTTAAAATTAAACACATGTAGTTAGCTATTGAGGAGAAGGCGATGGCACCCCACTCCAGTACTCTTGCCTGGAAATCCCATGAACAGAGAAGCCTGGTGGGCTACAGTCCATGGGATTGCAAAGAGTCAGACACGACTGAGTGACTTCACTTTCACTTTTCACTTTCATGCATTGGAGAAGGAAATGGCAACCCACTCCAGTGTTCTTGCCTGGAGAATACCAGGGATGAGGGAGCCTGTGGGCTGCCAACTATGGGGTCACACAGAGTCGGACATGACTGAAGCGACTTAGCAGCAGCAACAGCAGCAGTTAGCTATTGAATTCTATATTGTAAAAGTTCAAATACTTTCACTTCTTTTATATTAACTCTGAATACTTATACATTATATGAGATCATATATGAAGAGACTATATAGATGTATATAATAAATATATTTTTCTCTGAATAAAGAACTCAATCTTGAGCTTAAATTGATCTTTAAGTGTCTAATTGAGGACTTTCCTGGTGGTCCAATGATTAATACTTCCTTGTCCCAATGCAGGGAACAAGGCTTCAATTTCTGGTCAGAGATCCAAGATCCCACCTGTTGCACACAGCCAAAAAGTTTTTAAAAAGTCTACATGGATTTAGTGTAATGATGTCTTTCCAAAGCTTCCTAGAAGAGAAGACTCACAGGAATAATGAGTACATTATTCTGAAAATGACCTAGGTCATCTAGAATAAAACTATGTGCCGTGCTTAGTTGTGTCTGACTGTTTGCGGCCCCCATGAACTGTAGCCTGCCAGGCTCCTCTGTCCATGGGATACTTCAGGGGAGAATCCTGGAATAGATCGCCATGCCTTCCTCCAGGAGATCTTCCCAACCCAGGGATAGAGCACAGGTCTTCTGCATTGCAGGTAGATTCCTCACTGACTGGGCCAGCAGGGAAGCCCAAGAATTCTGAAGTGGGTAGCCTATCCTTTCTCCAGGGGATCTTTTTGATTCAGGAGTCTAACAGGGGTTGCATTGCAGGTGGTTGCATTGTCATGTGGAGAATTGTCATGTGCATTGCAGGTGGATTCTTTACCAACTGAGATACCAGGGAAGCCCTTATATTTTGGAATATGATCGATGTATTAGACTACATGGATGTGACAGAATCATAAAGTATTTACCATTTCAAACGATCTAGCAACAGTAAAGGGAAAGATCTGATCATTGGTAGTGAGTTACTGCTATGAAAATTGACATGACCTGGACTGGAGTTTTTAACTGCTACACTTTTTATATGTGCTTAGAAGTTCCAAGAGGGCTGTGGTTCCTTTCCTCAGGAATATAGGCACTACTGTTGTTATAGACAGGGTGTTTTGAATAAATTAGCAATTTCCAGGATTGCTCTTTGTCAAATCATTAGCCTAAGTGCAAAACTTACCTCAGTAAAGGTGCTGTTAAGACAGATTAGCATTTTCACATTGATATTAGTTTTTTAATAAGGGAGAGATAAATAGGTGATTTCAAGTACAAATACCTGGCTAATCAGAAAAGAAATACAATTAAATGTTTAGTCTGCACATCTGATTAAATTTTCAAACTGCCCAAGGGATGATTCAGTAACGTTGCTGTCCTAGAAAGTTTAAGTAATCTCTTGTAGAAATTTCTATGGACTTTAGTTAGGGCTTCCCTGGTAGCTCAAACAGTAAAGCATCCACCTCCAATGCAGGAGACCTGGGTTCGATCCCTGGGTCAGGAAGATCCCCTGGAAAAGGAAGAGGCAACCCACTCCAGTATTCTTGCCTGGAGAAAATTCTGTGACAGAGGAGCTTGGTGGGCTATAGTCCACAAGGTCCCAAAGAGTTGGACATGACTGAGAGACTAACACACACATGGACTTTAGTTAACTAATATCTGGACCTTAAGATAGTGAAATTATTGTTAATCCATTTATCCATTTGTTTTAAGCAAGGTCAGTGAGCATACCAAGATATTGATTATAGTTCAAGTAGAGTTCCGTGAATAGAAAAAAACAATGTGTTACAAAATGTTCAATATTAATTATTCTTTCAAATCAAAAAAGTAAAAATAAAAATTCAAGATGAATTAAACTAATTTTAAATTGACTAACATAAATAAGAACCATAAATAAACCCAATTTTCATATCTTGCCTCTAAAATTTTCTTTGCCTTGTCTGTATTTCCTTTATTGAAAACCTATTTTCTCCACATGACAATGTAGATACTCTTGGACTGAATTCCTCTTGCCTCCAGGCTTGAGCAAATACCCAAAAAAGTGGAATTTGACCTCTTTATCAAGTTCTCCAGAGATTCATCTGTCCACAGCTTTTTCTGTCAGATGTTCCTGGTCATTCTCTGATGCCTGTTCAATTTCCCCTCCAGAGATTCTGTTTATCTCTGCTTGCTGCCTCCTTTCCTTTAAAAATCCCTTTTCTGTTTGCATCAAATGCAAAGAAAGGAAGAAAAGAATTTGAATAACCATAATAATAAATATCTTAGAAAAATTTATAACTTCTTTGTAAAGCAATTTATAAATATATCAATAAATGCCTATTTCCAAATTTGAATACAGTCTCACACTAGGAATTTGCTCTATAATATTATGATATTATAATGTATATGACTATTATTTTCAGTTTGGTATAAAATGTGATTCACTACCTACCACTGGGAGAGTTCATCAAATTTTGAATTTGTATTAATATGACTTTTCAAGTAGAGAGAATTTCCCAGGGTAATGCAGATAATTAAGAACTGAGCCAAAATTTAAGCTTAGATTTGTCTAAATCATTGCTTATTCTTTTCCTAAATTTGTGACTATATTATGTTTTACTTAAAGGATTGATTCAATAAATCTATGGGTATATTTCATTATAGTGATTTCTATGCTATGAAAATTTAGAAAAACTAAACATTGAATATTATGCAAATGAATTAATACATTTTTAAATATTACAGTTAAAATTATACACATACACAGTATAGAAATATTGAAACCATTTATGGCATAGTAAAAGTAAAAGTGAAAATACTATTAGCTTTATCCTACAGACTATACAGAGCATAAAATAAACAAATTTGCCCATGTGAAAAGCTGCCAATAGTTGGTACTTACAGAAAAAAATTAAACCAGTATTTTGAGGGAAGGGACTTATTTTTTTAAGATTGACAATTTGGATGTCAACCTTTATGCAAACCTCCATGGAAACCAGCTAGACCCGACTACTTATGTAATAAAATCTAGTAGAGGTTTGAGGTAAAGAATCAACTCACATACCCACCATGTCATAGAAGATATAATCACAAATTTGGACTTTTTTTCTTGGATTACATTACAATCGAGGCTAGCCCTTCTGCAACCATGAATGCTGATCTTCCATCCTGCCACTGACATGACACATCATCCAGAAATGACAAGATTTGGACTATTACCCTCCAGACATGTCATGGGAAGAGCTAACTCTATCCATCCATGAAGAAAGTGATGGGACCAATCACCATCTACTCATCTTCTTCATCCCTTTAAACTCTTACCTTTGAGTAAGACAGAGGAGGCTCTAATGGTCCCCTAGTCATGCATCTTGAAAGTTACTTAGTCCAAAAGCCAGAGTATCTCTCCAGGATCTGATAGAGACTTCTGCTAGATTTTTTGTACTCCTAAAGACGTAATGGGGAACGGGAAACACATACTCCTGCTAGTGTTTATTCTAGTGCTATGTGGCAAATAGACAAGGAAATGGCAACCCAGTCCAGTGTTCTTGCCTGGAGAATCCCAGGGACGGGGTAGCCTAGTGGGCCACTGTCTACGTGGTCTCACAGAGTCGGACATGACTGAAGTGACTTAGCAGCAGCAGCAGTAGCATTACAAATAGATGGGGAAACAGTGAAAATAGTGAAATACTTTATTTTGGGGGGCTTTAAGATCACTGCAGATGGTGACAGCAGCCATGAAATTAAAAGACCCTTGCTCCTTGGGAGAAAAGCTATGACCAAACTATACAACATATTAAAAAACAGAGACATTACTTTGCCAATAAATGTCTGTCTAGTCAAAGCTATGGTTTTTCCAGTAGTCATTTATGGGTGTGAGAGTTGGACTATAAAGAAAGCTGAATGCCGAAGAATTGATGAGTTTAAACTGTGGTGCTGGAGGACTCTTAAGAGTCCCTTGGACTGCAAGGAGATCCAACCAGCCCATCCTAAAGGAAATCAGTCCTGAATATTCATTAGAAGGACTGATCCTGAAGCTGAAGCTTCAATACTTTGCCCACCTGATGTGAAGAACTGACTTATTGGAAAAGACCCTGATGCTGGAAAAGATTGAAGTCAGGAGGAGAAAGGGAAGACAGAGGATGAGACTGTTTTATGGCATCACTGACATGGATGGACGTGATTTGAGTAAGCTCCGGGAGTTGGTGATGGACAGGGAAGCCTGGCATGCTACAGTCTATGGGGTCAGAAAGATTTGGACATGACTAAGCTACTGAACTGAACTGAACTGGGTATAAAACTCTGGTCTAATTATTCTGTCTCTTGCCAATAAACTCAAGGAGAACTGAAGCCATGTTAAGGCCAACTTGTTGCAAATAGTTAAACCTAAAAATACCTTTTGTTGTTACTGAGATTATAGTCCAGTATAGATGTATACAAGTTTGTACAGAGAAACTCATATGCAATGGAACCTATTTTAGGGGAAATTGACCCAGAAAAGGCTTTCCTGAAAAGCTGCATATCAGATAGTGTGGATATATGTGTTCTAATATAGATGTAGAGAAAGACATTTCTCTTGGCATTCTAGAGAATGTCTTCCAGAGGAGAATACTAATGGCAAAAGTGGATAATATAATGTGTTATTTGACATTTCTAAGTAAGAACTGACAAAGTTTGCTAATAGGGAAGTATGTTTTCAGTGATGTCTAGGAATGGTTAGGTTAGAAGCTTAGGTGGAAGGATTGTGCATGTGGCAGGAATATCTTTCTCACTAGGCAATTACCCTATGGCTCAGTTTTAAAGAATTTGCCTGCAATGCAGGAGACACAGTTTCGATTTCTAGGTCCGGAAGATCACCTGGAGGAGGAAATGGCAACCTCCTTCACTATTCCTGCCCAAAAAGTCCCATGGACATGGGAGCCTGGAGGGTTACAGTCTAAAGAGTTGAACATGAGAGAATGACTGAGTGGATACACATCCTAATAATTCTTCAGAAGCTAATATTTCAGTGTATTTTCTCTAAGCATTCCCTTTAACTCATCTCTGTATTAATCAACTCATGAAAAAATTTGTATTTTACTGTAATATGTTTACTTCTGCATTTTAAAATTTTTCTTTAAACTTAGTGTGTCTTACTCTTTGTAATTACTCAGTGTTTTCTGGAATGAATTTAATGCTACTCTCAGTTCAATTTAGTCACTCAGTCGTGTCCAACTCTGTGCGACCCCGTGGACCGCAAACACCAGGCTTCCCTGTCCATCACCAACTCCCGGAGCTTACTCAAACTCATGTCCATTGAGTCCTTGATGCTATCCACCACCTCATCCTCTGTCTTCTCCTTCTTTTCCCACCTTCAATCTTTCCCGGCATCAGTTCAGTTCAGTTCAGTCGCTCAGTCATGTCGGACTCTTTGCAACCCCATGAATCGCAGCACGCCAGGCATCCCCGTCCATCACCAACTCCTGGAGTTCACTCAGACTCATGTCCATCGAGTCAGTGATGCCATCCAGCCATCTCATCCTCTGTCGTCCACTTCTCCTCCTGTCCCCAATCCCTTCNGTGGTGCTGGGAAAACTGGTCAACCACTTGTAAAAAAATGAAACTAGATTACTTTCTAACACCACACACAAAATTAAAATCAAAATGGATTAAAGATCTAAATGTAAGACCAGAAACTATAAAACTCCTAGAGGAGAACATAGGCAAAACACTCTCTGACATAAATCATGCCTTTGAATTGTTTTTATCAAATACCACATTTTAATATTAGTTTACATGTAATGTTACTGAAATCTGAAAGAGCATATTTCATTTTACTGATTGTAATATGAACTGTTTTCAATTGTATTAGGAACACTGTAAATATGGACATGGCAGTCAAACTAAAAGTTTTTTTCAAGCTGATCTCCAAAATACATGAATATTAAATCCAATACTGAGTCTTGAAGTCAATCTCTATATTTGAAATTCTACTTTCTTATATAATTCTTAATAATTTATACATAAATAATTTCACTGTTTTATATTTCTATCATATACTTTCAACATGAAATGCAGTATTTTATTCTGCAAAGCTATGTGCTTTCACCATCATTTATTATCTAGCTCTCTCTTCCAATGTGTCACACTTAATTTTCTCAGTCATGTTTGCTGTCTTCACTGTTCATTTTATTATTTTCCTCAAATCCTGACTTCTCAGACACTTGACAAAAATTATTAATTTTCTCTTCACTCACTCAGTAGACACATTAATTTCTTATTTATCAAATATACAGTTCAAAATTTTAAATCTATTTTTTCTTTCTTTTCCAAGAGAATTATAGAAGTTGTTTTTAACATTTCAGTATTGTCCTTTCTAAAAAGCAAAAAAATAATGACTTCAAGCATTGTTAGGAGGATTAGATGTAATTCATAATAATACACTCAGCAAAATGCCTGGCTAAAGAGAAAGTTCTCAACAAATGTTTGTCTTTTGTATTTGTTTTCTTTAAGATGCTCTTTAACTTTTGAAACCACTCACAGTTTTATTGCCATTTGAAGCAAATTTAATAATGTAGGTATATGATAAAAGATTCCGCTTTAACAGCTGTCTTCATTTTAAACACAACTAATTGCTAAAGATCATGAATAATACTTCTAGTCAGAAAGAAGTTTATAAATGCTGTTGTATGCATGCCACAGGGCCAGAAAGATAATCATGCATTCAGTGTTGGGAAGATAACTGTAAAGATTGCTGAAAGAATCCTATTGAAGTTAGTGTTTCCTTTTAAGGCAAACTAATTATGCCCAAGAAATAAGCATCTTTTAAATACACTTCTTAAGGAAACATTTGTTATTTTGAATGCAAGAGCCAATGTATCTTAAAATTTAAAGAAATAATTATACATTTTATCATGTTTTTAAAAATGGAACATTTGGTTGGACAAAGCTTTTGTCCAGAAGCTTTAAAATAATGAGTTTCAAAATAGAACAAACACAATTATTATACACAACTCTAATTGTGATTCAATTTCAAAATTTATCGCACTCGATTGGTATAATATATTTTTTTCTTAGTCCCTTCTGTGCAAAATAGCTTTTCATTCTTAAAACATCAGTTTTCAAAGCACAGTAAAAAACTCCTCCTTTGGCCTTCAAATTCTAGGAATCATCCAAACTAAAAACAAAAAACTGAATTCTTTGAATTTATAAATGAAATTACTGGAACAATATTGTTTGAACTATAAACTAATCATAGTTTATGGGGACAAGTTTCATCACGATAATTTGGTATATCTTGATATATATATCAAAATAATTTAAGTCAGCTTGCTTACTAGAATTGATGTATATTTAAGGTTTTGAATTATACAAAATGTGAATAACTTTATCTTTTGAAAGTTGTCTAGATTGACTTATTTCCATTTTTAAAGATGTTATTACAGAGTTTATTGTGATATTCGTTTTGAGGTTATATATTTGAAGGAAGGTAAAAGAAAAATCTAGAATCTGTTTACAAATCAATGACATGATTCTTTACTTGATACAATTAAGTATTTAAATTTTTTTGTTGTGTTTCTAAGTGTTCCTCCCTGATGGCTCAGATGGTAAAGCAGCTGTCTATAATGCGGGAGACCTGGGTTTGACCCCTGGGTTGGGAAGATCCCCTGAAGAAGGAAATAGCAATCCACTCCAGTACTATTGCAGGGAAAATCCCATGGACAGAGGAGCCTGGTAGGCTACAGTTCATGGGGTCACAAAGAGTCAGACTGGACTGAGCAACTTCCCTAAGTGTTCTTCAAATTTCCATTTCTATTTGCATATCTAGTCCCTTAAATCTCTCCCACTATGACTTCTAATCATAGTGATCAGATGTTGACATGGTTGGTTATTCAATAACTGCTATTTTCTCACTGACTGATTCTATAAGCGACATTTTTAAATTTCATTTTTGTATTTATTTTACTTTGTAAGTTATCATCATTGAAATATAATTTACATAACATAAAATGCACTCATTTTAATTGTAGAGTCCCATGTGTTTTGACAAATGCATTTGATAAACAGTATTTAACCATCAGAAGAATGAAGAGATTTTCACCACCAAAAAACGTTGTTTTTGCAATTTCTCACATCTTCAGCCCCAGGCAACCATGTATCTGTTCTTTGTCACTGTAAAATAATTTCAATTATTCTAAAACTTCATATAAATGGAATAAATCAACATGTGCTAGTTTATATCAGGATTCTTTGATTTAGCATTATGTTAAGATTCAACCATATTACTTAATGTATCTATCATTTATTTTTTAATTGCTTAGTAGTACATCATATTATAAATATATGAAAATATGTTTAATAATTGATGGATATTTGATTTTATATCTCCCAATCTGGAGTTATCAATTATAAACAAATACATTTAAGATGCAGAGTACCTATTCTGGTATTCTCTTTTGTCGTCAGTTTAAGGATTCTCAATATATTCTGGGTACAAGTACTTTTAAGAGAACTTTTTGAAGAAGATTCTAATTTTGAGAAAGTCCATGTAATATTTTGAATAATTTACCACACAAAGTGTGAGAAAATACTGATAATACATGTCTGGAAAAGATGCCTGTTTCATATAAAGAATCCTTACAAATCAATTATAAGGAGCCCATATACCAAATACCTAATGCATACTTATCTTCTGAGTGTGTTTGTGTGCACACATGTGCATGTGTGTGTGTGTGACATGTCATGGATGTTTGCTTATATTAAGGTGATTAAATTTCTCTCCTATGTAGTATTCTAGAAATTGCATAATTTTAGCTTTTATATTCATAGCTATGAATAATTTTAAATTAATGTTTGTGTATTATATGAGACAATTGATACTCATTTCCCATATGAATATTAATTTGATTTAGTCATTTTATTAAACACTCTTATATTGACTTGTCTGTGAATTATCAATTGACCATATATTATGAGTCTATTTCTGGATCCTTTATCTACTCCCATTGATTTATATCACTGTCTTGAGTTGTGGAACTTCATCATAAATCTTTAAATTCAGTAATGTAATTATTCCTTTGCTTTCTAAAACTTTTTACTCCTCTAGTTGTTTCTATTAAGATTTAACACATATATACATAACACATACATTAAGATTTAACACATACACATTTAGAATCTGTTGTTAGTCTCCACAATTGCTTTGGGGTGGATAGTATTGACATCTTAAAAATATTTTATCTTGCAGAAGACTTCTAGAATGGTGACACAAGAAGCTGCATGGAACCTCTCTCCAGAAGAAAAATTATAATATGTGAATGCAATACCTCCCTGTCCATGGCATTTTCCAGTCCAGAATACTGCAGTGGGTAACCTATTCCTTCTGCAGGGGAGGGGAATCTTCCAAACCCAGGAATTGAACCAAGGTCTCCTACATTGTAGGCAGATTCTTTACTAACTGAGCTATCTGGGAAGGCCACAAACCTAAAAAATTAGAGTCTCTGAAAATTGTCCTATAGTCATACAGGATGTCCTATAGTTTATTCAGGAAAAATCCACTAAATATGGATGAGCTCAGTGTCTATATCCGTTGAGCCAAGATTTGTTCCTTTCCTTTACAGCTCAACATGACAAGTCTCTTCTCTGGGTCAATGCAGGCAAGAACAAAGGCCTCATTCTCTATCCAGGTGTTTATTCTTGGGCTACATGATTTCCCTGAGAGAGATTGGCACTAACATTTCTAATCTCCATCTCGCATTGAATTTCAGAATCTCTGTTCCAGGCAAGAATAGCCAAGAGTTCCACATCTCACTTCCTCCAACCAGTCCCCACTTTTCAAGTGAAAGCTCTACTCCAGACATTATAGCCCAATAAAAAAGCAGTGACAATTGCCCTATCACCATCTCACTTGTAAGCTGGAGACCTCATGCCAGTATGGAAAAGTCAAGAAAATCAGAGGCTACTGTTACCATCCAGTCTTTCTCTTATAAAGCAGGAACATTAATAACAGAAATGAGACAACTGTTCTCATTCTCCTCTTGGAATGAGTTCTGTCCAGGAAGAGATGTATGCACAAGAAATGTGAGTTCTTAACTTATAAGAAAATTGAGTTTATTTAGAATAGATTATTGAGAAATTCTGGCTTCCCTGATAGTTCAGCTGATAAAGAATCATCTGCAATGCTGGAGACCCCAGTTAGATTCCTGGGTCAGGAGGGATAGGCTACCTACTCCAGTATTCATGGGCTTCCTTAGTGGCTCAGACGATACAGAATCTGACTGCAATGCCGGAGAACTGAGTTCAATCCCTGGATTGGGACGATCCCCTGGAGGAGGGCGTGGCAACCCATTCTAGTCTTCTTGCCTGGAGAATCCCCATGGGCAGAGGAGCCTGGCAGGCTACGGTCCATTAGGTCACAAAGAGTTGGACACAACTGGGCAACTAAGGACAGCACACAGCACATTGAAAAATTCAGGCAGTTGAAAACAATGGATATTTTTTTGATAAACAATCAAAAGGAGGCTTTGTAGCCATGAGAGCGACAAGCTCAACCACAGACCTTCAAGAAATTTAAGAGAAACAAGCACAGAATGAGATACCTAGGAGGAACCTTTCCCAGGGGTCAGGGAAAAAAAAAAAAAGATATAAAGTTTACCCATGCAAAGAGGTATGAACTGTGCTAAAACCACAGTCATCCCAGGATAACAGTGTGCATGTCCAAGGTTGTACCTTCTAAGGAAGGACAACAAGGCTGGACAGGATTCATTGGAATAATCCAGCCAAGAAAGTAAAACAAAAACATCACACACTCATGCAACAAAAGTAATAGGCCAAAGTCATTACAAAGTAGTATCTAGAAAGGCCTATTGTCAATACAATTTTATGACAAATCCAGCAAAAGTGGAAAGTGTGAGCCATACACAAGAAAAAAAGGAGGCAGTAGTAAAGGCCATTCTCTGACAGAGTCCACATATCAAACGGCAGAAAAAGAAATACCTCAAATAAATAAGTTTAACAAACTAAAATGATCCATATTTAAAGAATTAAAAAATAAGATGATATGTAATCAAATAAACTGTATTAATTATGACATAAACATTACAAAAATAAATCATACTAAACCTCTGGAATGTAAAACACCAAAAGAAGTGAAAAAAAGAAAATGTATATTAAAGATTCCAAACAATAGAACTGAGCTAGCAGAAGAATCAGCAAACTTGAAAACAGATCTGTAGAAATTATGAACCTAAGAACAAAGAGGAAAAAAAAAAAAAGTAAAATGNAACACCAAAAGAAGTGAAAAAAAGAAAATGTATATTAAAGATTCCAAACAATAGAACTGAGCTAGCAGAAGAATCAGCAAACTTGAAAACAGATCTGTAGAAATTATGAACCTAAGAACAAAAAGAAAAAAAAAAAAAGTAAAATGAACATAGCCTTTAAAAATGTGAGACTTCATTGAGAACAGTAACATAAGTATAATCAAAGTTCCAGGGGGGAAGAAGAAAGTAAAAGGAACTTAAAAATTTCAAAGATATAATGGTTGATAACTTTGTAAATATGATGTAAAATATTAACCCCAAGGTCAATGATCCTCAAGGAAGGCAAAGAGATCCATATTGAGATGTATCACAGAAATAAAATGTTGAAAGAGAATAAAGAGAAAATCTTGAACATCAAGTAAAAATATGACTGATCACATACAAAGGAACCAAATAACTGACTTTTCATTATAAAGAATGGACGATAGAAGGTTGCAAGTTGATATATACAAAGTGTCAAAAATAGTCAACTAAAGTCTTAAATCCAGAATATTTAAATATTTCAAAAATGAATGAAAAATAAAGACATTTTCAGAATTTGTTGCAAGCTGATCTGACTCAGAAGAAATAGTAAGCAACGTTCTTCAGGATAAATAAAATGATCTAATATTTGAAATCAATTCCTTAAGAAGGAAAAGAAAAAAAAAACACTAATGTAGGCAATTATGAAAGTTTAAGACAGTGTAAATGTTGTATTTCTTTCCTTAATTATTTAAAAAGCAACTGTATAAAACAATATGTAAATAATTATATAGTTGGGTTTGTAGCATATAGACACTTGTCTACCGTTGTTGTCAAACAATAAAAAAGCAGAAAGAAGGTGGATTTGAACAAAGCTGTCAGAGTAAGGGAATGACAACAGATGGTGACTCAGCCATATGGGAAGCAATTAAGAAAAAGAACGAAAATAAATAAGAAAGTAGGTAAAACAAATTTTCCTTTCTAATTTGAGCAGGTTTAGTAACAAAAAGTTATATAAAGTAATAGTTTTAACAATACAGTTAAAAACTTAACTTCCTTGAATTTTGACTTCTGTATCTGTTAATAAAACCTCAGCTCTGCTCAATTCTCCATCTGCAAACTGTAATTTAGAGAGATCTTCCAACAAGAGTTATTGTAGAAAATGTTTTGATTACCCCCTCATTGATATCAGTAACTAAATGACTTTTACAAATGTGAAAAGAGTTATTTCATCTATTTTGGCCAAATTTTGCTATTATTGCTGTGTATGATAGTGAGACAGAGTGTGGTCTTGATAATTCTCTAATGGGTAGAAGCAAAAGAATTTCTCATGCTCAAATTTTCTTGCCCAAGGGTGTTTTATATCTTTGCCCAAATATAAATTCTCATCATGTTTGTATGTAGAAAAAATACTCTCAGTTTTCTTTCCAAATATCCTTCACTTAAAATAGTGATAAATATCAAATATAGTAGGGGGATAAGTGATATACTACAATTGATTTTTAAAGTTATCAAGTGTTTGGGACTTGCATGGTTCTTGAAATATAATTCTCATAAAAAATTTAATCCTCAATGCACCTGGAGTTATTATTATATTTTGAACATTTAAGTTGAAAAAATATGAGATAGAAATCTAATTTTTTACAATTAGGAAAAATGCCCTTATACAAGAAGCCAAAACAAGTTAAAGTATTCATAATTAGATGAGTCATAAATGTTTCTTTTTTCAACTCTGTTAAAAAAATACATGTTTTTATTGTATACATGGACATTCACAAATATATAGTACTCTCACTCATTGACACTTATGCCAAAAAATTTAATAAATACTTCTTCTCAGTCCTCAGCATAACTATCATCATTTTCCTGTTTGCTCAGTTATGTTAGCTGACTGGTTATGACTCTATCAACACATTTTACTGTCAATTTGGAACATTTATTTAATAATAGTGATTTTTCAAACAAAGCCATCTGCATTTCTTTCTACCATGCTGCATACTTTACAAGAATTATTTTATTTTTGCATTTAAATAATAGCAGTGTTTCACATGATATTTTATGAAATTTAAAATAATATTAAAAATGTAACATATATAGTAATGCATTAATTAACAATCAATTCCAAAATTGTTCTGTATAAAATAATTATACTTTAAAAGTTGAGATTAAAACAAAGTTTAATTGTAATATATAATCCAGATCTTCTTTTGTGCCTGTATATATATATATAAGCAGTGAAATAGAATTTTAGTTATATTTGCAGGGCAACTATGACTATTCACAGTTTATAATATCTCTGATATAGTTATGCAACCATTAATGTTTTCAAAATAAACTTTTATTTAAAGTAAAAATAATAACATATATGGTATATACGGTGGTGGCTCAAACAGTAAAGAATCTATCTGCAATGCAGGACACCTGGTTCCAACCCTGGGTAGGGAAGATATCCTGGAGAAGGGAATAGTTACCCACTCCACTATTCTTGCCTGGATAATTCTATGCACTGTATAGTCCANTATACGGTGGTGGCTCAAACAGTAAAGAATCTATCTGCAATGCAGGACACCTGGTTCCAACCCTGGGTAGGGAAGATATCCTGGAGAAGGGAATAGTTACCCACTCCACTATTCTTGCCTGGATAATTCTATGCACTGTATAGTCCATGGGGTCAAAGAGAGTCAGACACAACTGAGAGACTAACATTTTCACTTTTTTCATATATATATATATATATCACTCAGTCAGTTCAGTCACTCAGTCATTTCCAACTCTTTCTAAACCCATGGGCTGAAGCACATCAGGCTTCCCTGTCCATCACCAACTCCCAGAGCTTGCTCAAACTCATGTCCATCGAGTACTTGATGCCATCCAGCCATCTCATCCTCTCTTGTGCCCTTCTCCTTCTACCTCCAATCTTTCCCATGATCAGGGTCTTTTCCAATAAGTCAGTTCTTCACATCAGGTGGCCAAAGTATTGGAGTTTCAGCTTCAGCNAAGATGAGAGTACTGAGCAATTCCTTTGGAAAGAGATTTGGGAGGAAAAGTTGAACTTGCATCAAGTTCATACGTATAGAGGAAATATTGGAAGAATGGGTTATTCACATCTCACTGCATTACTTCCAGTTGATGGTCTCAAACAATACAAGGTAAATCTTCCTTATGAGGGAAAATTTATAATAAATTCTAAGACTGATTTTGAAAGTTTGGAAGTGATATGCACTGAGGTGAAAGGCAATCATGTAGGAAAGTTAGATGTTGACATAGATTTAGTAATAAAATGGTCATGTGACTGAACCATACACACAAGTCAAATAATTAGTTTGGAAAAAGAAAACAGGCAGGAAGTGTCTGAGAGGCTCATTAGCAAAATAACTATGAGAGAGGGGAAGGGAAAAAGAAAGGGAAAGAGGAAAATTTATGAACAAGATTAGGTTTATTTCTGGAAGGAGTGTTGTACAGAGTTCAAAAGGTTAGAACAGTAGAAGACTTGTTTGATTTTTTAACTAACAAATTCATTCACTCAGTCATGTCCAACTCTTGTGACCCCATGGACTGCAGCACACCAAGCTTCCCTGTCCATTACCAACTCCCGGAGCTTGCTCATACTCATGTCCATGGAGTCAGTGATGCTATCCAGCCATCTCATCCTCTGTCATCCCCTTCTCCTCCTGCCTCCAATTCCTCCCAGCATTAGGGTCTTTTCCAATGAGTCAACTCTTTGCATGAGTTGTCAAAGTATTGGAGTTTCAGCTTCAGCATCATTCCTTCCAATGAATATTCAGGACTGATTTCCTTTAGGATGGACTAGCTGGATCTCCTTGCTCCAAGGGACTCTAAACAGTCTTCTCCAACACCACAGTTCAAAAGCATCAATTCTTCAACACTCAGCTTTCTTTATAGTCCAGCTCTCACATCCATACATGACTACTAGAAAAACCAAAGCTTTGACTAGATGGACCTTTGTTGGCAAAATAATGTCTCTACTTTTGAACATGTTGCCTGGTTGGTCACAGCTTTTCTTCCAAGGATTAAGCATCTTTTAATTTCATGGCTGCAGTCACCATCTGCAGTGATTTTGGAGTCCAAGAAAATAAAGTCTGTCACTGTTTCCATTGTTTCCCCATCTATTTGCCATGAAGTGATGGGAGCAGATGCCATGATCTTAGTTTTTTAATGTTGAGTTTCAAGCCAACTTTTTTACTCTCCTCTCTCATTTTCATCAAGAGGCTCTTTAGTTCTTCACTTTCTGCCATAAGGGCGTTGTCAACTGCATATCTAAGATTATTGATATTTCTCCCGGCAATCTTGATTCCAGCTTGTGCTTCATCCTGCCCAGCATTTTGCATGACATACTCTGCCTAGAAGTTAAATAAGAAGGGTCACAATATACAGCCTTGACATATTTGTTTCCCATTTGGAACCAGTCCACAATGGGAAGCAAATTTCTACCATGTACTTAAGTAGAAATTTTCTGGATCAATTTTTTTTTTTTTTTGTCTTACAAAAATGTTTTTCATGATAAACACACTACACATCTGGAGGATAATGAAAAGTGTTATGGATATGGGCGATGAGCACAAAGTAAGTGGCTTATTCTTCATGTGTGTATGACAGACCCTTGATGGCTTTTGATTTTTTATTCTCTGCACAGAAATCTGTTAAGAGTTATCCCACTCAATATCCACAAGCATATGATGTAAGCAAAGGTGGAACTGGGCAAGACACGTACTTTGAATGCTTTGCTGAACTAGTAACCACTGTGTTAGTAGAGTAGTGGTTCAAGAAGTTTCAGGCCTTTGTCATCAGCATTTATAGCAGTGGTAGTCAACCTTTTGTTACTATGGACAGGTTTTGGAGGAAGACAATTTTTCCATGGCCTAGGGGGAGGAGATGGTTTTGGGCTGATTCAAGTGTGTTACATTTATTGTGCACTATATTTCTAATCTTACACTACCACTGATCTCACAGGAAGTACCACTGATCCACATCCCAGAGGTTGGGGACCCCAGATTTATAGTACTATTCCTTGAAGTGATAACATTGTCAACTGTTATATTGCCAGGGACACACTTACCTTACAATTTCAAAATCTCACTCTATTCAGAATACACCCATTAACTAATAATTTCATCCTGTATGCCTCAGCTTTTTAAATTCCTAATATAAACTGATTTAAAAGAGAATTGCTTGGTTTTGGGCTCATGTTCACCTTACCTTAACAAAGATCTCTATTGTTAAACCATATTAAATGTGGCCAAGAATTGTCAAGACACTGTGTGAGTATTTTATGCTGATATCCATCAGCTTTCTGTTTAATCTAGGAAACTAGATAAGAGTTGTTGATTTACTAATTGGAGAGGATTATAAATTTGTTCACAGGGGAGCACTTGGAATGAAGAAGGAAATGGCAAAAAGTGAAGGTTTAAACAGATGTGAAAATGTTAAAAGTTCAATGCTCCACAGTGCAGAGTAATAAAAATATTGAAAATGGACAGAAATTTTGGTGAGTATAGAGTTCCTGGAAAAGAAAGACATAGTGCTTCCTGTTCTCTGGGGACTTAATTATGAGCTCTTCTGTATACCGCACATCAAGTATTGACAGGCAGGCTGTTTGTATTTGCTTCTTAATTAAAGACTCTCCTCTCACACCCCTGAAAATGTTTATCAAAGACATCTTACTACTCTAACAAGCATAATGCGAAGCTACATGATGGGAGGCAAAAAAATTTAGAAAATAAAATAGAGTTTAAGTTTCTTCACAGACTGAAAAAGAGAAACTTTCTGTAACTTTCAAGGAAAAAAAAATCTTTTCATTTGTCTCTCTAGGTTTTCTGCCATATTTTTTAATATTTCCCATACTACACATAAAGATCAATCATATATTTCTGAACTCCCAGAATTGCATCTATGGTGGTAACTTTTATCAAAAATTGTAATCTTGGGATAAGCCTTATGATAACAAATTTCACTCTTCAGTTTCTTTGATGAATGCTTTAATTCAGTTTCCATGTAGATGTTCCTAAATATTTTAAATGTATTCGGCACATGAAAGTTTACAGGAAACAGACAATTTTCTAATTGTGTCAAATCCATTCTAGTAATAATATCATGCCTTGGGAATGTTTTAAAGGGAGTATCATTAATAATCCATGAAATATTCTGTAATGTCTTGAATCTATGAAGGATTAAATGGCAAGGAATAGGGACATCTACAACAGAAATAATTTCAGGAGTGTATTTGATTTTCATTAAAGTTACTTTCCGTCAGTAAATTTGCTATAGACATGTTAAGGCATATCACTTAACTATCATATAAGTAACAAATAGTATATTTATACCTGATTTTATATAGTCCAGAATGTGAAAAGTGTATTAGACTGTAAAGCAGTGTTCTTAAAGTTTCCACTAATATTTAGAGCTAGCCTTTAGTAGAGAAAGATCTCTCACAAAAATCAATTAGCAAAGCAGTCATTCTTCCTGGTTTCTTCCAAACATATTAAGCACTGTTTGATGGGTTTGAAAGAGATCTGATTGTTTTTATGGATGCTATTGATTCAATCATACACCACTACCACTCCCTGGTGGCTCAAAGGTTAAAATGTCTACCTGGAATGCAGGAGACCTGGGTTTGATCCCTGGGTCGGGAAGATCCCCTGGAAAAGGAAATGGCAACCCACTCCAGTACTCTTGCTTGGAGAATCCCATGGATGGAGGAGCCTGGTAGGCTACAGTCAATGGGGTTGCAAAGAGTTAGACATGACTGAGTGACTCCACTTTCACTTTATTGATTCAACCTTAACAGTCTAACTAGGATTTAATTTTTAGCAAATATTTATTTAGCTTTGTATATTCTTTTATTCTACTTCCCTCTGTATTTCTCTTGTTTGTTAGCGTTTAATTATTTAATTGCACATAATACTTTGGCCACCTCATGTGAAGAGTTGACTCATTGGAAAAAACTCTGATGCTGGGAGAGATCGGGGGCAGGAGGAGAAGGGGACAACAGAGGATGAGATGGCTGGATGGCATCACTGACTCGATGCACATGAGTTTGGGTAAACTCTGGGAGTTGGAGATGGACAGGGAGGCCTGGCATGCTGCAATTCATGGAGTCACAATGAGTTGGACACAACTGAGTAATTGAACTGAACTGAACTGAATTGAAGAATTTGCATCACTCATGTCATCTGCTTAACTATTTGAGCAGGTTTGTGTAGGATTCTTATTTTTTTTTAATCACAAAATGTTTTAAATTATAAAATATAATGATATTTAAGAGCTATAAAATCTTAGTGGTTTCCTAAGAAGTAGGCTAAAATATTGATAAAGATTCTCAGAATATAAATCATTTTGAACTAGACAATAGAAGAATACATTTATAGATTTTCTTAGGTGGAGGAAGTCATAATAGAGCCATATATATCCCCTACTGTCAAAGCCCACATTTCAGGCGATTGAATAATGTTCACCAAATTATTACATGTTCTAAAGAAAAGACAAAACCCAAGTCTAGAATCTGTAGAAGGGTTAAATCATTTTGACTAGCAAAGCTCTCTGCTCTTCACTGCAAATGTCTTTCCAGGGTAGTTTTACTGTGGTGACATTTGGTTGAAATGGGACTATTGAGATCCAAACACACTCTCAAATTTGAGTAAAATTTTTCCTTTTAATGTTAACATGTTTTCTAGCCTTTTCTTACTGAAAATAAAAGGCCAAATTTTCCTAATTCTCTGCCAGGTGGACTTAATTTTAAGGATGTAATTCTCTGAATGTAAGTGGCTCTCCTAATGTAAAGATAGAAGTAGAATCACAGAAATACCATGGTGAATGGTCTTTGAGAGGTCATCAAATTTATCAGCCTCCTCACCAATCTGGGCACATATTTATCTACATTCTTTTAAGTAAGACAACGCTAGAGAAGAATGTTGCATAAACACAAAAACCCTGAACACCAATCCCTGAGAATTTTCTGTAATTAATCTTTTTAAACCACTTTAAACCTTTAGATTTCAAAATGTTTTCACCAGGACTCCCATTAGAAAACAAAAAGCAAAAATATACCAAAAAGTTTCATTTTCTCTCTCCTTCTTTCACACACACACACACACACACACACACACACACACACTCACTCACTCACAAGCTAACTTCTTTCTAAGATGTATTCTGATATTTTCTCTTTCTTTTCTTTGACCTCCGTTTTAGTTTTTTTTTTTTTTTCTTCTCTCATTAATTAGATATAGTAACAGTACACTTTGAAACCTCTTTAATCCAAGAATAGTAATTTGGTAACTTCTTGGGATGGATAATCTATCTATCTGTCTATCTGTCTACATTTACACTTCAAATAGTGACTTTTTCTATGCCAGTGTTAGTCTTTACAGCTAACATGATTATGTTTAATGCAAAATGCTCATTCATAATGTTCCTGACATCCAGAAGTGAAAAGGACTTCTTTTTGTTTTCCTTCAGTACATGTTTTTAAAGGATGGCTTTGAAGAAAAGCGGTGAACAAGGTTGATGTTGAGTATGTCTTTAACCTCAAAACGCATATACTTTATATTGGTATATATAGTATATGTTTTCTCTTTTATAAATCTTTGTCATCATTCCTGGTTAATTCAGAATTTGACTATTACTTTAAAATCAGGAAAATAATTAAAGGTTGACATATTTTAAGTGGTGTGTCTATACACAATTGCTTAACCTACACATTTTGTTAAAATTGTCAGAGTTAAAAGAGAAATATAAACAAGACAAATGCAGTATGTTTTGATTGAACATCATCATTTGATAGCACACAGTTAAAATAAATTATGTCTTTAAAAGTGTTATGTTCTTTTGGAAATGATACCACAGTGGAATGATTCAAGCACTTGAAGAATATGTATACAACAGGCAGTAAAGTTTTTATTTTTTATGTTTCTTCACTTTGCCTATGTTCAGTATTTAAGAATGATTTGTATTTTGGCCAAGATTAAAATATTACCTTATTTTTGAGAGTAGAGAGTACATTAACCAATTAGAAATCCCTGTCCTATATGTCTTACAAGAATAACAACCTTATTTGAAGAATATAACACATTTGAATTGACTTGAATATGATTAAATTTAACTGCAGCTGATGTTTTCCCTTTGAAAACACCTTACAGAGGGAAAAATATGTGACAGAAAAAAGTTTGATTTTGGTTATTTCTGTGCTGTGTTCTCTGAAATTTGATTTCCAAGTCCATAGTGCAATTTACTCAAAGCAAAAATTACCAACAGTGATTTAGAAGATGGACTATTTATGCCATTTCTCAGAAATTATTTAATTATTTAACTTACAAGTTTAACAAAATTATAGAGCATTCACTTTCTTTCTTTTTTTTTTAATTTTTACTTTATTCTACTTTACAATACTGTATTGGTTTTGACATACATTGACATGAATCCACCACAGGTGTACACGAGCTCTCAATCCTGAATCCCCTCCCACCTCCCACCCCACATCGTCTCTCTGGATCATCCCCGTGCACTAGCCCCAAGCATCCTGCATCCTGCATCGAACATAGACTGGCACCTCGTTTCTTACATGATAATATACATGCTTCAATGCCATTCTCCCAAATCATCCCACCCTCTCCTACTCCCTCAGAGGCCAAAAGTCCGTTCTCTATGTCTGTGTCCTTTTGTTGTCTCACATACAGGGTCATCATTACTATNGAAAAGGAAAGATATTCCCATTTGAATGCAAAGTTCTAAAGAATAGCAAGGAGAGATAAGAAAACCTTCCTCAGCGATCACTGCAAAAAAATAGAGGAAAACAACAGAATGGGAAAGACTAGAGACCTCTTCAGGAAAATTAGAGATACCAAGGGAACATTTCATGCAAAGATGGGCTCAATAAAGGACAGAAATGGTATGGATCTAACAGAAGCAGAAGATATTAAGAAGAGGTGGCAAGAATACACAGAAGAACTGTACAAAAAAGATCTTCACGACCCAGATATTCACAATGGCGTGATCACTCACCTAGAGACAGACATCCTGGAATGTGAATTCAAGTGGGCCTTAGGAAGCATCACTATGAACAAAGCCAATGGAGGTGATGGAATTCCAGTTGAGCTATTTCAAATCCTGAGAGATGATGCTATGAAAGTGCTGCACTCAATATACCAGCATTTTGGAAAACTCAGCAGTGGCCAAAGGACTGGAAAAGGTCAGTTTTCATTCCAATCCCAAAGAATGCTCAAACTACCACACAATTGCACCCATCTCACACGCTAGTAAATAATGCTCAAAGTTCTCCAAGCCAGGCTTCACCAATACATGAACCGTGAACTTCCTGATGTTCAAGCTGGTTTTAGAAAAGGCAGAGGAACCAGAGATCAAATTGCCAACATCCACTGAATCATCAAAAATGCAAGAGAGTTCCAGAAAAACAAATATTTCTGCTTTATTGACTATGTCAAAGCCTTTGACTGTGTGGATCAAATTCTTCAAGAGATGGGAATACCAGACCACCTGACCTGCCTCTTGAGAAACCTGTATGCAGGTCAGGAAGCAACAATTAGAACTGGACATGGAACAAAAGACTGTTTCAAATAGGAAAAGGAGAATGTCAAGGCTGTATATTGTCACTCTGCTTATTTAAATTATACACAGAGTACATCATGAGAAACTCTAGGCTGGAAGAAACACAAGCTGGAATCAATATTGCTTGGAGAAATATCAAAAACCTCAGATATGCAGATGACACCACCCTTATGGAAGAAAGTGAAAAGGAACTAAAAAGCCTCTTGATGAAAGCAAAAGAGAAGAGTGAAAAAGTTGGCTTAAAGCTCAACATTCAGAAAACAAAGATCATTGCATCTGGTCCCATCACTTCATGGGAAATAGATGGAGAAACAGTGAAAACAGTGTCAGACTTTATTTTTCTGGGCTCCAAAATCACTGCAGATGGTGATTGCAGCCATGGAATTAAAATATGCTTACTCCTTAGAAGGAAAGTTATGACCAAACTAGGTAGCATATTAAAAAGCAGAGACATTACTTTGCCAACAAAGGTCCGTCTAGTCAAGGCTGTGGTTTTTCCAGTAGTCACGTATGGATGTGAGAATTGGACACTGAAGAAAGCTGAGCACTAAAGAATTGATGCTTTTGAACTGTAGTGTTGTAGAAGACTCTTGAGAGTCACTTGGACTGCAAGGAGATCCAACCAGTCCATCCTAAAGGAGATCAGTCTTGGGTGTTCAGTGGAAGGACTGATTCTAAAGCTGAAACTCCAATACTTTGGCCACCTCATGTGAAGAATTGACTCATTTGAAAAGACCCTGGTGAGAGGGATTGGGGCCAGGAAAAGAAGGGGATGACAGAGGATGAGATGGCTGAATGGCATCACCGACTCAATGGACATGTGTTTGAGTAGACTCTGGGAGTTGGTGATGGACAGGGAGGCTTGGCGTGCTGCGATCCATGGAGTTGCAGAGTTGGACACGACTGAGTGACTGAACTGTACTGAAGTATATGATGTTTTGATGTTTAAACACGTGTTTTTTCTGATGCAATATTTTACTTTCCATCCATGATTCTTTTGAGCTGTAGTGTTGGAGAAGACTCTTAAGAGTCCCTTTGACTGCAAAAAGATCAAACCAGTCAACTTTGGCCACCTGATATAAAGAATTGATTCATTGCAAAATACCCTAATGCTGGGAAAGATGGAAGGCAGGAGGAGAAGGAATCAAAAGAGGATGAGATGGTTGGATGCTATTACCGACTCAAAGGACATGAGTTTGAGCAAACTTTGGGTGTTGGTGATGGACAGGGAAGCCTGGTGTGCTGCAGTCCATGGTGTTGCAGAGGGTCGGACATGACTGAGCAACTGAACTGAACTGAATATATATATAAACACACACACATATATATTGAATAGATATCCTTTTCTCAGATTAATTACATTATCTGTCAAATAAATTTAACAGAACTATAGTTTGAAAACCAAATTGAACTAATTAACAATAGAATTAAAATTTACTTTTACAACATTTGTGCAGTACAGACAGCAGTGACAGTTTCACTGCATTGCCTGGATGGGTGGAGCTACGGATGACAACACTTTTTATTTAGTGTTGCCCTTTAGGTTTTCATAACACACATGCTGATGGGCTGCAAGAGGGAGGGCATGAGAAAGTCTGAGCGGCCAGTCATCTGAATCCTCCCACTGAAGAAATGTGTCCCCTTGGCTTCCAGTCGGCTACTCACTTTGCCCTTTACCCAGTTTTGCCTCTGGTTTCTGTTGATGGTGGAGCTACCCCTACCTCATCTAACCCAGCTGAGCTCTGTGTTTGCCCTGGACAGTACCTTTACCCCACAGGATTCTTCCCACACTTGCTCTCAGATAGAAAGGTGACTGTGTCATTTCCAAGGGAAGCTCTTTGGCGCACTCTCCCTAGCTTCTTTGTGGATCCAACATCAATACTCATTGCCAAACGCTGGGTGAGAAGAGTCCTACCACTGCCCATTGAGGAGCAAGCTAGGGAGATGGGGGCTTCTTTCTTCCAGTGTCGCCCTCTGCCCCACATAGCTAAATCTATCTCCTTGCAAGTTCCTAGGACTGCCTGATCTTTTGTGCACTTGTCAAACTAGGGGCTGTGTCTGTGGTTCCTTTTCTTTGAATATCTCTTCATCTTTTTATTCTTCCAGTTGCCTTTTATATCATTTCTGAACAAGTGCAGAGAGGAACTGAAAATAAATCTAGGAATACAATTTCAACAGACCAAATTTTAGTAAATGTTATCGTTCTATTTTGTGAAGATAAAAACTCAGTTATGAAGTATTACCATTTTCTTTATGTAATTTTTTATAATTACTGCTCAATTTTTTGTTTGTTATTGTTCAGTTGTTCATTTGTATCTGACTTTTTGTGACCCCATGGATTGCAACATGCCAGGCTTCCCTGTCCTTCACTGTCTCCTGGAGCTTGCTCAAACTCATGTCCATTGAGTTGGTGATGCCATCCAACAATCTCACCCCCTGTTGTCCCTTTCTCCTCCTGCCTTCTATCTTTCCTAGCGTCAGGGTTTTTTCCAATGAATCTGCTCTTTGCATCAGGTGGCCAAAGTATTGTAGCATCAGCTTCAACACCCATCAATATTCAGGATTGATTTTCTTTAGGATTGACTGGTTTGATCTCCTTGAAGTCCAAGGGATTCTCAAGAGTCTTCTCCAACACCACAGTTCAAAATCATCAATTCTTCAGTGCTCAGCCTTCTTGATGGTCCAGTTCTCACATCCATACATGACTACTGGGAAAACCATAGCTTTGACTAGACAGGTCTTTGTTGGCAAAGTAATGTCTCTGCTTTTGAGTATGCTATCTAGGTTTGTCACAGCTTTCTTCCAAGGAGTAAGCGTCTTTTAATTTCATGGCTGCTGTCACCATCTGCAGTGATTTTGGAGCCCAAGAAGATAAAGTCTCTCACTGTTTCCATTATTTCCCCATCTATTTGGCTTGAAGTGATGGGACTGGATGCCATAATCTTAATTTTTTGAATGTTGAGTTTTAAGCCAGCTTTTCAACTCTCCTCTTTCACTTTCATCAAGAGGCTTTTTATTTCCTCTTCACTTTATGCCATAAGGATGCTGTCATCTGCATATCTGAGGTTATTGATATTTCTCCTGGCAGTCTTGATTCCAGCTGGTCCTTCATCCAGCCTGGCATTTTGCGTGATGTACTCTGCATGTAAGTTAAATAAGCAGGGTGACAGTATACAGCCTTGATGGATTCTTCTCATTTTGGAACCAGTGGATCCACTATCCACTATCCACAGACTGGTTCCATGTCTGGTTCTAACTGTTTCATCTTGACCTGCATACTGGTGTCTCAGAAGTCAGTAAAGGTGGTCTGGTATTGCTATCTCTAAGAATTTTCCCATTTGTTGTGATCCACACAGTCAAAGGCTTTAGCATAGTCAATGTTGTGGTCCATGCCTGGGTTGGAATTTCCAGACATAAGACAGAATGAGAGGGAAATAAAAGTTATTAGAATGATAAACACCGTTAGAACAATGGGCCAGTTGAAGGGAGAACCAATGTTGAACAGGGGTCCTTAATCCACTTTTATACCCAGGGTACCAGGAGTGGGAGAGGGGTCTTGCAGGTCATTTGCTGATTGAATGAGACACATATACTAGGTTGGGGGAAGAGTAAGGCAAATACCTTCTCCCTATGGGGTAGGAGGGGAGACAGATTATGCTGTTCAGGAGGACCTGAAATCCGTTAATAATTACAACATGAGGGAGGGAAGGATGATAAGAGTCTGGTTTTTCCATTCCTGCTCTCCAAGACCCTCCTTGGTTTTATCTGCTCTTTTGTCCTTGGGTCACCACAGTCAATGATGTCAAGTTTGTATTATTGTTGAAAATAATCTGCTATGATTTTCTCTCATTTATTTGCCATTTTTATTTGCAAAGCCTTTATGTATATTTGCCTTTTAATGAATCTTTTAATGTCTAGTTTGAGCCCCACTGTTTCTGCACTGCTTGTTTCAGCCTCTTTGATCCCTCGTTTTCTAGTCTCCTACAGCTCTTGCTCATTAATTTTGTGTTACCGTCTTTCAATACATGCTGTAATTAGCTAAGGTAAGAATCACTTTGAAAAGTCAGTCTGAAATATAATGAAATTGTTTTATATTTTCTTTTACTGTGAACGTTTTTTCTCTTCTCAGATGTTTCACTGTTACTGCTGCTAAATGTTGTGGCTCACTGTCATGAGCCTTTAATTAGGAAAGTTCCCCCAAAGCTAATATTAGTCAACATTAGAACACATGGTGCTTCTTGAACTTTGGCATCAAAAGAAATTAATAATTTACCCCGAATGGCATATATAGTCATCATTGAGCAGGAAATTTCTAGTTTTATTGCTCTCTGTGTGAATTGTGGCAATGAACTACTAAATCATGGTCACCTTAGGTTATGTGTCTTTTTTTTCTTTTCTTTCTTTAGAACAACACATTAAGCAACTCAATTCAAATTATGTGTCATTCTAATTGGAACTGGAGAGCAATTAACTTTTGTGTGGCAAAATGTCAAGCACATTTTTTTTTTTTTTTTCTCATCGAAAGGAATTTGTCAAGAGGAGTCTATGGCTTCATATAAATTACAATTGTTGCTATTAATTTGGTCTGTTTCAATTAGCTTTTGAACTGCTTTAACTATGGAAAGGATAGCAACTAGGAAGTGCAATAAATGATACTTTGTTTTGTCTCCTGACAAGATAGCACTTCTTAATAGTCAGAGTATTGTAAGTTCTAGTTCAAATAAATAGATTTTCCCTGTTGTATAAAAATAGGAAAATATAAAATACTAAACTTGTATATATCTTTCTTACTTTAGCACCAGTTTTCCCAAGTTCATATTAGTGAAAACCATTATGTGTATTCCTTATTTCATAAAATAGCACAAGTCTAATACCAAAGTACTAGATAACAGACAAGAAATTGCAAAAGCACAATCCACATTATCTTCCTTCACATGCATATTTGAATATACTCTCTAGCTCCACGTAAATTATCCATAAAAGTAATCCTTTCTTAAAAAACTACAGCTCTTTTTGTCCTTTCCTTTTCTTTCTTTCCCTGTCCATTTTTCTTCCACAATGTTATAGAAAAAACCTTTGAATTACTGAATTTTAGTGACAAACTGGAGAAATATGTAAACTAATAAACAAAAATAGGTTTAGTATCTCTTTAAATAGAATCCAAAAGCGGATAAACTTTTGTTCAGTAACTAATGCTCTAGTATGTCATATTTTGGAAATGATCTAGATATTCAATGACTATCCATCGTTTAGTTTATCTCAAAGTAACCCTAAAATTTTAAGTTAACAAAATGATTTTGGAAACTATTTTTAAGTAGGCATAACAGAAGCATAATTACTATTGAGAATTCATTTATAAACTTCCAATTATATGCATTTAGCTTACTTGTTAACAGTTTTGTTAGATCATTCATGACGATTTGTGACATTAAATAGCTAGCCATTATCTTAAATTGTTTTTCTTACTAACATTCTATAATAAATAACTTGAGCTTATTTGACTTTTAGTAAATCTAGGTAGAGTTAAAATTGTATGTCTGCATTATTTTTAGTGCTAATAATGCTAAATATATCCCTGTTTTAAATAAACCATTGAATAAACCAACAAACAACTAGATGTACTGAGAATTATCCTCGATCACGTGAACTTGAAAAACACGTGGGTTAGTCTCTGTATTTCTGAAAACATACTTAATTTACATCACTTAATTTTCTTTTGGTGCTTCCTCAGTGGCACCAGTGGTAAGGAATCTTCCTGACAATGCAGGAGACACAAGTTTGTGGATTCAAACCCTGGGTTGGGAAGATCTCTTAGAGTGGGAAATGGCAACCCACTCCAGTATAGTTTCCAGTGTAGAAAATTCCATGGACAAGAGGAGCCTAGCAGGAAAAAGTCCACAGGGTTTCAAAGAGTCAGACACAACTGAGCACGTATGTATGGAGTTTTATTTAAGCCAATTAAATATAGTTTTTATAAGCAATACTATTTGTTGGCAGAAAAACATTATACATTACTGCATATAGACATAGAGATATACCACCTTACAACTGATACAGAGATCTTTTGTTTTTTTCAGTAATATATGAAAGAATAGTTGGATGTGGTGGATTCATGTCGAAATAAATTCTGTTTAAAAACAAACAAACAAAAAAAAACAAAAACAAATTGCACTTTGGCAACCAGAATAAGGTTAACTATTCAGATGTCTTAAACATTTTACTAGTATCTGTGGAGTAGACTTTCAAGATTTTTTGTGTATTTGTTTATCTCATTTCTAATTGGCCTTCCTCCCACTGGCTCCCCCTTTTTTTGATAAACTTACCAGGGTTTTGGGGTTTCCTCTGTGGCAAAGAATACAGCCAGCGGTGCAGGAACCATAGGAAACCTAGGTTCAATCCCTGGGTCAGGAAGATCCCCTGGAGGAGGTCATGGCAACCCACTCCAGTACTCTTGCCTGAGAATCCTCGTGGACAGAGGAGCTTGGTGAGCTACAGTCCATTGGGTCACAAAAAGTTTGACAAGCCTGAAGCTAACTTAGCATGCATGTAGACACTAGGGTTTCTAAAGAAGACTGGGTAGAACAAATACATCTCAAAGGCACAGAGAAAGAATGCAAATTCTGCCAATAAGTACTTTTGTTTCCTAAGGCCAGAATGTTTACAATACCTGCAAGTCTTTGAGGTAAATAGGTGAGGTTTGGGGATTGGGAAAAAGTATAGTTAGTTTTGTTTTTTTTTTTTTCCTATTCTTGTTAAGACTCAGTTGGAAAAATAAGTTGTGTCGACTGAAAACAAAAAGTGTACAAAGTGTGAGTTGTGCTTTAGACAGAATGAGGAATGAAGCTCAGGAGACATTGTTTCAGATAGCTCTGAGAAAGTCCTCCAAAGAAATAGAAGGGAAAGTCAGTACATATGTGATTTTTGGTGACGTGAGGGTGGGGGACATGCAATCAAGCACACCCCCAAATCTATCTTGGCTGCAATGTAAGAGCAAGCAGGAAAGCCAAGCCCCTGAGTTAGAGTGATTGCCCAGAGACAACCTGGAAACTAACCCCATTACTGTAAAACCTGACACTGAGAGCCACATGGTAAAGCAGTCCTCTGTTCCCTTACCTTGCTGCTCTCCACCCAGGCCCCTTCCCAATAAAGTCTTGCTTTATCAGCATATGTGTCTCCTCGGTCAATTACTTTCTGAGTGTTAGACAGAAGCCCTGTAAGGCGTTCCCATAGCTGCTGCTGCTGCTGCTAAGTCGCTTCAGTCGTGTCCGACTCTGTGCGACCCCATAGACGGCAGCCCATTGCGCTCCGTCATCCCTGGGATTCTCCAGGCAAGAACACTGGAGTGGGTTGCCATTTCCTTCTCCAATGCATGAAAGTGAAAAGTGAAAGTGAAGTCGCTCAGTCGTGTCTGACTCAGCGACCCCATGGACTGCAGCCCACCAGGCTCCTCCATCCATGGGAGTTTCCCGGCAAGAGGACTGGAATGGGGTGCCATTGCCTTCTCCCCCATAGCTGCTAGTCTCATGAATGTTATTACTGGTCATGAGGAGCAGATGTCACCATTTATGGTTTAGTACTTTTTTAGATATGAGGAGATGCAAGAATCAGTCTCATATAATCTTCTCCTGAAAATATCTATTTATCTGAAGGCCTAGTCAGCCAGTTTTCTGAGAGCATGGTGCCGAATTCCCGATTTCTACTCCAAACTCCCCTCAGGGTATGCTGACGGTCAGAGATTACAGAAGCTTATGATTTAAATCCTCGAAGAGGCAGATGGCAAATGCCAGTTTTCAGCTGGAAGTTGTACGAGTTGATCCTCAATTTGTAGGGAAGCATTTTTAATTCCTCAAAAAATAGGGTTGCATCTTGAATGATATCAAGGGGTGACCAAGCATTCAACTACACTGTTATTGTGGAACCAGATTCACTTGCCTGACAACATGGAGCAAGCCAAACACTGAGACACCTAGCTTTGCAGCAGAGGGAAATTTTATTCATGAGGCAGCCAAGGGGGAAGACAGAGAACAAATCTCCCTGAAGGTAGGAGAGAAAGGTGTATGTAAGGTACAGTTAAGGTGTGTGGATCATGGAGAAAGGCGACTGAAGAAGAGGAAAAGTTAAGGTAATCATCATTACATCCAGGAGCAGCTAACCTGCATGCTTCTTCATGAGGCATTTGTTCAGAAATTGTGAGTTACCATGCTCTGAGGGTGGAGTTTCTGCCCTCTGACTTCAAAAGATCATGGATCAGACATTCGCACATGCCCAGGTGGAGGATCTTGGTTCCAATTAGTCTTACCCAGCTTGAGTTAGAACTGGATACAGCTGGCTCCAAATCCCTGTGGGTGGGTGGAATCAAAAACAGCCACATATCTTATTGCGTGGCTATATAGTACTAGGAGGATGTGCAAGCTTTTGTAAAAACAATTAAAATGAGCTTGATCTGTGAAGGCATGTTATGATCTATTATTTAGTAACGACTAACCAATGACTACCCTCAGTTTCATTATCTTTAGCTTACTTCTTTATATCAGGGAGAATATGTTCAACTAAGTTAGACATCAAACAATCCCCAGGTTCTAGATTGAGAGTTGTTTGCCTTTGCAATGGTTCCTTTCACTCTGGATCCATAGTTTCATCTTAGCTTAGAGGAGAAAGCCTAAAAATAGTTCCTTTTAGGCTCTAAATATCAGCTTTCAATATGACCAACTTCTGACCAGAGTTACTTTAAAAAATCGATTCAAATGTCTCATGAAGTTTCAACCAGGATACTTAAAAGAATATTCCTGACTGTCCTGAACAACCACTTGGACTCAAGAGACTGCAAAAGATACCGGGACCCTCAAGCTCCAGAGTTACTTCCAAAAATATCCAAAAGCAGGACACACAGACACTTCCCCTGAGAGCTGGCAGTCAGGAGAACCTTAACTGTAAATAGAATGCAATCCACATTTCTGTTCAGTTGTGTTTGAGGCCTCCAACCTGACGGTGGCGCTGTCGGCATGTACATTCAGGAACAGAGCATCTGCATGCTCAGAGAGGCGGAGAGTCAAGCCAAGTTTGTAAGACACAAAACGAGACACACAAGAAGGAAGTAGGTGTCCCTGGAAGAAGGAGGATCAGCAACCCATGGGCACCTCAAAACCATGTTCACCAGAGTCTGGAATTGGAAAGATCAGGACAGTATAAAATTACACCTTCCCTTCTCAACTAGGCAATACAGAGGTCTGGAGAGCTGATCCAGGTAAGAGTTCTCATTCTGTGCAGGTTTCTGCTTGTTTTCCCCAAAACCCCATCTGCAGGCAAGGGGGTTTAAAGTAAAGTATGTAGCTCTGGTATCAACTAAAATTTGATATGATTTTCCATTAAATTTTAGTTTTACCCTGGCGTTTAAGAGGACAACTGGAAACAGTTTATCAGAGAATCCCTTTTGAGTCTCCCAACTCTGAGAGGGACCCAAAGGGGGCTCATTCTTTGAGGGTAGACATGGGGTGATCAAACTGGTGTGGAAGGATTTGACACAACTGTTTAGGATGATAATTTTTTCCCCATATTCTGGTTGGTTGAAAATGAAACGTGAATTTCTGGGTCAGTGTTTTGATGATGGACTCCTAGGAGGGTTGAGTGGGGAGGCTCAAGGTGTTGCTCTCGGCTACTGGCTTTGGAGCTATTGCACTTGTAAGACCACTGATTTGGTGGACTTTGGTTTGTGATTGTGTGGTTTCTTCAGTGTGGTTTCTTCACTGTTCTTACAGAACAGTGGTCCCCAACCTTTTTGTCACTGGGGATTGTTTTCCTGTAAGACGGTTTTTCTGTGGACCGGGGAGGTGGAGGGGGGATAGTTTTGGGATGATTCAAGTGCATTACATTTATTATGTGCTTTATGTTGTTATTATTACACCAGGCATTAGATCCCAAAGGTCAGGGACTCCTGTTATACAGGATCAGTGAGTGAGTATTCAGGTAGAAAAGGATGGAGGAGAGTACCAAGAGTCATATCAGTCTTACACTGTTTTGTTTTAGGTACCTCTTGTGTCTTTAATTTTTTATTAGCCTTTGTACTGAATCGTTTAATGAAACTGTTTTGGAATCTTGAAACCTTTGGGAAACTCCTGCGTGCTGGTTAAAATATATCTTTCATTCCGTTTGATTGATTTGGGAGCGCTTGCTTTCAGGTGCGCCTTTTCAATGAATGATTGTGTCTAATTGGAATGTTCTCCATAATGGCTATTGTAATTCTAAGTTGTCTCACTAAGATTTGCCATTTTTGTAGTTACTTCAGCTTCTGGGACCACAGTTCTTAGGCAGAAGTGCTCAGTTTTTTATATTTAAAGATCCCTTCTTTTGGGCTAAAACTTGGGTCTTTTGGAGCTAATTTATTACAAAGAGCAATGTGCTACTGGATAGGGAATTTTGTGGTGTTTTACCATGTATCTCATTTCATGGAAATTTTCTTGAGGTTAGCAGGTGACCTAGTGTTAATCTAACCCCTTCTGTGACCAGCTTATCTAGCAAGGGCATCTTAGAGTGAGGTGACAATTGCTCTAATAACATTTTTTGCATACCCACCAAGATTGCGCATGCCTTCCAAGATTTGCATCAGAGCAATAGATCTATGACTCCTTTCAAGAAATGATTTAAGTGATGGATGCTCTAATGGCTTTTAAATAGTGTGATGTGTGCCTAGTTGGAGAAGGCAATGGCAACCCACTCCAGCACTCTTGCCTAGAAAATCTCATGGGCAGAGGAGCCTGGTAGGCTGCAGTCCATGAGGTCGTGAAGAGTCGGACACGACTGAGCGACTGCACTTTCACTTTTCACTTTCATGCTTTGGAGAAGGAAATGGCAACCCACTCCAGTGTTCTTTCCTGGAGAATCCCAGGGACGGGGGAGCCTGGTGGGCTGCCGTCTATGGGGTCGCACAAAGTCGGACACGACTGAAATGACTTAGCAGTAGCAGTAGCAGTGCCTAGTTAGATTTTGATAACCAAAACAGTCAGAATTTCTCATCTTATTTCCTAAGCCCCAAGTGGCTTATGTTGTGGATTGACCTTGAGGCTTTATGAGTGTCCTTGCAACTACCACCTATTGTGGACCACCAATAAAACTGTACCAGAAGCTTTCCTTTCTGGGGATGATATATATAATATATATTTAAACAACATGAGTTGGAATTGGAGAGCTGGATGCAAGAGAGTGATGCTGAAACCTGAGAGTGACTTGCCTGGATCCCTCAGTAACAAAGAGAGGGAGAGTGAACTCAGAGAGCACCTGGCTCTGTCTCCTTGTCTCACAGACTTTGAGCACACAGCTTTTGATCCCATTCCTCATCTCATTCTCAACAACTTAAAAATGATGAGAGAAAAAAGACAAAGTTAACACTATATGAAGTAGTTTCCTTTCAGAGAATTTCAAAATGGGCAGAGAGTAGGATGCTTTTGTAGGGTAAATAATAGAAAACAAGAAAGTCAAAATAAAAATATCTGATTAGCTGGGGCCACATAGTCAGCATCATTTGATGTGAGAAGCCCAGAACTGGCTTGATTTTTGGAGTTTACTGAATGGATATAGTATGTTTCTGACCAAACTGAGCATTTCCAGGGACTTAAAAGTCATAATTTTCAGTTTGCTAAAATGTGGTATGCTGGACAGCATCAACTCCATCTTGGGTTTAGAAAATTATTTCAGCATAGTTGATAATCTGAAGAGATGCTTGAATATATACATATGAAAAATGGAATATGTAACTTTGTTACATGGGTGTACAAATAACATAGCTGTGGATAATTTATGTAGTGATGATATGTATTCATTATAGAAAGACCAAAGTCAGAAAATGCTCCAATTCTGTGTTAAATATTCTTTCACATTTCTAATAAAACCTTTCATAATTTTAATGTTGTTAGAATAAATGTGTTTTACACAATTAGTCTGACTTAATTTATATTTAATTATAGTATAGCTGCTATGGTCCATTAAATAAATATGTTGTGACATAATTTTATCCATTTATTTTTTTAAAATGTATGAAAAATAATTCTATTCATTTATTCATTCAGTGACCATATATTTATCAACATCTGTGAGGGCATTACCTGGAAGGGTGAGCAGTTAACCAAAAGTTGAGGCTCCTTACACCTAACAGGATGGATAGATATTTAACAATGTGATTAATAGTTTATATGTTGATTACATGTGTGTTGTGCTATGGTATTTAATAAACAAATTCAGACTTATGAAATAATGTGTAATAGGGATCTGAATGTAAGTAAAACATTCCCTGAAGAAGAATTGTTTTGAGAGCTCAATGCATAAGTATTAACTTTAAAATAATAGTGGCAGATTGGGGCAGGAATGACGATGCATGTAGAACAAGGAAGAAAAAAATGTAAGGACAAAATCCCCGAGGGAAAAAATACTCCTTCCATTGCAGGAATTGAAAGAGAGCCAATATGGTGGTTTAATGCCTGTAAATTGCTGATAGATTGATGCTGCAATAGACTAGGGAGACAGAGGCAATTGTTTAGAGTACTGTGAGCCAGGTTAATAATGTATCTTTTTATTTTAAGAAATGGGCAGAAAACATGTTTGTCAGACTTTTTTTGAGGCAGTTGATTTATCCATACCTCAAACTAGATTAGGCATAAAGAGGAATTCACTGATTCACATTGCTGAAAATCTATGATTCATATGTGACTGTGAAAGACTGAATATACAGATGGACAATAGTCAGACCATGTGTAAAAATAAAACTCTGACCATAACCTGCAGCAACCTACCCAGGAGACCAGCCCATTATCTATAGTAACCAGCCCAGAAAGCCAGCTGCTACATATCAGACTTTCAGGGGAAGCCAGATTGCAATCTTCACTGACAGTCCAGGAAGCCAGAATGGTAACTCCTATAAAAATCGGCCCAAACAGGCAGGACTTATTGACTCACTGGCAGCTTCCCTATATTTTGGCCCTGTTTCCAATTAGGACCAAGAGAAAAGCCGTGTGGACCTCTAACCAATCACAGAGGATAAACTGCTTCTAGTTAACTCAGTCCCACCTTCCCCTCCCTTCATCCTACCATCAGGACAAACCTGAAGCTTCCCCTTTTTCTCCTAAAAGTTCTCCCACATCTCTGCCTACCATTGATTCTCTCCCAAAATGCAGGTGTTAGTGGTTGACTTCCTTGCTCTCCCCGCTTGTTCTTATTTGGTAGGTCTTTATTTCTGCTACTGGATTCAGGGACTGAGAGAAGCCATCGGTAATATCTTTCTCTTTGTCTTCTTCTCTTCCTGTTTTCATCTCTCTGGTCAACCTTTTTCTGAGATTGACCAGAGAGATGGAAATAAAATTATTTTTTTCCACAAGACCATAATGATCTCAAGTAAGTCAAAGCTAAAATCATCTACCAGATAGAAATCATAGATAAAAACTAAGTACTTCTACCCAGGAAACTCTCCAGGGTGATCAAAGTCACTTTATGGCACATTTATTATTATTATGGCACATTTATTATTCTTTTTCTTAATTTATTTTATTTTTTAAATTTTTACTTTATTCTACTTTACAATACTGTATTGGTTTTGCCATACATCAACATGAATCCACCACAGGTGTATACGACTCCCAATCCTGAATCCCACTCCTACCTCCCACCCCACATCTTCTCTCTGGATCATCCCCGTGCACCAGCCCCAAGCATCCTGCATCCTGCATCAAACATAATGACTGGCGCCTCATTTCTTACATGATAGTATACATGCTTCAATGCCATTCTCTCAAATCATTCCACCCTCTCCCTCAAAGTGGATAAGATTACAGTACTTATATGTAGAATTTCCATATTTAGTAGGGGAAAAGATGTCCGGTTTCATTTGAATTTTAGATAAAAACAGCAAATATTTTCTTTAAAAATACAAACACGGCTCATGAAAATGATAATGAAAAATATTGATACAGAGCAGGGCCATGTAAGGCTCCCAGGTACAAAGGCTTTCTGTGTCCTCCATTCCTTTGATTACAAGAAATAGACTTCATTTAGCCTCCATGACCTTTCCTGAGTTCCAGTGGGAAGATAGGCTGATTTAAGCAGTTGCTACTTGGGGAAGAGAGGGGATGCGAACAAGGGGAAAACGGTCAATAAAGACAATAATGTAGACTTAGAGCAAGGTCCTGGTTCTCCATCAAGGAAACAGTTCAGTTCAGTCCCTCAGTTGTGCCTGATTATTTATGACCACGTGGACATCAGCACACCAGGCTTCCGTGTCCATCACCAACTCCTGGAGCTTGCTCAAACTCATGTCCATTGAGTCAGTGATGGCATCAAATCATCTCATCCTCTCTTGTCCCCTTCTGCTCCTGCCTTCAGTCTTTTCAGCATCAGGGTTTTTTCAAATGAGTCAGTTCTTCACATCAGGTGGCCAAAGTATTGAAGTTTCAGCTTCAGGATCAGTCGTTCCGATGAACATTCAGGACTGATTTCCTTTAGAATTTACTAGTTTGATCTCCGTACAGTCCAGGAGACTCTCAAGAGTCTTCTCCAACACCACAGTTCAAAAGAATCAATTCTTCAGTTCTGTTAGAATTTCTATATAGTCCAAGTCTCACATCTGTACATGACTATTGGAAAAACTATAGCCTTGGCTAGATGGACCTTTGTTGGCAAAGTAATGTCTTTGCTTTCTAATATGTTATCTAGGTTGGTCATAGCTTTTCTTCCAAGGAGCAACCATCTTTTAATTTCATGGCTGCAGTCACCATCTGCAGTGATTTTGGAGCCCCCCAAAATAAAGTCTGCCACTGTTTCTATTTGCCCTGAAGTGATGGGACCAGGTGCCATGATCTTAGTTTTCTGAATGTTGAGTTTTAAGCCAGCTTTTTCACTCTTGTCTTTCATGTTCATCCAGAGGCTCTTCAGTTCCTCATTGCTTTCTGCAATAAGGGTGGTGTCATCTACATATCTGAGGTTATTAATATTTCTCCTGGCAATCTTGATTCCAACTTATGCTTCATCCAGCCCAGCATTTCACGTGATGTACTCTGCATAGAAGATAAATAAGTAGGGTGTCAATATACAGCCTTGATACACTCCTTTTCCAATTTGGAATCAGTCCATTGTTCCATGTGCATTTCTAACTGTTGCTTCTTGACCTACATACAGATTTCTCAGGAGGCAGGTAAGGTGGTAGGGTATTCCCATCTCTTGAAGAATTTTCCACAATTTGTTTTGATCCACACAGTCAAAGACTTTGGCATAGTCAATAGAGCAGAAGTAGATGTTTTTCTGAACTCTCTTGCTTTTTCGATGATCTAACACATGTTGGCAATTTTATCTCTGATTCCTCTGATTTTCTAAATCCAGCTTGAACATCTGGCATTTCTTGGTTCACGTATTGCTGAAGCCTCATTTGGAGAATTTTAAGCCTTATTTTCTTAGTATGTGAGATGAGGGCAATTGTGTGGTAGTTTGAACATTCTTTGGCATTGCCAAAAGAATTTGAGCTGTTTTTCTAATACCAAAAATCCCTCCAGGTGGGAGAAGTTAACAATTAGTGGTATGCTGTCCTCAAGTACATAGACCCCAGACTGGTTGGAACCTTAAGATTGATGGTGCTAACTCCTACTCACCACTAAACCATCAGAACACTGTCCAGAAGCTGATCACACTGTGTTTGAACCATTACTATAAAACTTCTCACTATCTTCTCCAAGTTTGGACACATGACTTTCAGGGCATTAGCCTGATCTGGCCCTGTTTGCCTGGCAAAGCAATAAAGCTATTGTTTTCTACTTCACCAAAACCTCTGTCTCCAAGATTTGATTTGGCACAAGTGTACAGAGAAGCTGAGCTTCTGGCATCAAATTTTTGTGTTTAACTCAAATTCAGATGTAACTGGGCATCTATATATTACTGCAGTATTACTCATATGACATGAAAGGCAAAGACAGCATACTCCATGTAATAGGCTGAGAGGCTGTGTGGGTAAAAATACAGAAAGAAAATATGCTAAGATTTAAAAAATAAGAGATGCCATTAAAATGCTTAAATGGGAATGAAATTTGAAACAATTTGAAACAATTCATGTTTGAAATTTGAAACAATTAGCATGATTACTATGTTGCAGAAAAACTAGAGGCAATAGGAGAGGATGTGTAGGGCATGTGTGGGTAGGCTATTGCAGCAGATGAAATGAATGTAGGTGGTTTTAACTAGAATGATGGTACATGGATTTAAAAAAATACATTAGACCACTGGGACAGTAGAATAAATAGTGATTAGTGATCGTTACTTGTTAATTATAAGGAATAAACTTAGTAAGATTGTACTTCAGTTCAGTTCAGTTGCTCAGTCCTGTCTGAATCTTTGCGACCCCGTGAACCACAGCACACCAGGCCTCCCTGTCCATCACCAACTCCCCTGTGCTTGCTCAGACTCATGGCCATTGAGTCAGTGATGCCATCCAACAATCTCATCCTCTGTCATTCCCTTCTCCTCCCGCCTTCAATCTTTCCCAGCATCAGGGTCTTTTCAAATGAGTCAGTTCTTTGCATCAGGTGTCCAAAGTATTCTAGTTTCAGCTTCAGCATTAGTCCTTCCAATGAATATTCAGGACTGATTTCCTTTAGGCTGTACTAGTTGGATCTCCTTGTTGCCCAAAGAACTCTCAAGAATCTTCTCCAACACCACAGTTCAAAAGCATCAAGTCTTCAGTGCTCAGCTTTCTTTATAGTCCAACACTCACATCCGTACATGACTACTGGAAAAACCGTAGCTTTGACTAGACAGACCTTTGTTAGCAAAGTAATGTCTCGGCTTTTTAATATACTGTCTAGGTTTGTCATAGCTTTTCTTCCAAGGAGTAAGCATCTTTTAATTTCATGGCTGCAGTTACCATCTGCAGTGATTTTGGAGTCCCCAAAATAAAGTCTGTTACTGTTTCCCCGTCTATTTGCCATGAAGTGATGGGACCAGATGCCATGATCCTAGTTTTCTGAATGTTGAGTTTTAAGACTTACCCATGAGTGTCCAAGAGTCTCTGGCATAAGTTTTGGTTNTGGAGTCCCCAAAATAAAGTCTGTTACTGTTTCCCCGTCTATTTGCCATGAAGTGATGGGACCAGATGCCATGATCCTAGTTTTCTGAATGTTGAGTTTTAAGACTTACCCATGAGTGTCCAAGAGTCTCTGGCATAAGTTTTGGTTGGCAGTGGCCTGATGCAGGGTTGGGGGCACTGAGTGTAGCAATGAGTGCATAGGAACTTTTGAAGGAAGGGGCCATTATCTTCATTACCTCCACCATAGTTTGGCCTTAGGTTAAATGACAGGGAGGGAACCCAGTCCCACTCTTCAACAGAAAATTGGTTTAAAGGTTTACTGAGCAAGACCCAGTTTCCTCCTCAGTCAGTTTCTCCCATCAGGAAGCTTCCACAGGTCTTTTATCCTTCTCCATCAGAGGGAAGACTGATTGAAAACCATAATCACAGAAAGCTAACCAATCTGATCACATGGACCACTGCCTTGTCTAACTCAATGTAACTATGAGCCAGGCCATGTAGGGCCACCCAAGATGGATGGGTCATGGTGGAGAGTTCTGGCAAAACGTGGTCCACTGGAGGAGGGAATGGCAAGCCACCTCAGTATTTTTCCCTTGAGAACCCCATGAACAGTATGAAATGGCAAAAAGATCGTAATTAAACTGTTAGAATTTAAGTGAATTTAGTATGTCTACTGGAGGCAAGGCCACTGTGTAAATTCAGTTTTTATTTCACAAAGCAATGATAAATAATTCAAAAGTGAAGCTAAAAAATACAGCATTTGAGTAACATGATAATCACCACATGATTGAAACCAAAACAGAAGCAGAGTGATATTTCTCCACAATAAGATATAAAAGTTTTGAGAGTAAACAGAGAATACCGAACTAAATGTGAGCAACCCTCTTTGTTGACTTGTAGCATCAATATTATAAAGTTGATACTCTCCCCCATATTTATATATAAATGGGCTTCCTGGGTGACTCAGTTGGTAAAGAATCCTCCTACAATGCAGGAGACCACCTGTAACACAAGAGACATGGGTTTGATCTCTTGGTCAGGAAGATCTCCTGGAGAAGGAAATGGTGACTCACTCCAATTTTTTTCCTTGGGAAACCCCACGGACAGAGGAGCCTAGCAATGTACAGTCTGTGGTGTTGCAAGAATCAAACATGACTGAGCAACTGAACCACCACATTTATATATAAATATGATACAACCCCAATCAAAACCCCTGAAGGTATTTTTTGAAAGTATACAAGTTGGTTCTAAAAAATACATGAAAATATGAGAGATGGTATTATCAAGGCCATCTGGAAAAGGTACACAGTTGTTGAATGTACTCTGGTGGGTTTGTAGACATATATTAAAGTTAATGTAGTTCAGAGAATTAGTATTGACACAAGGATAAACAGATAGGTCAATGAAATGGAATAGAGTCCTGAAGCAGAACCGAGTGCATACAGCTACATTATTTAAAACAAGCTAGCATTGTAGAAAAGAGTCAGTCATTCTTTTAATAAAGGGTTGGATATCCATAGGAAAATATGAACAAATTGACCTTTTGCTTCACCACAAACACAAAACCACTAAACTTGCCTTTAGCTTTATATGTGAAACAAAAAGAAAATAGAACGTGTGGCCAATAATTATGAAGATATAGTAATTATATTTATGATAAGAAAGATACTTAAATAGGAATGAAACTAAATACTACACATGAGACACTTGAGCATGTTTGACAAATTGTGACCATACAGAGTTTCTCAAAATATTGAGTTTGGAGCAAAGAAAAGTTTATTGCAAGGCCAAGCAGAGNTTTATGATAAGAAAGATACTTAAATAGGAATGAAACTAAATACTACACATGAGACACTTGAGCATGTTTGACAAATTGTGACCATACAGGTTTCTCAAAATATTGAGTTTGGAGCAAAGAAAAGTTTATTGCAAGGCCAAGCAGAGAGAATGGGTGGATTGTGCTAAAAAATCCAAATTCACCATTGGTTTTCCGAGAGAAGTTTTATAGGCAAAATTTGGAATGAGGGCTATAGGGTGTGTGACTTTCTTCTGTTTTGTTGGTAGTAATTAGTTGGTAATAGGACAGTATTCCAAGATTCTTGTGCTCAGCCTGAAGTCTCCATGCATGTCAGTTGCTCAATCATGTTTGACTCTGTGACCACATGGTCTGTAGCCTGCTAGGCTCCTCCATTCATAGAATTCTCCAGGCAAGAATACTGGAGTGGATTGCCATTTCCTACTCCAGAATATCTCCCTGACACGGGGATCTAACCTGCATCGGCAGGCAGATTATTAAACCACTGCATCACATAGGAAGCCTGAAATTACCATCCTCCAAATTAAAAAGAGATCAGATACTGAAATTATTATTATTTTTTTGAAATTATTTTTAAAGGCAAAATATTTGATAAACTCAATCAGGTTAAAATATTAAAAAATGAAAATTAAGGGAGTAAAAGTAAGAGATATTAAACTATTCAATGAATATGTGATGCTTCCAATATACCAGGTAATTTTCAAACATCTAAAGATAGATAATGAAGTTAGAAAGAGAAAAAGTAAGAGTGGTGGGGAAAAACAAGCATAATATAAAAATTTCAAGAAATCTAGATAACATGGAATCAAGGATTTAAAGGAAATAAAAGTTGATCCTAGTTTCAGATATAGTGTCAAAAAGTTCAGTGAATTATGGCATGTATTTCTTTTATGAATTAGGAAAAGAGGTTTGTAATAATGTCTAATTGTCCCAAACTTGGTGAAATATATAACTGTATAATTTCAGAAGCTAATTAACACCAAGAGAAGACAAATTTAATGAGAATTAAAGTTAGGCATGTCATAGACAGTCTCTTGAAATGTGATAAAGAGAAAATCTTAAAAAGCAAGGAGGAGAAAAAAAAAATGTTATCTCAGAGNTACACTATTCTAATGGGTCAAATTTTGTAGAGGTCTGCTTATTTTAGTTACTTAGGTTGTATTCTCTCTCTGTCTCAGATATATCACTAAATATGGAGTCAAAGGCAGATGGTATTGATGGAAGGATGGAGAACTAATAAGATGACATTATATTGTCTTCCAAGTTCACTACTGTTTTCTCTTTTTAAAAAAATTATATGTTTGAAAATGCTGATCTATATTTTTATATACATTTGTTTCTTTTTTTTCCCAGAATCACATAGAATCAAAATTAGTTCATAGTGGAAGTAAAACTCCCTATGATACAAAGACTTGAGTATTTGGAAAAGACAACCTGGGCAGTACTAAGAATTGACAAACACAGTGAGAATATATGGGTCATGTCCTTCGAACTAAAATGTCCACACTGAGGGATATATGGTTACCTATCGCCTTAACAGATTATGATAATTATGGGGAAAAACCAAATCCATGTCACTGTATGGGATTGTGGCAGAGGTTGGGTGAGACAGAAGAATACAGTTTTCTTCAAAGACATACCAATACCCTCAAAATGATTCCTACTACCCTTAGTTGACATCCAACTCCTGAACTCTACAATATGTTTCAGTCTTTTCTTCATAAAAGCCACTAATTTTTAGGACAGAATATTTTTTACTACATTGCCAATTCTGTTTTATCTTGAATAATCATGAGTCATTATTGGAAATATATTCAGATACCACGAATTAGATGATTATTTGTGCCATTCATACTCCATTGGCTAAAATCCTAGCTTCTTTCTACCAGCAGTACTACAAACTAATATAACTTAATACCAAGTGGAATGAAAGGGTAGCACACTTTTCACCAGTGATCCTACTGTATGTAAGATGCCCAAACACACGCATATTTAGACAAATGTTGCCTTTGAACTCAGGATTTCAAAGAAGGATTTTACTGCATCTTGAAAATTTTTCAGGTTCCACAGGAAAATGAGATTTAAAGAAGTAATAGTTATGCCACTCTGTTTATCCTCTTCAGTGCCTCACCCCAGCTCCTCAAAAGCCATAAAACCTTTAATCCTCAGTGGAATGCCATTACCATGGGTGCTTCTTTCTCAAGGGCTCTTCAGAAAATCAAATGTCCCTTTTTTGATCCCTTCCAGTTCTGATGTAATACTTTGTTTTTCCTCTCTATTGAGTGAGTCTCTTCTAAATCATCAACTCTGATTTATTAATCATTTGATTCCATCTTCAAGTCTTTCAATTCTGTTATAGTTTTAAGGTATCAGGATTGGACACGTTATTTTTTTTCCCCTAGTTCTCAGGCTAATTGGGGATCTTCCTTAATAGCTCAGATGGTACAAAATCTGCCTGCAGTGTTGGAGACCAGGGTTTGATGCTGAGTCGGGTAGATCCCCTGGAGAAGAGCATGGCTACCCACTCCAGTTTTCTTGTTTGGAGAATTCCATGGACAGAGGAGCCTGGTGGGCTACAGTCATGGGGTCACAAAGAGTCAGACATGACTGAGTGACCAACACTTTCACTTTCAAAGATTGCCTCCACCCTTGCTCAGGTTATGAACTATCCCTTTTCTGTGTCCTAGTTTTGGTATATTAAACCCCAAAAGTATAGCAGGTTGAGAAAACTACCATACTTGTGCAAAACTCTGTACAACCTTACTTTGTTATGAACCTAGTGGAATAAAAGCATGGATATCAAAATTACCATTAGATAATTGTCCACCTTGGGGAAATGACAAAAAAAAAATATTTCCATAGAGCAGTGCTTTTTTAATATTTATGGAAACACACTACCAGACAAAATATAGAAATGTGACTCAGAAACAAGAAAATATCAAGTCTTTCTAGGTAACTAGGTGACTCAAGCAGATTTTCTTTTCATTAAAAAAAATAATTAAAATACATTCTTTCTCCTTAATAGGTAACAGTTGCTTTATAAAATAAATGAGAGATTTTAAGGTTAAAATACATGAATCCTCTATTGCAGAAATGAAGTCACTGACTATTCTAGTTAGGACTCAGTTCAACTAGAAGAGGAGGAGAGTGTGGGGGTGGGATAAGAGAGGTATGGCCCTGACAGTATTCTTATTAGCCATTCTTTTTATGTTTATTCCATGCAAAGAATTACTTTTGTCTTTGAGATAGCCAGAAAATTTGAGATCTCCTTCTATCTAAATAGAGATGATATTCATAGTGTTTTAAGGTCTTGGACATAGAGCTAGTCACAGTGAATTCAAATCCTGACTTTGCCATCTGTGTTACCTTGGGCAGGTCACTTAATTGCTTAGTGATTCACTTTATTCACCTGTACAGTGGTGATTACTGCAGTACCTACCTACAGAGCTGTTACAGATGTTACAAGTGCTTAGACCAATTCCTCACTCATATTAAATTCTAGGCAACTGCTTCTATCGTTATAATATCTTGACATTTCTGTCTCTGCAAAAGCGATGTTATCACTCTAGAAACCATAATTATTAAGTACATGAGCCAGGAAATTCCTTCCTTTAATGGTGCTGGAGATCTGCTTATAACTTGGGACTTTGTGGCTTCATTTGCTGTGTTTCCCTCGCTGCCACCTCGTTCACTTCACAGCCTTTCTTCAGAGAAGTAATGACACAATAATTAGGTTCAATAGCTACTTAAGTAGCTATTGCGTTTCCATTCTACTTTGCAGAAATTTTACCAAGGAGACTATAATGATGTTTTGGGTATTCTCAAAATCATCAGGTTCATGTTTAAGTATAACAGTTGCATTTACTTTTAAACTGTGCATTTAATGTCCATTAAATTTGAATTTAAATCTGAAGTGGAAAACCCTGCTTCACTGAAAGGTGTTAAGTTGTCTCTGAATAAATCATATTACCTTAAAAATAAGCCTATGGGTGATTTTAGTCTTAAAATTTTGATTTTTTCTTGCATCACTGATGATAAAATATTATATTGATATATTTGAGGGGGGTATGTTTTAAGTCTAGGATAGTCACAGGATACAAGTGTACATTGATTTTTAAAAATTTCTTTATTTTTATAAATTGAAGTATAATTGCTTTACAGAATTGTGTTGTCTTCTGTCAAACATCAACATGAATCAGCCATAGATATATACATGCCCCACCTCTTGAAATTCCTTCCCATCTCTCTCCCCAATCCCACCCCTCTAGGTTGATACAGAGCCCCTGTTTGAGTTCCCTGAGTCATACAGCAAATTCCCATTGGCTATATATTTTATATATGGTAATGTAAGTTTCCATGTTACTCTTCATACATCTCACCCTCTCCCCACCCCCTCAATAATGGATATTGATTATTAATATCCTGAATCAATATAACAAATATTGAGGCATTTAGTAAATGCCTCATGCATTGCTCACTTTCTGTTTATAGCATCATTATGGCTATGCCAACTATTGGTGATGCACTTATTCAAAAGAAGTCCATGGATCCATGGGAAAATTTATTGATTTTATCCTATTCAGCTTTCTCAAAAATATCAGTATTTGTATTCCATTTATGACATCTGCAAATACATTTTCTGCTTGTATTTGTTTTGAATCACTTATTTTTTTCCATGGACAGAGTAGCCTGATTACCTACAGTCCGTAGGGTCGCAAAGAGTCAGATGTGGCTGATCAACTTCCGCTTTCGTTTTTACTTTTTCACTTATTCTCTTAGTTTTATGTGGTGATATATCTGAACAATACCATAAGATCTCCTTCTTGATGTCTTCCTCTCAAACTGTAAAATCCAAATAAATGCAAATTGATTCTAAGCCTGGGAATAAGTATTCAAATGTATAATGAAATATTCTATATTATGATTCCTTAGTCTTTTTAGTAATTTCTCTAGAGGAGCCCAAAAGGCACTTAATTTCTACCACAGTAGACATGTATCATCTAATGTAATTCTCATACAATTTCTGGAGACACTGATCTTCAAGACTCTACATATGTAAAGGAAACATTTGGCACAAATATGGACTGGTGGCTCAGAGGTTAAAGCGTCTACCTCCAATGCAGGAGACCTGGGTTCGATTCTTGGGTCAGGAAGATCCCTGGAGAAGGAAATGGTAACCCACTCCAGTATTCTTGCCTGGAGAATCCCATGGACGGAGAGTAGCCTGGTATGCTACAGTCTATGGGGTCGCAAACAGTGGGACATGATTGAGAGACTTCACTTTCTTTCTTTCTTTTGACTCTTATAATTCTAATTATAAAAGAACTTTACCTCAAATAATGTTTCAGAATCACAAAATTTATTATCTTTCTTAAATTGGTGTATCATTCATAAATATTGTTGAAGTGCTTTGTAAATTTACCTTCTTGAGGAACTACATTATTTTATCATCAGAAACAATGAAAAAAGTCATACCCACCTTCCTGACAAAAATTTAAAGCAGTTCCTCTTTTAAGTGATCTTAATATTTTGGTTAAAATTTTTTTTCCCAAATACAGTCATAGTAAAAATGATTATTTATAATATAAAATTTGTAATTTTTAATGTTGAATTTACATTTTAGAATATAGGCTGTATAAGAATAAATAATATGTACAGTATGATGCCAAAGTCTTCAGTCTGGCTGTAAGACTCTAAGGAGGTCCAGCATTTTGATTTCTTCATTTTTTTATATGAATAATAAAAGAGATGTTGCCAAGATTTCCTTCAGTTTTACATCTCGATAATTTTGTTTTTTATCATCTTCTAAGTATTGCTTCTTTAAAAGTATATTACTTAATAGTGTGTCCCCAATTATGACATTGAAAGATGAACTTTTATAAAATGGAGTCATTCATAGTCAGTTGTCCTAAGTTATGGTTTAAGAAGATAAAACATAGTTTTAAGAAATGACAAGAATTGCATTTCTTAGTTTTATTAACTAGTAATCATTATGATTTAGAAATAGTTTGAAAAATTGATTCATGTAACAAAGGAGTGGAATAAACTGCGTCATAGCATATGAAAAAAGAATCCATGAAGGGTGTTCCCAAGAGGACCTCAGAAATAAACTAGTTGCTCTGTAATCTTCCAGATAAAGTGTGAGGAGCAATCAGAGCCAATTTATCAGCTTCTCCAAAAAGTCATTTTGTATTCTTACTCCTGTCATCACCCTAATCCTGTAGAAGCACCTAGTTTTGCTCTTACACAAATTTCTAGTGCTCTGTATTTAAGTCCTGTGTTTTTTATTCCTGCAGTCATTTCAAGATGTGGGTATATGTGAATGCCACTTGTAGAGGGCTTGAGGGTTTCATAAATGAAACATATTTTATACTAATAGAATTCATCTTAAAGTTGGTAGGTGCACAAGAGGATTTATACTTTGGATACCTTACCTATATATATCCTGGACAAATATTAGTGAAAGAATATTATCATAAAACCTAAATGTATGTAATAAAGCCTATAAGTGTAATACCATTTTTGTGTTTTGTTTGTACAAATGAATCAGCCATTAACACGTCTAAATAGATACATTTAAAAAAAATTATTTCACATGGAGACTTCTAAATAGGAAAAATGATATAGATTGAAATGACTCAACATGTGAAAAATGCATATATGTTAGTGTGCTAATTAATCTATGTCTGAGATCTGGGAGAGAAACAATCAGAAACTTATATGAAAGCTTAATATATTTTATATCAAAATTTAGAAAAATAAATAAATGGAAGCTTTTTATCTTAACATAGACATATTGTCACCAATGAATAGTAGCTTTCTATTTTCAGAATTTGTGGATTTTCAGAAAAGAAAAAAGCTAGAATGTTGCAGGTGGGCAGAGGATTTAAATTCTCATCCTGGCTCTTACAAACTGTGTGACATTGGGAAGGTAACTCAAATCTCTATGAACAATGGCCTCCTCATCTGCTCATATAATGATGCATAGAATATATTAAAATTGATTAACTGTGATAAATGGAAACACACACACAGTACCCTGTCAATAATTGGTACTTATTCAATTTAAGTATGTATAGTTTCTAAACCCAACACTAGTATGTGTATATGTACCAACTTTCTGATGCTTTTAGACATTAAAAAGTGATTTCAACAAATATGATCTATAAAACCTTCATATTTAATGGAAAAACCAGCCTATGTATTAAAAGCTAAACATGAATATAAATGTTTAATTGTCATCACCAGGAGTCTTTTTGAGTATCTCAATTCAGTTTTAAATTAGAGAATTTACCTGAGTGACAACTTTGGGAACATAGTGTTGATCTGATTAAATTCTGCTTGCATAAGATTAAACTTGACTGGTTTGGCATTAGCTGTTTTCACCTTCCTTTCCACTGTTCTTTTGACAGAACTGTTCCCAAAGTGCCACTGATGTCCTCTACTTTGTTTCTGGTCCAGAGATCTGAGAGAAATATTCCACTGGTTTTGAAATATAACTGTATGGTATTTTTAAAATAGAAGGTGTGGTTTTGTAAAAACAGAAAATTAAATGTTAAATTACACTTATTTTTGATACAATAAATCCCTGCTAAAATAATTAAAAAGGGAATTAAATTTCTGTTTTATAGCTCTTAAGTAGTTAGAAGATTATTGAATACAGTATTTACATCGTACATTCTCTTTAAAAATTAAAATGTCCTAAACTTTATAAGACAATTATCAGTCATTATTTCAAATAGCCTCAAATAAGAACTTATTTCAAATTTTAGGTGTTGAAGTACCCGAATGTGTTTCAATTATTTTATATTTTCAATAAGAACTATTTTAAATAAGAAGCCATTATAATTCAGTAATTTCCATTTATTCATATGAATTGTTATAGCTAATCTGTTAGTTTAGAAAGAAAATTTTTATTCTTTATTAGAAAAAAGTCATATATGCTCATGCATGAAAGTAATTCTTGGGTGACTCTCTGTGTTTTATTAATATTAGCAGATTAATGATGTTCAATGAATGATTAGTTTAAATTTTAAAACATTATTTATATTTAATTCTTATTTCTTAAAGTACAACAGTTAATATATTTAAATGATATATATCATATATAACTAATATAATGATGTGTATTAGAAATGTACATATGAGTATTTACAATTATATCTAATCCATAAAAGCTATAGTATATTTCATATATATCTTAAATATATACATTAGATGGATGCATTTTGTGCATATACATTAAAAATTAAATCATTTTTACTTCCTATCCACAATATTACTTTTATCTTGAATATGGCTAATCATAACCAAACATCCTGGAATGTGAAGTCAAATGGGCCTTAGAAAGCACTATAAACAAAGCTAGTGGAAGTGATGGAATACCAGTTGAGTTAATTCAAATCCTGAAAGATGATGCTGTGAAAGTGCAGCGAATTTGGAAAACTCAGCAGTGGCCACAGGACTGGAAAAGTTCAGTTTTCAATCCAATCCCAAGGAAAGGCAGTGCCAAAGAATGCTCAAACTATTGTACAATTGCACTCATCTCACACGCTAGTAACTGCTAAGTCACTTCAGTCGTGTCCAAATATGCACAGTCCCATAGATGGCAGCCCAAGAGGCTCCCCCGTCCCTGGGATTCTCCAGGCAAGAATACTGAAGTGGGTTGCCATTTCCTTCTCCAATGCATGAAAGTGAAAAGTGAAGTTGCTCAGTTGTGTCTGACTCTT
>SJYV01007981.1:194081-207188 GCA_006410875.1 Neotragus pygmaeus | reverse complement strand
AAAAAAAAAAAAAAACCAACTCTCCAAAATTCACTGGTGGTCCAGTGGGTAGGACTTGGTATTTTCACTGCCAGGATCCCAGTTCAATCATTGGTGTCAGAAAATTAAGATCCTGCAAGCCAGGATGGACAAAAAATAAAGGTAAAGCAGATTGCCAGTTTTTCTTCCTTATAAAGTCTATTTCCTTCTATAGCCATTCTTGTTCTGCTCAATGTCCACTTTAAGAGGACTGAGTAGGTGAGGATGATGTTCTCATTCCTTGGATCAGTCTCCTACTGCAGCAATTGAATTCCCAGGTGGGCGCAGTGGGAAAGAAACTCCCTGCCAAGCAGGAGACATGGGTTCAATCCCTGGGTCAGAAAGATCCCCTGGAGGTGGAAATGGTAACCTAATCCAGTATTTTTCCCTGGAAAATTCCTTGGACAGAGAAGCCTGGCAGACTGTAGTCCAGGCAAACTATAGTCCATAGGGACACGACTGAGGACATACACATGCCTGCTTCGGCAGGTAAACAGTGGGAAGGCAGGGAGAAGCAGGAGGAGGGAGGCTTAAGTGTACTTGTATGTCATAGGTATAATTAAAAAAAATGTTTATAATTTAAAAATCACTCATAATTACTCCTAAAATCTGTGAAGAGTGTTTTTAAAATATAGAAAATTATTTGTGCATATGTTTTTAAAATATATAAAGTATATATTGAGGGACAAAACTGCTTTCAGAAGAGAAAAGATGAATGAATGCAATTTGCTTCATAGTCTTTGAAACCTGAAGTTGGGAGATCCTGATCCCTGGAAACTGATACACACTCAAAAAATTCATTAATAACATAGCCCTCATCACCCACTCCACCCATTGTATCCTCAGCAGCTTGAAGAGAAGTGTGTTTATTCTTATACCCTAGGACTTAGCACAATGCCTGGAACAGAATTCATATTCATTATTTTATTTTTCTAGAATTAGAATTGAAATGAATTAAATTACTTGACAGTTTTTCTTGTTATGTTTACTACCTTAGGAATCAGGGATCTAAACAATTTTTTTTTTCACTAAATACTTAACTTTTATGTCAGGTATTTGCTACCCACACATTTCTCCTCTTTGGGTCAGTGTTAATCAGCTTTTGCTGTGTAGCAAGCCATCACAAAACCTAGTGATTTAAAATAGTAAATACTATATTTCACATGGTTCTGTGCATTGACTGGGTGGTTCTTTCTGGCTAGGATAGTTCAAGGGGAAACTGCAGTGGGCAGGTGGCTTCATCTAGTGGCCTCAGCTGGGTCTCTTTGCTCTAAGTGATCCCTTAACTTTTAGTAGCCTAGCTGGACTTCTCCACATATTGTCTCTGATTTCTAAAAATGGGAAGAGAAATTAAGCTCTGATGTGCAAGAACTTTTAAAATCTTTGATTACATAACATTTACTTGGATAAAGTAAACTGTATGACCAAGATCAGTTTCATTGTTAGCGAAAAATGCTTAAGAGTATGGATACAAGAGGCTATGAAACAAGTAGTTGCAAATAACTTCCTCTCATACTTGAACATAGTCATGCTTCAAAAGGTTCTCACTTGGCACCTTGAAAAAACAGATAACTGATCCACACACAATTCTTTAATTTTAGGCCTATTTTATTTTATCTATTTTTTAAGGCCTATTTTATATTGTAATTAATGACCCATCATTGAGAAATTAGAGTTTGCCTTCTATGGTGTTTTATATTTTCAGAAAATACTTCTATAGTGTTTTATATTTTTAATCACATTTTAAGATTCATTTCCTAAGCTCATCCTTGTTGACAGCCCTCCTTCTGCTCCTGGCTCTCATTTTTCACTATGGCATCTTTATTATATAATATCTTCATATTAATTGCTAAATGTTTAGGAACATAAGAATACATATGCTTGAGTGCTGACTTTCATTTAAGTCACACAATGTACTTTCTGGTCACATTCCCAAGAATATTCTTCCTAACATTTTCCAGTACACACTCCTTGTCATGGTTCAGATTTCAGTTCAAGTGTCACCAACTGAGAGCCTCAAAACTAAAGTAGTTCTTGATCAGTCTCCCTTATGCCATTTTTGATGTTTTATTTTTGTTAAAGCAGCATGTTATTTATTTTGTATTCTGTATTATGTTTCTTCAACTGGTACACAATAGTAGGAGCAAACCAGTTCATAAAATAGTGAAACAGTTTCATATAGTTTGGTAAATAGCCATTGCTCTGAAATCGTAAAACTCCCAGTTCACCCCGCTAATCCTCTGTGGCACCCACTGTACATCCTTTCCATCCAGAATCAAAAGGGTTAATTCTGACTTAGTGGGAGACTCTAAGCCTGTTCCTGAACTATGGCCAATGCCTCCTCTGAATGACCCGAGCCTGTGCTGTAACAGCTGTTGAATATCTATAATGATTGCTGCTTATAGGATAGTTCCTAACTTGCCTCCAGCAATGAGCAGTGAACTTCCTCAATTTATTTTTAGAGGCAAATGAGTTATTTTTCTAGAACTCTGTGTACCAGATCATTTGGGCTTGGGCTTTGATAAGCTAAAAAAAATAGACAGAGGCTGGTTAGGCATTACTTTCTCAAGATAATATTCTATTTTGTGCTTCAAGATCTTGGTTTCATATGCCAGAAGTAGAATATTACCTCATCTTTGTCTGTGTATTAGTTCTGGTACAACTTCTAATCTCCCCCTGACAGATGAATATGTCAGAGCACTTATAAAAAGGTCAAATACTTAGTTGGAAAAAAAAAAAAAGACAGAGGGAGGGAGGGAAAGGAGAGGGGGAGAGAGAGAGAGAATCACAGATTCCCCCTGCCCCCAATATTGCGGCTTTAAAAATGTTGAATAAATTGGATCTTAACATTAAAATGGTATCAAAATCATACTTTTAGTTGTAGAATTACAACTAAATTGTGACTAAGACACCTAACTTATCACCATAAAAACTTTTATGGGCACAAGATGTATGATATGTATGCTACTATTGTATTAAGGCTTATTAAAATTTATAATGCATTTTCATCAATAAAATAGATTTATAGAACTTGATGTCAGGCTAAATGGAAATGGTACCCACATCAGTGGATACCTATAAGCATCAAATGAGATATCACACTTAAAAATGATTTGCAAGTATCTGTGCAGGGTGCAAAAATAGTACTTATTATATCAAGGAAAGGAAGCCTTATCCACTCTGGTAGTCCTCATGTCTGGTGCATTTTAGGTACATAGTAAACTGGTTGTTCCTGAATTGAAGAAATGAAGATTGAAACTAATTTAATCTTCCCATAATCTTGGTTCCCTTTCTTTACTTAGATGACTCAAACATCCCCATATATGCCATCCACTTAGTTTTTCATTTCTTCATAAGGGGATTTACCTTCTATAATACCTAAAAGAGCAAATATCAATCTGGAAAATTTTTAGTGAGTTGAAAAAATTACTGGACTTAAAGTATCAGGCATTAACTATTTTTTAATTAAAAATAAATATTGACCTTAAATATTAGCTAAAATACTCACACATTCAAAAACATTATAAAGAAAAGAATAACTCTCAAAGCATTACAGAAAGGTTTTTGGATCATGGTACTTGTGAATAGCCCATGTGGGCAGTTCTTGATCAGGCTAGTCAGGACTACCTGCCTTTGGATCTCATATTCCTGTTCTTAGCTCAGATTTCCCTGAACTTTTTATTTAAGTAGTTACCTTCATCATAATTTAAGAGAAGAATCTAAAGTGTTAAAGTCTCCAAGATATTCAGATTATTATTGAACTACATAGTATTTAGTGAAGGAAAGTCTCACAGTAAGAAGTTTACAAAAGCTGGTACACATTTTAAGCTCCCACACATTATTAAGGGTTTTCAAAAGGAATCTGATACTGATCTCCACTGTACTGAACATTAACAACATGACTATTTTGCTTTTAATAATTCCATACTTATTGTATTTACCTCTAAAACTCAAGGGAATTTTGAAATAGCATATGTCTCTGTTGTTAATATAAGCTTCTTAACAATAATGATATTATACTTTATTTCTGTAACAATTCTAGAGGAGTAAAAAATTGTGTGGGAATTAAGCTTACAAAAAATCAGTTTTGAGGATATGGATGACATAAGAGACTAGATTTATCCTTTGGGATCTAATCTAGGAGGAAAAGGGCAGGCAGGGCACTTGATTCCTGAACTGTTTTGGGTTAGCATTAAATCAGATAGTACCTTTGTAATGACAGAGGAGTAGAAATAGCGTACTCAAGATAATTTTGCTTACTGCATAATTTTGAATTTGCCAAAACATCAAGGATGGTGTTTTCAAAGAGTATTGCAGAATTCACTTCAGTTCTGTACAATGATTTTCCTTTACTTTGGTTCATCTTATATCAATTCATAAAAATGTAACCACCTCCACTCTAACGTAGTTGCATATTACGACAGTGAGAAAACAATTCACTGTGCATTTAGATCTGTTTGACATTGCTGTGATCATCCTTCCCTTTCACCTTGTGTATTTCAGCTTCTCCCTTCAAACTAGCAACTGTGGCCATGTACTTGGCAGCTGGTAGCCTAACCCCTCCAGAAGCCAAGCTCTTAAACAGACTTTCTAGGAGCAGGCTTGGGCTCCATAATGTCTGCCTGCACACTCCCTCTTGCTAGCTGGTTCCTTGGCAAGTTCTTTGATTCATTTGATTTTTGGCAGAGGAACTCCCCTTCTGACTATGAAGTCTCTGATTCTGTCAAATGCTTTAGTCAAGCTGATTGTTTATTTGACTGCCCCTTCCTATCACACCTAAAGATTTAAGTTTTCTAAGATTTATGTTTAATGTCATACAGTGCTAAATATAAGAGGGTTCTGCATAGTTGAGTTGTATTGATATGAAGGATGAGCAATCCTTCACCCTGGGGCCAAACCCTCATTGATTCTAGCCTCTTTCCAACAAGAAGCTTATAACATAACACTGTGACCATTTCTTGGCAGAGATTACTTTTCCCACCTTATGGGGTGGCAAGTTACCAAGAGTCTCGAAGCAAATGCTTGGCCCAGATACAAGGCACTCTCTTTCTTCCTCTCAATGGTGAAAATTTGCTCCATTATTTCCCTTTGATTTCTCTCTTTTATGGGTAAGGTCGCTGAAAGGATTTTGGAAGTTTGCTCTAGGTACTAATAGGAACTGGCCTTCTGTCATTCAAAGACCTGAGTTCTGATATGATTAAAATTTTCAACAGCATCTAATCTGATTAATTTTCTGTTATTCCACATGCATTTGAAAAATAACACAGGCAGAGATCTGTATGTAGCAGGAATTTTACAGAAGAAATTGAGAAGATTTTTTTCTTTCTTTCAGAAAGTGTCTTCTTTAAAATCAATGCTTATCAGTATGCTATGCATGATATAATTCACCAAGACCAAAAGAAGAAGAGAATATACATCTCAGATAATATTATTGAATAATGACTTTATAAGTCAAGAGGATATGGACTTATTTCCTGCTTTGAGAGATGAATTGAAGCAAAGAGCTGCAACCCCCTTTCATCCTTGTATGAAATACGTATACCAGTGCTACTCAAAATCTATTCTTTAAATACATCTTGTTTTTATGGAATATTCAGCTAATTGTTTTAACCTTCTTATTTAGTTTTATTATTGAATGGTCTATTATGAAGAAAAACATAATTTTGCCATAAATACAGTCTGAGCTTGAAATATGTATTCATTGCTTATTATGTGTGATACATACCAATGGACATTTGAGGTGTTTTCATATCATGGCTATTGGAAATAATACTGCAATGAACATTTAGGTGCATACATCTTTCTGAGTTAATGTTTTCATTTTCTTCAAGTAAATACCTAGAAGTAGAACTGCTAGATCCTATGGTAGTTCTATTTTTAAATTTTTTTGTGGAGATTCACACAGTTTTCCACAGTGACTGCATTTAGTTGCATTCTCACCAATAGTGCACAAGAGTTTCCTTTTCTCTACATCCTCGTCAACACTTATTATTTCTTGTCTTTTAATTGTATTCATTCTAGCAGGTGTAGGGTGATATTTCATTGTGGGTTTGATTTGCATTTCCCTGATGATTAGTGACATTATGTACCTTTTCATGAACCTGTTAGCTATGAATATGTCTTCTTTGGAAAAATGTCTATTCAAATCTGCCCATTTTTAAATTGGATTATTTTTTTGCTTGATCTATGTGCAGATGACACTACCCTTATGGCAGAAAGTGAAGAGGAACTAAAAAGCCTCTTGATGAAAGTGAAAGAGGAGAGTGAAAAAGTTGGCTTGAAGCTCAACATTCAGAAAATGAAGATCATGGAATCTGGTCCCATCACTTCATGGGAAATAGATGGGGAAACAGTGGAAACAGTGTCAGACTTTATTTTGGGGGGCTCCCAAATCACTGCAGATGGTGACTGCAGCCATGAAATTAGAAGACGCTTAGTCCTTGGAAGAAAAGTTATGACCAACCTAGATAGCATATTCAAAAGCAGAGACATTACTTTGCCGACTAAGGTCCGTCTAGTCAAGGCTATGGTTTTTCCAGTGGTCATGTATGGATGTGAGAGTTGGACTNTACTCCTTGGAAGGAAAGTTAGGACAAACCTAGATAGCATATTCAAAAGCAAAGACATTACTTTGCCAACAAAGGTCTGTCTAGTCAAGGCTATGGTTTTTCCAGTGGTCATGTATGGATGTGAGAGTTGGACTGTGAAGAAAGCTGAGTGCCGAAGTATTGATGCTTTTGAACTGTGGTGTTGGAGAAGACTCTTGAGAATTCCTTGGACTGCAAGGAGGTCCAACCAGTCCTTTCTAAAGGAGATCAGTCCTGAGTATTCATTGGAAGGACTGATGCTAAAGCTGAAACTCCAGTACTTTGGCCACCTCATGAGAAGAGTTGACTCACTGGAAAAGACTCTGATGCTGGGAGGGACTGGGGGCAGGAAGAGAAGGGGACAACAGAGGATGAGATAGATGGATGCATCACTGAATCGATGGACATGAGTTTGATTGAACTCCAGGAGTTGATGATCAACATGGAGGCCTGGCATGCTGCGATTCATGGGGTTGCAGAGTTGGATATGACTGAGCGACTGAACTGAACTGAACTGATACCATAATTCATTTAAATATATATTTTATATTATGTAATTATTACTTTCCTGGATTTTATAATTTCTAGATTTATTGTGATTAATATATTTATTAACACTTCATTTATATTGGGTCACTGTATGTAAATTTTTCGTGCATAATTCTTTCATATATATGGTGTCACAGTCTTGGTGGTATGTGTTGATAACATATGTTTTAACACTGTGCCTGTATTTCTTTGTTGAAAAGCAACTCTTTACTTTTAGGTATATTTAGCCAAATAATAATTGTAGTGATTAATGCCAAAAATTGAATTTCATTATGCAAATATAGAAAAGAAATTAGCCAAACACTATTAACATGGTCATTTTTGTGAAAAATGATGATTATACAGATTTTATCAAATTTATATTTACAGAGACTGTGAAAAATTAGACATACTTTAAACATTTTTGTATTAATTGATCTCTTTGAATGCAATTGTATTATTTCTGAGATCATTCAATTGACCTTTTGAAAATGAAGAAGCAGGTGGATTAAAGAAAACATAATTTCATGTGCAATGTGAGACACTAGAGCCTATTCCTAGATTGAAGACAGAGTAACATCAGATGGATAAGACATTTTTATGATTGAGGGATAAAACAGTAATCAGAGGCACATTTATAAACTTATTTTTCTTATCTCTGATGCATATAATGGCCTAATGATATCTAATGACATGTTCAATTAGAGTCAACATGTGTTTGATCTTTAGATACATTCCTAGAGTGAATAAATAGTCAACTTTTCAGGGTATGTGCCAAGTTTTATACCTTGGTATGAAATGACCTTGGAAAAGGAGATGCATTCTCTATTATTTTCAAAATATATCAGAAGAATGGGAGAATGAGTGAGTCATCACATTAATTAGAATATTGCCATGCCATGGGTGCACTCAGCTGTATCCAGCTCTTTGTGACCCCATGTACTGTGGGCCATCCTCTATTCATGGGACTTTTCAGGCAAAAATACTGTAGTGGGTTGCCATTTCCTCTTCCAGGGGATCTTCCTGATAGAGGGATCAAACCTAAGTCTCTTGCATCTCCTGCATTGACAGGTGAATTCTTTACCACTGAGCCACCCGGGAAGCCTGATTAGGATGATAAATAAATAAAAGGTGTATTTTAAAATTTTGTGTATACATAAGAAGTCAAGAGACGAATGCTGAAACTTTATTGCAATAGAGATGACAAAGTTTGGGTATTTATACCATAAAGAGCACTTAAATAGTGACAAGAAGGAAAGAGCTAAATCTAATAGAGAATATGACAAGATATGTTAGGAGAACTTTTAATGTAAATCAAAATCAAATAGTCAGTACAAACTTGGAACTGTAGCCTAACTTATTGACTATAGGGATAAGAATTAGTGCAACCATGACATATTACTTGATATTAACAAAAATCATATATCATAATATACTCTATATAATATATATTTTTGGAAGGAGTGAGGGGGAAAATGTTATTATACATTGCCGTGTGAACCGTGTGGAGTTAATAGCTGTTCTAAAAAGCAATGTGAAAAATATATTAATATTAAAAATACAGCTCATCTATCTCATTCTAGAGGATGTAATACATAGCATGTTTTTAAATCAGGATACATATATAGGAGAATTTATTGAATTTTTTTCGTAAAGTCAAAAAACATAATTAATATGGGGAAAGTTTTGTTAAAATATGCCACTTCTTTTTCTCGGACTATTATGTAGTCATTAAGCAGACTGATCTATTACTAGTCGTTATTATTAAAAGGATACTTGGGAGTATTTTCATAATGTATTGCTAGATGAGAAAATCAAGCTTTAGAAAAGTGTGTCTACATCCTGGTTTTGGAAAACTTGAGGGAATGTCTAAGAAATGGGCCTTTCCTTTTACCTCTGAATACAGCAGTACTTGGTGTATGAACACACTGGATGGTATTGAGAACACAACAAAGCCTGCAGTATTTTTCCATTCTTGATATATGAAAGGCAGAGGACAAAAGACAAAGTTGCTTTGGCTCTATTCTAGTTTGTGTTGCACACTCTCCTTTAAAAAAATATGTGATACATCCTCCTGTAAGCTATACTAGTTTTCAGAAATAACATTGGCTGCTTTTGACTTGACTTTTATATTCCTGGAGTGACTAATAGGGAAATTATTGTGATCACAAACCCTACTTAAATCTGAATATTTATGTAATGAGAAATGAAATTAACCTTGAAGCTTTTAATTTAGATTTTTCAGTCTATGCATTTAAGTATTTCAGTTTAGATCATTTATATGTTCTAACTTAGTCTCTGGAAAAACACTGTGTCAACAAAAACCAACTTGTATTATTTTCTATGACCAGAAAATTGTCACTAACTCATTGTTAGACTGATATTATTAACCTGACTTGTCAATTGACTTTAGCAACTGATGAATATATGTTCAATTGAGGGAAATAATATAACTGGTTTAGACTGAAAGTAATAGAGAGAAAAAGACAGTATTAAATGACACCAAAGCTACAGTGAAGTGTGTCGATAGAATGGAATTTCCTATGCCTGGTGTTAACACTGTTGAAACTGTTTCAATAAGGGATGTATTAAAAACAAGCACTGATTGTAACAATTTAATGGATAACATCATCTATTAATCTTCCTATGATTATATATTCCCAAATAATTGATCACTTATGTCTCTAAATCAGAAATATAGTGGAAGTAGTAGTTTTGAACTCCACTTGTGTATTTGATATTTTATAAGTATTACTGTAATTATAAATTTGTAAATCTAGTTTCTTACATGAATATACTTTAAAATATATAATACCTTAAATAATACAATGTGAGATATTTATTTTTATTGTGAATAGAAACACAGCTATGACCATTTTTGGCAAAAGATAAACCTAAATAGATGCTATATATATTGTAGAAAATATATTATTTTACTTGAAATTAGGATTTATTTTCTCGTTTTTAAAAATGATGAGTATAAAACATCATGAACATACAATTGCAAAAGAGGCAGACATTCATTTTATTATTAAAATATATTTTAAAGTATTACTATCTAAGAAAATGGATTTTTACCTGTAACACAGAAGTCTGTGAAAAATAATGGAATATTTTTCTATTATAATTTATTTTTAAACACAATCTTTTTCAAACTTTAATTACTGATCTCAAATCTGTATCAACTGTGGTCAAACTTTATTAATTCATAGGTTAAATCAAAAAGTTTCAGGCCAGGAAATCAACATGCAAATGACATGGCTTTAGGCTTCATGTCCATCCAGTGTGTATGATCTTGAATTGCTAAATCTCTAGTGTAACAATCAGCACCATTCTTTGAACCACACAACTGACAAAATTCACATTTCCAACTGTGTTTGGTAATATGAATTTGTTTTTAGAAATCTTATTTCTTACTAGTATTGCAAAGTTGATTATTGCCAGTAGGAATCTTACTAATAATCTTTAAACTAATTAGACTGCTTCCCCAGTGGCTTAGCAGTAACAGTGCAGGACCTGCAGTAGAGATGGGTTTGATCCCTGGGTCAGGAAGATCCCCTGGAAGGGGGCATGGCAACCCGCTCCAGTATTCTTGCCTGGAGAATCCAGTGGACAGAACCATCCAGTGGGCAATGAAACATCAATGAACATCTATTCTTTATTTGAAAGATGTGATAACCAATTTTAGTATAACAGAAAATTATTGTATGACATAATATGAGGTCTTAGACCTCTGTACAGCTTTTTTTTTTTGGAACTGGGATGTTTTTGAGCCTCTATGCCTTTAATTTTGTCTGTTTCTCTAAAAAACATCTGATTACTCAGTAGTTAAAAAGCATTTGAAAGAATTATTATAAAAATNTGTATGACATAATATGAGGTCTTAGACCTCTGTACAGCTTTTTTTTTTTTTTGAACTGGGATATTTTTGAGCCTCTATGCCTTTAATTTTGTCTGTTTCCCTAAAAAACATCTGATTACTCAGTAGTTAAAAAGCATTTGAAAGAATTATTATAAAAATGCATTATTTTAGAATTACTTTTGAGTATATATTGAGTTTCATTTGCAATTGTATCTTATTTTTTTTCTCAATGGTTGTCAAGCAATATTTCCAATTCAATGGTTCTGTGTAATATTCTTATGAAGAAAATCAAAGAAAGAAATAACCATAGTACTGAAAACGTATTAGTTTCACTTTCATTTTTCATCGAAGTACCACATTCTATGACTGAAAAAAAATTGGAGAAGTTATCCTTTGTTTATAAAGATTTTGTGTTTAAAGCACACTTAAAGAATACACATAAAGAATCATTAAAAATACTCATTTTATTCCTATTTATTGATATTACCCAGACATTTAAATCTTATCTACTTTATCTCTCTTAAAACATTAAACAAATATTAAGGTATTTATTATAGCATGCATGTTCACTTTGGTCAAATATTCTAGCCTGAAGTTTCACTTTGGTGAAATAAAAGCCATTCTGTATAAATGTTGTTTTGTGAAACTGATTTAGTGTCTAAATATGGAAATATGCTTAAGAGTTTTTTGGATAGAGATAATTATTGGAGTTGATCTCTTCTTCGTGTATATAAAAATGGCTTTTAGTGTATGTAGACATGTACAATAAAATGCCTGTCAGCAGATAAGAAAGGCAGTATGTGTGAAAGAGAGCATAGATGCTAATAAGAGAGATGAATGAAACAGATCACAGAAAAATAACAGGGAAGGGCACGTCAAAATAAAGTAGTTAGATTTTGAACACGTGCAAGATGAAAGATTTATAAATATATCCCATTAAAAGCATAGATATCATCTTGCAATTTTGTTGTGATGAGAATTTCCATATGCCAATTATAAAATCATGTTTTATTATGTTTTAATATATGTCACAATAACAGCAATGTAATATAAGATATAAGATTTAATTTTAGATATTTATTCTCCATTCAAATGCTAAACCTCACTTTGTCATTTCCTACAGAAACACATAAGTAACTAGGTATTTGGCTGCACAGACACATTACCCACATTTTTTTTTCCTACAACCAATATATGTTCAGATAATATGATACTACAAAATCTAATGCAGGTATACTAATGCAGTAATACAATGACAGTTTAGAACAACTCTAGAACATTAGACTGGCAATCTGGAAATTTGTGCTCTGATGTGAGCAAGGACAGTAACTATGTGACCTTGTAGAATATTTGTGACATGAACACACATTTCCGTTCAACAAAATGACTTAATTATTTCTGTTTTTGAAATCCAAATAAACTCTCACTCCTTCCACCTGTAGCATACAATACATTTTAAAAAGTTTATACTGAAATGGTAATTAACATACAAAATGGAGGTCAGTTATTTCTATTATCAAATTTCTATTTTAATGATGATTAAGGAACATAAAAATATTCAATGACTTAGATGCAATTAATCATACAAAGATTAGAGTGATGTAAACTAATTTTTGACAGTTATTACTGGTCTTGATCAGTCAAGGGAAAAAGTTCTTAGCATTTTACTTCTGTCTAATCATGGGTGTGTAGGTACATTTAAAGTCAATAGACTTTATAACTTTTAAAATTAGTGATAGAAAAGTGAAGAATTCAAGCATGAAGAAAGCAAGATTGAGAAAATACCCTTCAATCCTCTATAAATTATCTCGAGAACACTATACTATGGCAGTATTAAGAGTTTGTGATTTATTTGCTTTATCTAGTTTGAATGTTTAACATTTTAATGTTTGAAAGTAAGCTATATTATACTTATTATATATAAGATGCACCATTTAACTCTATGGAAAAAGCATCTTTCAGATGGTTCCATATAAGTCACCTAAATTACAATATCTCATTTTCTTTATAATAAACATAAATAATTCATTGAAATATCCTCATAACAATACAGAATACAAAGAGGGAATGCCAATATTTAGAAGACTTTGAGTAGGAAAATTATGATTTTTT
>SJYV01007981.1:82826-190681 GCA_006410875.1 Neotragus pygmaeus | reverse complement strand
TTTTTTTTTTTTTTTTTTACTGTGAGTTATAATCCAATGTGGACTTCCCTGGTGGCTCAGCGTTAAAGAATCTGCCTGAAATGCAGGAGCCACAGGAGATGTGAATATGATCCCTGGATCAGGAAGATCCCCCTGGAGCAGGGCATGGCAACCCACTCCAGTATTCATGCCTGGAGAATCCCATGGACAGGCAGTAATATAGTCACAGAGTTGGACACAACTGAAGCAGTTTAGTATGCACACATGCATGCATAATCCAAAGTAAAATTATTTTTGTTGACCCAGTGGTTTCAGTTGTGTTCAGTTGTTCAGTTGCTAAGTCATGTCCAACTCTGTGTGACCCCATGAACTGCAGCATGCCAGGCTTCCCTGTCTTTCACTATCTGCACGAGTTTGCTCAAACTCATGTCCATTGAGCCAGTGATGCCATCCAACCATCTCTCATCCTCTGTTTTGCCTTTTTCCTCCTGCCTTCAATCTTTCCAAGCTTCAGGGTCTTTTCCTGTGTGTCAGTTTTTCGCATCAGGTGGCAAAAATATTGGAGCCTCAGATTCAGCATCAACTGTTTGGGGTTTATTTCCTTTAGGATGGACTGGTTTCATTGCCTTGCAGTCCAAGGGACTCTCAAGAGTCTTCTCCAACACCACAGTTCAAAAGCATCAATGCTTCAGTGCTCAGCTTTCTTTATATTCCAACTCTCACATCCATACATGACTACTGGAAAAAAACATAGCTTTGACTAGATGGACGTTTGTCAGCAAAGTAATGTCTCTGCTTTTTAATATGCTGTCTAGGTTTGTCATAGCTTTCCTTCCAAGAAGCAAGTATCTTTTAATTTTGTGGCTGCAGTCACCATTCACAGTGACTTTGAAGCCCAAGACAATAAAATCTGTCACTACTTACACTTGAATTACCATGATATTGAATGGTTTGCCTTTGAAATGAATGAACTTGTTCTTTCTTGGGATTGCACCCAGGTACTGCATTTCAGACTCTTCTGTTGTCCATGAGTGGCTCCATTTCTTCTAAGGGATTATTGCCCAGAATAGTATATATAGATGGTAATCTTAATTAAATTTGCCCATTCTCATCCATTTTAGTTCAGTGATTCTTAAGATGTTGATGTTCACTCATGCTGTGTCCTGTTTGATCACCTCCAATTTACCTTGATCATGGACAATATTGTTTTTTATAGCAACAGACTTTAGTTTTACCACCAGACACATCCACAACTAAGCATCATGTCCACATTGGCCCAGCTGCTTTCTTCTCTCTGGAGCTATTAGTAATTGCCCTCTGTTCTTCCCCAGTAGCATATTGGACAACTTTCAACCTGGGGGGCTCATCTTATGCCATATTTTTTTGCCTTTTCATACTGTTTATAGGGTTCTTCAGGCAAAAATAGTAGAGTGGGATGTCATTTCCTCCTCTAGTGGACCACGTTTTGTCAGAACTCTCCATTATGACCTATCTTAGGTGACCCTGCATGACATGGCTCATAACTTCACTGAGTTATGCAAGCCCCTTCACTACAACAAGACTCTGATACACGAAGGGGAAAATGTTTTGTTTGTTTTTTTCTTTTAAGTCTTCGTACATGCTACATCACTTCAGTTGTGTTCGACTCTTTGTGACCTTATGGACTGTAGCCCACAAGGCTCATCTGTCCATGGGAGTTTCTAGGCAAGAATACTAGAATGAGCTGCGATTCCTTTCTCCAGGAGGTCTTCTTGATCCAGGTATCAAACTCATGTCTCTAAAGTCTCCTGCTTTGGCAGATGGGTTCTTTACCAGTAGCACCAAATGGGAAACCCCAATAAAAATTATATAATAAAAAATGAGCAATAGCTACATGCAAAAACACATGAATCTTATAAGCATGTAATGCTGTGAGAAGGGCATTTGCAAAGTGACACATGCATTGAGGTTTTATTTATATAATATTCAACAAGTAACAATCAGTTGTATTGTTTAAGGATGTGTACATGTGTTAAAACTATCTGAAGCATCAGGATATTTTTTAACATGTGGGAGAGAGTTGACACTTTGTGTTAAGGAAATTAAAGAATACAAGCTGCTGTGATACTACCTTTGTTTTATTTCTTGACCTGGGAGTTTGTCTTAAAACTTGATCTGAGTGATTTAGGGCCACTGAATGCTTTTAATCTAAAGGGAGACAGACAAGACATTCATATTAAACTTGTGTTTGTATTTACTCTGAGTACAGGATAGTTTTAGAAAAAAGTATGAGTGAAAGCAAGAAAACATATCAGGATCCTTTCGGAAAACTTCAGTATCTGAGAAAAGTAGTAATGTCAACTAGGGAAGAGGTATTTACACATATAATCTAAAACCAAAGAGTAAATATGTGAATGATTGAGATCAGTGAAGAATCTATACTGGCATCAAGATTTCCAACTGGGTTCCCCAGGACTTAGATATTGGTTTCAGTGACCATGAGCAGGCACACAGGAAAGGAAAGATAAGGTTTTCAATTTAGTTTGGCCAAATCTATCAGAGAAACCACTGTCTGTGGCAGCTATAGCCTTACAAAATGTATTTTTTAAATCATAAGACTTGACAGTCAAAATTACTCTTTGATCCATTAACTGCAGAATGGATGTTGTGTTAGCAGGTATGAAAACAACATCAGTCTCATTGTACATCTCCATCAGAACTGTTGAGTGTATAGGTGTATTGCCAACAGGAAGTATTAATTTGAAAGGAATCTCCTGGGCAGAAGGTCTCAACAATGGGCTTAAAATATTAGGAATCTATATTGTAAACAGATATGCTGTCCTCCAGGATTTGTTGTTCCATTTACAGAACACAGCCAGAGTAGGTTTAGCATAATTTTTAAGGGTTCCAGAAGTTTTATAGTGGTAAACAAACATTGGCTTCAACTTAGTCACCAGTTGCATTAGCTCCTAACAAGAGAGTCAACCTGTCCTTTGAAACTTTGAAGTCAAACATTGACTTCTACTCTCTAGCTATGAAAGTCTTAGATGGTTGCTTCTTCCAGTATAAGTGTTTTGTCTTCATTGAAAATCTGTTGTTTACTATAGCCACTTTCCTTAATTTTCTTAGTTATATTTTCTGGATAATGTGGTGTGGCTTCACCTTGCATTTTTATATAATGAAGGTATCTTTTTTTCCCTTTAACTTCATGAACCAACCTCTGCTAGCCTCAAACTCTTCTCCTGAAACTTCCTTACCTCTCTCATCCTTCTTAGAATTGAGGAAATCTTTATTTCTTCTTCATTTTTTTAAAACAAAGTTTATCTTTCCCTGTCGATGCCAAGAGGTAGGCACGTCAGGACTGGTATGAAGGCTCTGCTCTATGACATGCTTAGGTGTTTACTTCTAGATCTCTATCCATGATGCCAAGTTGATGGCTTTGACCTTGGCCCAAGCCACCATACACTGTGCAGGCAGCAAGATGGAGAAACAGAAGCCAAAGACATATCAGAGCAAGTTCCCCAAACACCAACGTAGTCCTTCTGTTTATATCCCACCTAGCCATACATAGCTTTAACAGAGCCTGACGAAGTGTAGTTTTCATCCTTGTATCCTTGTGTCCAACTAAAACTTCTATTTTTTAAGAAGTAGAAAATGAATATTGATAGTGATAAACAATCTTTTTTGCAGATATACAATTTAAAATAACTGTAGAAGAATATCAAATTAATGCCAGTGGTCAGCTCTGGAGCAGAGAAGGCAATGGCACCCCACTCCAGTACTCTTGCCTGGGAAATCCCCTGGACGGAGGAGCCTGGTAGGCTGCAGTCCATGGGGTCACAGAAGAGTCAGACACGACTGAGTGACTTCACTTTCACTTTTTGCCAGAGCCAGCATGGGAGATCCCACCCATGACAAGGTCATGCAGGAGAGCCCTGACAGGAAAGGTGGAATCAGGACTCGAGGGACTCCCTGACCCTACCCATGGAAAGGTCATGAGGAAGAGACCTGATGGGCAAAGGCAAATCAAGTCTCAAGGGGTCCCCTGGATTTGCCCGAGCATCTACCACAAAACCAAAATCTGTATGTTTACTGTCTGCTATACTACACTCTTCTGACATTAACAGGGGCTATCCCCAACCATCTTTGTCTGGAAAATTAACTTAGAGCTCCAGTTAATAGTCTCCTGCATATAAAAGGAGTATCTCAGGTCAAACCTCTCTGCTGGCAGACTAGCTTGTGTGACATGATTATCCACACTCTTGCTACTATGCACATGATTATTTATAACTTCTCAACCATCAACATCACAGAGAGTTTGGAGTATTTTGAAAGTTTTAGTTAGCATAGGGCTTTTCTAAAGATAAATATCATGTTGGTGAAGGATTTCACTGCTGAATTAATGATTGCCACCAGGCCTCCATATCCTCAGGCACCTGGGAGTGTATTAATCAATGTAATTGGAATGTAGAAAAAGAAGTNCAGGAGTCTGATCTCTGCATACAGACATTTTAATGGCTACATGCAGGGCATTATCCTAACAAACTGAGGCCAGTTATCCTTAGATGGTATATTTCATGTTTTCAAGTCCCTAATGAAAGCCAAACCTCATAAATCCCGGATAAGGAAGCATAAGCCCTGGTCCAGGAGAAAATGGCCTTGACATTGAAAGATGTATGAAATATTTGCAATTTGTATTGGCATAGGACTGGGAGCATGTGTGGAAGTCTTTCTACTGCAGTAGACCAAGACAGACATAATAAAAACTTGATTTCATCAAATACATTGAAAAGGAAGGACTTGGCATTTGAGTTCTCAAGTATTGATTTGATTATCTGGAAATAATAGTAGTCTACTAAATGGATCATTCAAAGGCAGACTAAATAATGACATTAATCAATAATAGGAAATGCTGGGCTTTCCTTGTGCCATTAAAGTATATAGAGCCTGGAGAGTTAGGAATATGGGAAAAAAGGATTACTGTCATGGAAATATTAAGTGCACACTGCTCAGCTGCCCCTAAAAATGCCTCCCAGCAGGACCTTCCGTTACCAAACATTATGAGCAACATTCTTGAAAAGCTCTTTATATATCAGAGTTGACCGAGTGTGATAATACACTAGACACTGGCATCCTGATGTCACAAGAATAATAGGATCTAGTGATGGAGTGGCCAATTGACAATTGTTATCCATCAGGGACAGCATGAGTGCAATTAGCGCAATTAAACCATATCCGCATAAAGTTAATTAAGTGTTTTAAGCTCAGGGATTTCTATTTAATTTCTATGAACCCTAAATATTCTCAGGGTTCCTAGAAATTCAGTGAAAGTTCAGCTTCTCAGACTACAGCTTGACATAGGCAGTGAGAACAGTTCAAGGTCTGCCAAGGTCTGCTGAGGAGAAAACTAACTTGTCCACAGAAATGGTTATTCTAATAAATGGTTATTCTGATAACCGTTTAGGAATTGTTAGATATAGGCTCTGAATGTAAGCTGACCTTTGTCACCCAAGAGGTGCTATAAATTTTTTTTAATATAGTTTTTTCATTCAGTATAAAGATTTGTGACAGTCATCGGATCAATGGTTTCTTGGTCTGAGTCCAAATAGTTTCACTGGGACTATGACTTATGTCTAGAATTATTTCTTCAATTCTGAAATGAATAGTTGAAACATACATTAGATACATGAAAGAATTTCCACTTTGGTTCCCAAAAGTAAGGATGTGTGTGCATGCTGAGTCACTTCAATCATGTCTAAGGCTTTGTGACCCTATGGACCATAGCCTGCCAAGCTCCTCTGTCCATGAGGTTCTCCAGGCAAGAATACTGGAATGGATTGCCATGCCCTCCTCCAGGGGAATCTTCCCCACCCAGGAATCAAACCCAGGTCTCTTACATCTCCTGCACTGGCTGGCGGATTCTTTATAACTATCCCCACCAGGGAAGCCCATGGAGTGAGAGACATCATGCTAAAATGTCCAAATGGATGTCACTGTATTTGTATTTCTCTTTCCTTTGGCTAGGATAGTAAAGCAATGTCACACTTGTGGGTGAGTTGTAGAGGTCAACATGGCACCTGAAGTCTTTAGAGATGCATGGGTGCTGATTTCTACTACATTTTCTTTTAATTTACACATTTGGCTAACTCAGAGACCTCTGGTTAAGGTAAATATCAGTAGATTATCAGTAATGACATGCAGTAGTAACACTCATAGCTATAGTATGTCTTTGCCTAAGAAACTACCTGTGAGTATAAAATAGATGGTTTGGGCATTCTAGTGGTATGTGAAAATTCTAAAATTCTAGTTGTTCCTTGTGTCATTTCTCAAGGAGAAAGAGGAATAGTGGAGTTGCAAGACCTAACACATTTACTGAATAATTTCTAAGACTGCCAGATGCAATTGATCGTGGATCAAGTAATGCTGCTTTAGCATTTACCTGTGAGCTTCTCTGCAATTTATAGGACCAGATAATTATTGTAACTGTTGGAGAAAGGGGAAAATGTTGTGCAGAACCTCCAGCAAAACTTAGTGAAAACACAGTATAGACACGTAGAGTTTTGGAGTAAGGTCATATTCTTCTATCGCAAGAGCTTCTATGACTTGTTAACTGACTCTAGTAGAGGCTTGCAAACCAAGTTGTCATGTATACCAAATGAATAAGAAATAGACATAATCTGTAATAACCTTAACAGTATCTCATCCAATAAAATACATTATTTGATGTGTATGTAAGCACCCTGTTAGTGATATGCAGGAGACCAGGCCTGAGCAATTTTGGAAGGCCCATCTGAACCAAATTAGCATGAGTTATTGGACCAGAATTCTGTGGTATTTGCTGCTTCTACTTTATTGCTTTTCTAACTGCTCAGAGCTAGGGCTATGCATGATTAAAAACATGGGCTTTCCTTCCCAAAATTGATCTGGCTATAAAGCCTCTTTGATGCCCAAACTAGACTGGCCATGATTTTTCTTGATATGGCACCATCTCAGTGGGGCTCCTGCTAACNAGATGGTTTGGGCATTCTAGTGGTATGTGAAAATTCTAAAATTCTAGTTGTTCCTTGTGTCATTTCTCAAGGAGAAAGAGGAATAGTGGAGTTGCAAGACCTAACACATTTACTGAATAATTTCTAAGACTGCCAGATGCAATTGATCGTGGATCAAGTAATGCTGCTTTAGCATTTACCTGTGAGCTTCTCTGCAATTTATAGGACCAGATAATTATTGTAACTGTTGGAGAAAGGGGAAAATGTTGTGCAGAACCTCCAGCAAAACTTAGTGAAAACACAGTATAGACACGTAGAGTTTTGGAGTAAGGTCATATTCTTCTATCGCAAGAGCTTCTATGACTTGTTAACTGACTCTAGTAGAGGCTTGCAAACCAAGTTGTCATGTATACCAAATGAATAAGAAATAGACATAATCTGTAATAACCTTAACAGTATCTCATCCAATAAAATACATTATTTGATGTGTATGTAAGCACCCTGTTAGTGATATGCAGGAGACCAGGCCTGAGCAATTTTGGAAGGCCCATCTGAACCAAATTAGCATGAGTTATTGGACCAGAATTCTGTGGTATTTGCTGCTTCTACTTTATTGCTTTTCTAACTGCTCAGAGCTAGGGCTATGCATGATTAAAAACATGGGCTTTCCTTCCCAAAATTGATCTGGCTATAAAGCCTCTTTGATGCCCAAACTAGACTGGCCATGATTTTTCTTGATATGGCACCATCTCAGTGGGGCTCCTGCTAACTACCAGGTTGCAAATCGATTGCATTGGACTCCTAATACCATGCAAAAGAAGGGCTCTGTTCTCATGAATGTTGAAGCATTATTTTAGGTATGAATTTGCCTTCACTGCTCCAAGAGGCTCTTCTTAGACCCCAAACACATGAAACTTTACTATTCTTTATTCATCAGTGTAGTATTTCCCACACATCATGTCTGACCGAAGAAGTGTGGCAATGGGCTCATGGCATGGGATTCAGTTGTCTTACCTAGTGCTCCCTTACTCATAAAGAGCTTGCTTGCTTAACAGAATGATTGATTGACTGAAATACTGAAGGAATTTTAGTTATGGTGCTATCTTGAGGCATGTGGTTGGAAAAATTGGAGTGTGGTACATTACTGAGCAGATACCTTAAATCAGTGGTCAGTATATTGTGCTGTTTCCTCAGAACCAAAGATGCATGGATTGGGAATCAGTCAATTATTACAGCAGATAACTCAAGGGAGAAACCTTGTTTTCTACTCCATGACCCTTGGTGTTGGAAATTTATTGTATCCAAGTCCGAAATAGTATAGTACCCAAATAACATGGTGTTTGAATCTGAAATACTCCTGCAAGGCGACTCAGTAATGGTTGTCACCATTTGGGGCTAACTTATAACAGGGAGCCAACAGAGACTAAGGTCACCCTTTTCACCAAAGTGATCGATTTTTCCTATCTGAGAAAGTTTGTGTGTTAGTCACTCAGTCATGTCTGACTCTTTGCAACCCCATGGACTGTAGCCGCCCCCGCCCCCAGACTTTTCTGTCTATGGAATTCTCTGGGCCTAAGAATACTGGAGTGGGTTCCCGTTTCCTTCTCCACTGGGAAATTTTAGATCGATGCTAATAAAATAGGAGAAAATGAGAGAATATAGAGGGATTGACTATAATATATTAATATAATATCTATAAATATTCTAATTATAAGTGAAAGTGAAAGTCATTCAGTCATATCCGACTCTTTGCGGCTGTGTGGACTATATAGTCTGTGGAATTTTCTGGGCCAGAATACTAGAGTGGGTAGCCTTTCCCTTCTCCAGGGGATCTTCCCAACTCAGGGATCAAACTCAAGTCTCTCACCTTGCAGGTGGATTCTTTACCAACTGAGCCACAAGGGAAGCCCTCTTAATTATAAACGCATATTTATAATAATCTAAATGGACAGAGGAACCTGGCAGACTAAGTCCACGAGGTTGCAAAGAGACAAAACTAAGGGACTAACTTTCAAAGATACTAATACAGCAATTTAGAGCTTAAAAAATCCAATTTTTAAACTTATGATTCAGATGATCAGTAATTTGGTCTCAGATGGATGATTCTTCTGGTCTCAGCTGAACTCACTCATACACCTTTAGAAATCAGCTTTGATGTTGACATCTCAGCAAGTAAGCTTTGCTTGTATAGCGTTGACTGACTTTTGGCTGGGGCGTCTTATTTCTCCACATAGTCTGTCATCCTTTAGCAGGTTATTGAAGGCTTGTTCAACTGGCAACTCAGCAAAATTTTCAGAGAGAGGACAGAGCCCATGCAAGAAATTTTGAGGCCTGAACTCAAACCTCATAAAATATTATTCTGTTCTATGTATTGCCAAAACAATTCCAAAGAGCTCCTTTTCAAGGGATAATGAAAAGAATTAATTTTATTGATGGACAGAGCTGTAATATCACAATGCAAAAGTGTGTGGATATCAGGAAAAGTGGAAGATTGTGAAATTTTTTGCACTTTAATACGGAGCACAATGTTTGTAACCAAAGGAAATTAAATGAGGGTGCTTCTTATTACTCTCTTGCTCAAGATATTATCAAAGGAAAACTTAAGAAATCCAATAAAGTTAAGCCCACAAGGAATTTTATTTTGTTTGTATCATGATATCAATCAAATGATCATGCAAAATAGGTGTCACAGTCAAAGTGTTAGAAAATACTAAGGGGAAATTTGAACATGTAGTAGAAAATGATTTATCAAAAATGATTAGTAATTAGGCCAGCCTTAAGGATAGGCACAATGTGAAGACTATGTTATATGTTACTTATTATTTTTATCCCCGCTTTATTCCATAGTCTTATAAATAAACCATTAGGTGTAGCTAATGTTTAATGTTCAGATAGGACCTTTAGCTGTTAATATGGTAGTGGTTGAAACTTGGTACCTCCTCTGAGTTAGAGATAAAAGCTTTTAATATGAGAAATGAATAGAATCCAAGAGTGAATCCTGAAAATTTATATGGTAAACTATACTTTCCTGAATATCTTCCTATGGTTCTGCTATATCCATGCTGCACTTCTTCAACACTGTTTTCTGCTCAAGTGTTCTAAGAAGGACTAAGTCAATAGATGTTCAATGTTTTCTGGCTTCTCACTTCTTTTCTCTACAAGGAGCCCTGGCAGTAGATCAGAGGATGAAGGCGGGAGAATTCATTTTCTTAAGGCACCATGCTGTACAAATCTCATTCAGGCCCATGAGTCATCAAGCACCTACCACTATTCAGCATTGTGCAGGATATACAAGCCCTGTTGGCTTTAAATATTAACAGCCAAACCAGAGACAATATATTCAACCAAGCTTATAGATAAAAGATTTAAAAAGGCAGGTGTTTTGCAACATGCGTTTTGGCGTAACACCAAAATATCTGTATTATTATGGATATTTTATTTAAAAGAAACTCAGAATCTATTTTTCAAAATCAATGAGATTAATTATTTGAGATAGGAAAAAAAAGCATGCAAAATATTACTCTGACCATATCTACTGACTGCTATTCCTTATATTTCAGGGGTATGCTCTATAGTTTTGTTTATGATTATGGAGAGACAGGTAGACTTTTACTGACTTCCTTCCATCTGGCTTCATATTCTTTGAGAAGTGCTCACAGGGCCACCATCTCTGTTAGCACCGGCTATGAGCTGTCTGTTGCATCAATTTTAATGTTTCTTCCTGTTGACCCAAAAGAGATGCAATTGTCCAGACTAACTCCATCTCTACAAAGAAGAGAGGTCTACACAGACCACAAGGGGCTCCTCCCAAAAGGCTCATAGTCAGCGTTCAAAAGAAGGGGTGATGGGTGATAAAAGTAGAAATATCTTAGTGGGTGTGTTTTCAGGATACAAGCGATGAAGAGATTCTGAAGGGTTTGCAGTGAACAATGAGAACTTTGGAAATTTGGTAAGAGAAAGTTTATTGGAGAAGAACTATTAATGAAGCAGAAATGGTTTTATGACAAAAATATTAACATACAAATAATAAAATTGGCATGGTAGCTTGAACAGAAAGCTGAAAATTTGCAGTTTCTATTTCCCATATAAAGAATGCTAATGTTCCATCATATGGTAATGAGAGTGCCACTATAATATGTTTCAACCAGTCCATTCTGAAGGAGATCAGCCCTGGGATTTCTTTGGAAGGAATGATGCTAAAGCTGAAACTCCAGTACTTTGGCCACCTCATGCGAAGAGTTTAACTCATTGGAAAAGACTCTGATGCTGGGCAGGATTGGGGGCAGAAGGAGAAGGTGATGACAGAGGATGAGATGGTTGGATGGCATCACTGACTTGGACGTGAGTCTGAGTGAACTCCGGGGGTTGGTGATGGACAGGGAGGCCTGGTGTGCTGCGATTCATGGGGTCGCAAAGAGTCAGACATGACTGAGCAACTGAACTAATGTTTAAAGCTTAAAGGATTTTTGAAATTATTGAATTCTATACCCCTTTCCTTAGTAAGTTACAATTTACCTTAGCATGCTAAAAGACTTGGAGAGACATGTGAGTATAAAAGACTTAACATCACAGAAATCTTCAGAAACACAAATGAAAACATTTATTCCATGAATGTGTAACTGAAAAACATCTTGTTTTGTACAAGTGCATTTAAAATATATTCAATTTTAGAAAATGTTAAATGTAGTATAATAAAATGCAATTTTTGGGTAAGATTATGGTATTAATAGATACATGGAGAGAATGACATTGTTTGAGTCACAAAAAGGCTGATGGTTAATACACACAAATGTAGAAAATGCTTTAGTAGGATGAAATGCAAAAAAAAAAAAAATGCTATTGTTGATGCAAATATATAACACAAGTAGGAAAACTAAATTTAATTAGAAAACAAATATTATCTGATTTAGAATCTGTATAGAATACAGATCTGTATAGAATACAATCTGATTTAGAATTTGTATAGAATAAACACTTTCATTTTAAAAAGCTTAAATGCAGCTATTTTAAAAATACATTTTGATAAGCTACTACTTGTATTAAGTGATTTGCATTTATCTTATTTAAATTTAATCACCAAATACCCAGAAAAATAGATGAGTGAAGAAATCAAAGTATAAACAGCTTAAGTAACCATTTTCTATGCAATAAAGACCGGAATCTATAAGCTCAAATTAACTTTTGTTATGGAATAGAACATTTGATTTGCCAAATACTTTCTCTTATACCTAATTGCTATGTTATGTTCCAGAGATTAAGGCTAAATTGTATTTTGAAATGGAATGGAACACAACATTTTTGGCATGAGACTATAAAGTAAAAGTTATTTTTAAAATTAGGCTTTGGTTGTAATGCAGCAATTTAAGTTATTTATTCTTCAGTATAACATTATATAAATGTTTTATTTTTTTCCTTAATCTTTGGTTTATCTTGGTTCTTAAATGTGTCAGACATATATTTTCAATACTGTGACTGAATTGAAGCAATAATGGTTTCTGTTCCCTATTCAGATTTTTTTGGGCTGGGGAATACATTTATCTTTACTTTTGCCCATTGTTCTTAAACAAATGTTAGCACTTTAATTTTTTTTCTTAATAATTTTGTTCCTTGGCAATCAACTTTTGAAAATATTGCTGCTGCTGAGTCACTTCAGTCCCGTCCAACTCTGTGGGACCCCAGAGACTGCAGCGCAGCAGGCTCCCCCGTCCCTGGGATTCTCCAGGCAAGAACACTGGAGTGAGTTGCCATTTCCTTCTCCAATGCATGAAAGTGAAAAGTGAAAGTGAAGTCGTTCAATCGTGTCAGACTGCTATCGACCCTATGGATTGCAGCCTACAAGGCTCCTCCATCCATAGGATTTGCCAGGCAAGAATACTGGAGTGGATTGCTTAATATTCTTTAAATATTTGACTGCATTCACTAATTAAAGAGAAGACACCTATAAGCCTATAGTTTAGCTTGTGGTAAAATTTAAAGATAACAATTTTATTGAATAAATGAGGACTATTTGATTTTTTAAAAATTTCTTATTATTTTTAACTTTGCTACATTGTAATTTTCCAGTTTAGCCATTTCAAATTAATTAACATAAATGTATTTATATTTTACCAGGTCAAATATAATTCCTAAAAGATATGTAATAAGGATCCTTCTTTCCTTTCTGATATTATTTATGTTCTTTAAAATTTTATTTTTTAAATAAACATCTTCCATATTTGAATTCCCTAAAGATTGTCAGTTTTCTGCCCTTATTTTATTGTTTCCTCTCTGTTGCTTACTTTTAGTCTCATTTACTCTTCTTATTGGAGAAGGCAATGGCAACCCACTCCAATACTCTTGCCTGGAAAATCCCATGGACGGAGAAGCCTGGTGGGCTGCAGTCCATGGGGTCACTGAGAGTCGGCACGACTGAGCGACTTCACTTTCACTTTTCACTTTCATGCATTGGAAAAGGAAATGGCAACCCACTCCAGAGTTCTTGACTGGAAAATCCCAGGGATGGGGGAGCCTGGTGGGCTGCAGTCTATGGGGTTGCAGAGTCAGACACGACTGAAGTGACTTAGCAGCAGCAGCAGCACTCTTCTATTATACTTTTAAAAGGTGAAGATTAAATAATGGATTTTAAACTGTTTTCTTTATGTTATATAAGCTTCTTCAGTTATATATTTCCCTATTTGGAATGTTTTAGAAGCAACATAAATTCTGAAATGCTGTACTTTTATTATGATTCATTAAGAAATAATCTATATGATTATTCATTCAACCATAAATTCCTTAGAAAAGGTTTACTTAATTTCCAAATATTTTGGTTTTTCTAGCTATCATTATTGTACATTTTAAACTTAATATTGCAGTTAAGTATATATGTGTTTATGTATAATCCTTTGAAATTTACTGAAAATTTGTTTATGATCTAGTATATCGTCTTCCTTTGTGAATTTTTCATGTTCAACTGAATTGTATAACCGACTGAAAAAAAAAATGCACAATGTAAGAGTTGCGAGAGAAGTTTTATTTGGGACAAATGAGGATTGCAGCCTGGGAGATAGCACCTCATATAGCTCTGTGAAACTGCTTCAAGGAGGCAGAGGGGATGTCACTCTATATGTGATTTTGGTGAAGGGGGAGTATACGTAATCAAGCACATATTTTTTCCNAGAAGTTTTATTTGGGACAAATGAGGATTGCAGCCTGGGAGATAGCACCTCATATAGCTCTGTGAAACTTCTTCAAGGAGGCAGAGGGGATGTCACTCTATATGTGATTTTGGTGAAGGGGGAGTATACGTAATCAAGCACATATTTTTTCCAGGTTTCTACTAGTCCTGTGAAGCTTTGCTAGTTACAAGAAACTGTCATCCTCATGAAGGCTTTTAGTATTTTTCTAGGTACAGAGAGCTGCAAGAACTGGGTTCATAAAATCAGCTCCCGTCTAGGTTTGTCATAGCTATTTTTCCAAGGAGTAAGCGTCTTTTAATTTCGTGACTGCAGTCGTCATCCTCATTGATTTTGGAGCCCAAAGGAATGAAGTCTGACACTGTTTCCACTTTTTCTAAGCTATTTTCCAGCAGTGGTAGGACTGGATGCCATGATCTTCATTTTTGGAATGTTGACTTTTAAGCCAGCTTTTTACTCTCCTCTTTCATTTTCATCAAGAGGCTATTTAGTTCCCCTTGACTTTGTGCCATAAGGGTGGTGTCATCTTCTTATCTGAGGTTAATAGCATTTCTCCCGCAGTTTTGATTCCAGCTTATGCTTCATCCAGCTCACCATTTCACATGTATTCTGCATATAAGTTAGATAAGCAGGGTGATGATATACAGTCTTGACATACTCCTTTCCCAATTTTGAACCAGTCCATTTTTCCATATAAGATTCTAACTGTTGCTTCTTGAGCCTCATACAGGTTTCTCAAGAGGTGGGTAACTTTGTCTGTTATTCCCACGGAATGACAAACCACTTCAGTATCCTTGCCTTGAGAACCCCATGAACAGTATGAAAAGGTACTTTCAGTAGATTATAAAGTAAAGGAGAGGAATCTTGTGTTTTGGAAAAATGTTTCTTATAATAAGTGGCTAATCAGTCTGACCTTTGCCCAGAGGGTATTTATCTTTATTATACTAGACAACGTACAAACCAGCTTGTCAGAGTAGACACTCTTTTATCTTCCCACACTGTATGTTATGTAACTATCTTTCTGAAAATAGTGTGGAATAAATTTCCACTTCTACTCACAAAACATACAGAAACAAGAGAGATACATGCTTGCAACTCAGTCAAATGAATTTCCAATGCTCAGGCTACCCACTGCTCTCAATGACTGAAGAGCACCTCAATTTACATTTAAAAAGGATGTATTCTTCAGTAATGCCTCAATAAACTGAAGATTAAAAGCACCTGGTAAAGTTGCTTTTAGGGATGAGGTTCAGAGAATAACAAAATCATTCTGAGTTTTAGAACTAGGACACAGAATAAAAAATTTAGGAGAAAATGGAACCCTTGTGAAGAAACACGTGAATCAGACGTGTATAGAAGACGACAGTGATTAGCAGATATGAGGGGACTGATACACGTATACAGAAAGAGAAAAGGGAGGACAGAAAAAAAAAATCTGAATTTTGATACCTGTATACATGGCTTCCCAGGCGGCTCAGGTAAAGAATCTGCCTGCCGATGCACGAGAGTCAGGAGACACGGGTTCATTCCCTGGGTCGGGAAGATCCCCAGAGGAGGAAATGGCAACCCACTCCATTATTCATGCCTGGAAAATCCCATGGACAGAGGATCCTGGTGGGCTACAGTCCATGGGGTCCCAAAGAGTCAAACACAGCTGAGCGCCTAACAGAGAAAGATGTGTGTGTGTGTGTATTTTTGGAAGTAAGCATTAGAAAATCATAGTTGAAATCTTAGTTGTAAATATGGTATCTTTTCTTATTGTTGCAGTTATTTATTTCCTCCTTACCCTTTCTGTGCTTTCTCATTTCATTGTTGGCTTCTGAACTTTGATCTTGGCTGTGTGAACTGTGTTGGACAATGGGGTTTGAAAAGATATTACCTTTACCATTATTCAAACAGAAGCTGTGAGTGTATTTAACAGCTAGTTTGAGGCACTCTTGCCTTGCCCTTTTCTATATCAGCCTGTTCCACGTGGTAAAATGCCTTTCAGCCTGGATTATGAAATGAAAATGAGAAGCTATATAAAAGCCAACCTGGGTAAGCAAACTGGGGTCAAAACTAGTCCAGTGGAACCTTGCTGAAGCTCATGAGGCTGTGCCAACTCAACCAGTCCCAAGCTCAGGAAAGCCTAGCAAATCCACAACTGTTCCACTGCATAAGTCTTAAGCAAAAGAAAGCATTGTTTTAAAACACTGAAGAGTGCTTATTGCACAGGATCAGTTAATCAAAGTTAATATAGGATTCATAAATTCATTTTGGAAAAGTGGATAGAAAAAGCTACATTTCAGGTTTGTTTTAATCAAATGTGTATTAAATATTCTGTAATTTGGGGAGAAAATATCATTGATATGAATCATGAAACCTAAAGTTTAGTTTCTTCCCTCCAATTACCACAGAGTGAACCTGAGAAAGCCAGTTAGTTTCTAAAATTCAAATATTTCACTTAGGATATGAGGAAGTTGAAAAACTGATCTCTAAAACTTTAATCCCATTTTAAAATTCTCTGACTTGATTTTTTTCATCGTCGAAAAGTGGCTTTTTGAATATAGACTTTATCAAAGACTGAAAATTGGGATATTTCACCATACTTATAAGATTAAAAAGGTAGTCTGTTACAATTTTGTGAATGCTGGCAGAACACAAGATACTTTGGAGATAGAAATGAAGAGCAAGTTATTTCTGTAGTACAGGGTGATAAGAACAGAACTGGTTGACAACAATGCATGTGGAAGATTGTGTGAGAGAGGAAACCTGAGCTTAGAAGACCTGATTTTTTTTTTAATTATTTTAATAACAAATAGTAAACATACCTCCCTGAGGAGACACTGTACTTTTGATCTTCAAAAGCTTCATTATAAGAATATCATTGGAAAAACAGTGAGAGCTCACAAGACATGCAAAAAATATGATAGACCCATAGAGAATTAACCCCACACAAGCTTTAGAAAAACATTTCCTGGTATAACATTCTTAGTATGTTAGTACAGAGAAAAATGTAATAGTAAAAAGTACATGGAATAACTTTAAGTGTAAATTAGTGTCAGAATTTATTTTGTGTAGGGAAATAGATGGGGAAACAGTGGAAACCGTGTCAGACTTTACATTTTTGGGCACTGCAGATGGTGATTCCAGCCATGAAATTAGAAGATGCTTACTCCTTTGGAAGAAAAGTTATGACCAACCTAAATAGTATATTCAAAAGCAGAGACATTACTTTGCCGACTAAGGTCCATCTAGTCAAGGTTATGGTTTTTCCTGTGGTCATGTATGGATGTGAGAGTTGAATTGTGAAGAAGGCTGAGCACTGAAGAATTGATGCTTTTGAGTCCCTTGGACTGCAAGGAGATCCAACCAGTCCATTCTGAAGGAGATCAACCCTGGGATTTCTTTGGAAGGAATGATGCTAAAGCTGAAACTCCAGTACTTTGGCCACCTCATGCGAAGAGCTGACTCATTGGAAAAGACTCTGATGCTGGGAAGGATTGGGGGCAGGAGGAGAAGGGGACAACCAAGGATGAGATGGCTGGATGGCATCACGGACTCGATGGACATGAGTCTGAGTGAACTCCGGGAGATGGTGATGAACAGGGAAGCCTGGCGTGCTGCAATGCATGGGGTCCCAAAGAGTCAGACACGACTGAGTGACTGAACTGAACTGAACTGAACTGAAGCTATCTACTACTAAAAATTTACTCTGTTAATTTTGCCTGCATTTATTGTCAGTGAGTGACTAGCATGCCTTTCATATTGCCAAGAGTTTACAATGAATATAAGGTGTAGTCCAAATTCTATTAATAGGTAAAATAAATAATGTGCCTGATCATTGTATTGAGGAACATGCAATTGAGTGCCAAACACATTTTCTGAGTAGGTGCTAGGGAGAAAGAAAGAAACAAACAAACAAAAATAAAACAAAAATTGACATGATTTTGAGTAACCAGAAAGGATTTCATGACAAAGGAGAGAGTTAACATAGACAGTAATGTAAGTAATCCTACATGAAAAGGAAGATGTCATTAAAGCAACAGCTTAAAGTGTTCTAGTTGTTATTATACTGTGATGTTGTTCAGCCTCTAAGTCATGTCTAACTCTTTGTGACCCAATAGACTGCAGCTTGCCAAGCTTCCCTGTCTTCTACTATCTCCTGGAGTTTGCTCAAGTTCATGTCCATTGAGTTGGTGATGTTATCTAACCATCTCCTCCTCTGTCACCCTCTTCTTTTATCTTATCTTTCCCAGAATTAGTGTCTTTTCCAATGAGTTGGCTCTTTACATTTGGTGGATAGACTATCGGAGCTTCAGTTTCATCAGTCTTTCCAATGAATATTCAGGGTTGATGTCCTTTAGGGTTGACTGGTTTGATCTCCTTGCAGTCCTAGGGACTCTCAAAAGTCTTCTCCAACACCACAGTTTGAAAGCATCAAACTGCTTCTTCAGTGCTCAGCCTTTTTTTTTTTTTTAATAAATTTATTTATTTATTTATTTTTTAATTTAACTTTACAATACTCTTTTTTTTTTATGGTCCAACTGTGATATAAACCAGGATATCAGCTTAGCATCTTCAGTATTAGTAATGAAAGTTGACAATAACCCTTTGAAGTAAGCATTAAAATTTTATTGATCTTATTTTTAATAGAGGAAATTAAAGTGCAAGGAGCAAAATGACTTATTTGGGATTTTGTTGTTGTTGTCTTGATTTTTTTGGCCCAGCCATCCATCTTTTGGGATCTTAGTTTCCTAACCAGAGATGGAACCTTGGGGCCCAGGCACTGGAAGTTCAGCATCCTAACCATTTCACAGCCAGGGAACTCCCCCAAAGGACTTGCTAAGGATGATATAACAGACAAATTGAGAAATAGGCCTTTATCTTACATTCATTAGGTTCTAATCTCTTATTCTTTGACAAAGCCATACACACCTTTGATAATAAGTAGAAAAAAAAAACATGTTTTGAAGCTGTGTAAAATTGAAATTGTACATTTCATCATATATAATTATTTTTATGTATTATATAAACATTTTATCAGAATTAAAACAACAGACTACTCATTTTACAACAGTGAATGAGGAAGATTTAGAGGTAATTTACCAGCTATATATTTATAATATGTATACTGCAGATAAGTGTGTGTATGTGTATGTGTGTGAGAGAGAGAGAGGAGAGAGAAAGAGAGAGACCTAGATCTTTTTGAGTTTGGGGATTGCTTGCATTTTAACAATCAAAATATACACGTTGCTTAGTTTTATATCATAACTGAGTTATTTTATATTTCACTGGGGAGCAAGTTTATGGGTAAGCATGAGGATTCATGGTTATCTATTAATTTCACTGTTGAATCCATTAAAATATATTGTCATTGAAAGAGGAAAAAATGAATTATTTTTCCTTAAATTATTTCAAAGTGCTCTCTTTTAGAATTTATATTTGGTTTCGCATTTCAATTTTAATTTAATTTATATCTCTACACAGATTTTTTTCAACTTGATGTCCTAAAAAGAAAATTGTGCATATTCCTGTAATAAAAATTTTTAGGTAAAAATCTGAGAAAACTGAGCCAGTATGGTCAGAACTTAAATTCTGTACTGTAGAAGTGAATCAAATTTTCGTTTCTTTGGTGACATCTTTGTTAAATAACATATTATTGTTATTGTCTCACTTATTTTAGATTTTCAAATGTAACTTATATAAAGTAGTTCATAGCATGGTCACAAAGAGTCATACATGACTGAAGCGACATAGCACTCATGCACAGTTCATAAAATTATCTTGTGAGTTTTTTCAGTTGTCTGTTTAATTACCATTTTGATGCTCTTCATTCTTCCTATGCTGAGTACATTTTCAATGTCTTCAACATATATAATATTCTAAGTGGACAGTGATATGTTTCAGTCACTTTAATAGGTATTATTCACTATATTTTGATTCCATGGTTACTGTTAAAAGAGTTAAATGCTAGTCTTATTATCATTTCTTTGTAGGTAATAAATCTTTTTACCTAGTTTTTCAGCATTTTATCCCAGTTTTGGATTTCAGTAGTTATAATTACTATGTCTAAGTGAGATATTCTTTATATTTATCTTACTTCTGGTGGGTGATTTTTTTGCATTTCTGGTAAGATACGAGTTTTGAAAAATGTTCAGCTATTTATTCAAATACTTTCTGTCCCTTTCTCTTTATCTCTTCTTCTGGGACTCCAGTGAATGGATATTAGGCCTCTGCACTATGTTTTATAATTTTTAAAGACTTTTTCTTTCTTTTATCCTTTTTTGCTTTGGTGTATTGATCTATTTATTTTTCAGCTAATATTCTCTTAGGTCTGTAAATTATTTTGTTAATTTATTTCAATTAATTTTTTGGATTTCTATGTTTTTAAATTTTTTCCATTTACTTATTTTTATTGATGACTCCCTGATCTCTGGTGAAATTCTCTCCCATTTTCTTAAAAATATTTGCCATAGCTATTTTAAAGTTCATATACAATAACCCAGATCTGAGTCTTGTATGCTTCCGGTTACATTGCCTAATTGGTAAAGACTGATTCCTAGAAAATTTTCATGGAATACCAGCTATTTCCCATTAAAAACTGTAGAAGCTCCAAATGATACCTCTTCTGAGGTAAGACTGACTTTATGCTCAAACAAGCATGTATAATATGAAGTAGATATCCTTCTTTAATCAGAGATCCATGTATTTCAATTTTTTTGAAGACCAGTGTTTTTCTGATAGACCTCCACTGATTCCATGTGATCTTCTAAGAGCCCCGATAGACGGTTTATTATATTTACCAATGCCCTTCTTTTTTAGATGCTCCTCTGTTCCAATTCTTTCTCTCCAGTAATGCAAGACTTTCAAAAACTGCACTACATTTTCTTGTAGGTTTCCCACCCACCCTTTCTGAAAAGATTATAGATGCAGAGATGATTGTACATAAAAGATGAAATCAATGGGTATTTCACTTCTATGCACCATATTTCTCTCTAGAGTATTAGTCATGAAGTCCTTGCTTCCTTGGCTTATACATTGTCTATTTCTTTTTTATTTTACCCTTTGTTATCTCATGAGTCTTCTGGTCTGCCCTTAATTAGCCAATCTCTACTTGTTTCCCCAGTGTCCCAATTTATAGATCCCCAATGCCTCTCACCAGATGTATTTTATACTTATCTCATATAAATATAAATCAGAAGCATAGGTCTCATATTTGATGTAGATCATTATGCTATATTTTCTCCCTTGCTGGTATCACAATACTATATTCTAAATCCTTGTCATTGTAGGATAAAATGAAGCTGAATTTAGGCAATAAACCTATCACCATAATTATGAATTAATGTAATGAAGTTGGAAGTTGCTAATGAAACTAAATGAAGAGTTGGATTCTTTCAGAGATCCATGTTTAATTTTGTGCCCTTTAAATAAGACTTTATGGAAACATCTCATTATACATTTGTTGAATAGTAACTTAAAATTAAAACTAGGCTAGGCTGAATTTCTCTATATGTATATAATGTTCCTTATAAAGTATTTTTTTCAGCTTTAACAGATATATTTAAAATTATTTTTTTTCCTGAAAACATTAAGGAAAAAGTGATTACAAATATTCACATTAATATTTGGCTGTACTGCTTCAGTCAGTTCAGTTGCTCAGCTGTGTCCAGTTCTTTGCGACCACATGGACTGCAGCACACCAGGCTTCCCTGGCTGTCACCCACTCTAGGAGCTTGCTCACACTCATGTCCATTGAGTCAGTGATGCCATCCAACCATCTCTTCCTTTGTGGCCTCCTTCTCCTCCTGCCTTCAGTCTTTTCCAGTATCAGGGGCCTTTTCAATGAGTCATTTCTTTGCATCAGGTGGCCAAAGTATTGGAGCTTCAGCTTCAGCATCAGTCCTTCCAGTGAATATTCAGGACTGATTTTCCTTAGGATGGACAGGTTGAACCTCCTTGCAGTCCAAGGGACACTCAAGAGTCTTCTCCAACACCACTCTTCAAAAGCATCAATTCTTCAGTGCTCAGTTTTCTTTATAATCCAACTCTCACATCCATACATGACTATTGGGAAAACCATAGCTTTGACTGTACAGACCTTTGTTGGCAAAATTATGTCTCTGCTTTTTAATATGCTGTCTAGTTGGTTATAGCTTTTCTTCCAAGGAGCAAGTCTTTTAATTTCATGGCTGCAGTCACCATCTGCAGTGATTTTGGAGCCCAAGGAAATAAAGTCTGTCATTGTTTCCATTGTTTCTCCATATATTTGCCATGAAGTGATGGGACTGGATGCCATCTGAATGTTGAATTTTAGGCCAGCTTTTTCTTTTTCCATTTTTTTTTTTTCTTTTTGGTTGTACAGCTTACCTTTCAAGTTACAAAGATAATTAGAAAGCAAAAATATATATAAAACACATATTTTTGTTACATAAGTACGAGTGATTCTTACAAGTATTAGCTCAGTCAGTGAAGTAACATGAATTTTGTTTCATATTCCTTGTCAGTATATTGTTGTATTGACATATTTTTGTTTTATTCTTGGAATGCAGAAATCAACTTTTAAAATGTACAGGAAGGAGCAGACAGGAATGTTGAACTTTGTACTGAAGATGTTTTTGATATCATTTCCTGGGTCTAAGGAACAATGCTATCTATAATTAAATAATATCCATTACGCTTTCTGACCTAAAAATATTTTAGTGTTAAAAAAATTTAGAAAAACATTAAAAAAAAAACCTTAATGTGCTATGAGACAGTTAACAATATTAAATTGGTGAAACCTTTCATCAGTAGGTACAATGAGTCTAAAGCAGTTACCTTGATGTCCTACAGTCACTTCATCCTCAGAAACAAAAGCAAAACAAAACAAAACACTGAACACCTCATTCATTTAACCTATATTCTCCAATCCAACTTACAGAAGTGACACAAATCATAGCATTATGTTTTGGGTAGAATAGATATCTACATACCCTTCAAAAGGACTTTAAGAGGAATCACAGAAAAAGGAAACAAAAACACAACAAACAAACAAAAAAAGATTGGTGAGAGAAGGAACAATGAAAGAAATCTCTGTTCTAGGGCTTTAGTTTCCTCTTTCTGCTTAGTAAGTTACCTGTACAGGGGGAAAAAAGAGAAAGAGAGAGGCAGAGAGAGAGAATATATTTAGAACATATTTTATGTATATAAGTGGTTACTCATAATCTATTTCCTGCTGCTGCTGCTAAGTTGCTTCAGTCATGTCCAACTCTGTGCGACCCCATAGACTGCAGCCCACCAGGCTCCCCCGTCCCTGGGATTCTCCAGGCAAGAACACTGGAGTGGGTTGCCATTTCCTTCTCCAGTGCATGAAAGTAAAAAGTGAAAGTGAAGCCACTCCTTCGTGTCCGACTCTTTACGACCCCATGGACTGCAGTCTGCCAGGCTCCTCAATCCGTGGGATTTTCCAGGCAAGAGTGCTGGAGTGGGGTGCCATTGCTCTATTTCCTACCAAGATTCATTTAAATGATGCTAACAAACAATTTACAGCGTACTTATTTGGCACCCATTCAACACAAAACTACAGTACATTGGTTTCCATGCATCAGAGTTGTTACTAAAATTTATTGTTATATTAGCTCACCCATGCTGTAGTAAGGCAGTATGCTTCTCGAAAGGCATAGCTTTTTTTCATCTTAGTTCATCAGTGCACGGCATAGTGTTTGTTACACAGGAAGAATCAATAGTTTTCTCAAACTAAATAGTAAATAACCAAGTTTTACTTAAGACTTAGTTAATCAACTGGATCTAGAATGTCAAAATATACAAGATGAGGTAGTGAAGAAGTGCTTCTCCATTAATGAATACATTTGTATTGCTCCAACACCAGAATTTATCACTGTATCAGACATTCTTTAAGTAATAATCATGAGTAAACTTGGTTTTCTTACTTTAAAATATTTTCATAACTGTATCCTTTAAATATAAGAAACTTTTATTTTTTTACATTTTCTTAAAAATTATAGTTTAATTTTGCATGTAAATGATATTTTAGTCAGAGTTAGGGCTTCTCTGATGGTTCAGACAGTAAAAAATCTGCCTGCAATGGAGGAGACCCAGATTTGATCCCTGGGTTGGGAATATCTCCTGGAGAAGGGAATGGCTACCCACTCCAGTATTCTTGCCTGGAGAATTCCACAGACAGAGGAGCCTGGGAGACTATAGTCTGTGGGGCCGCAAAGAGTTGGACACAACTGAGCAACTAACACTTTTACTTCAAGTTCTTAGAATAGCAGAAAAATGCCTTTTTAAACATGCTAAATATTTTCTCTTTATAATTTATTGTTGACTTTGAACTTAATTGAATTATGGTTAGATAATGTGGTCTGTACAATACGTTAATAATGTGAAGCACTCTTATGGGTCAGTGTAAGGTGAATATTGAATATACTCTGTGTATATTTTAAACACTGTTTATTTTCTATAATATGGTTTATATATTGGTAATTATAAGTTTAATATTTTCACCTTAGAACACAGTAGATTATGTTTATCATCAAAATTTTCTACAAAATTATCACATTTTTCATAATAACCTGTTAATCAGGGATTTCATTGGCAAGGGGCAATGTCAGAGTGCAAGATATTGTATATTAATATATGATTTAAAAAATCTTGTTAATTGTAAGTGGCAGAGACAAATTACTGATTCTAGTGATAAGGAACTATATTTTTACTTGTCAGTGTATTGTGCTATAATTTTTATATAATAAAATGTGCAATTTACTGTAGGTCAAATTTATCTACAAAAGATGTTTTAAGAAAAAAAATGTGACTTTTTCAGTCAGAAAATTTTTACTATCCATTTTCTCATGTAAAGTACAATATTTCAAATACCTCATTCTGCTATGGCTTTCTTAGCTCCTCTCCCAAACTTTCAAAAAACCAAAACCTTTTCTCTATTCCTGAAAATACAAATCAGTCAATACAGATACAAATCAGTCCTCTGAATCATCTCATTTGATAAATTTCAGTTTTAGCCCAAGTCTGGTTTTCAGCATCCACTTCACTTTGGAATGAAAGGTTTTCCTATCCTTTGTTGTGCTCTAACCTGTGCACGTATACAGAGTTTTAAAAGATATTCTATTATCCTGTTAAGTTTTGCTTTTGGTATATAGGAATTATTTTTAAGATAACCAGTTTTCCATATCGCCAAAACTCAGAAATACACTTACTAAAATGAAAGAAAAAATATATTATTGGAACAGATCTGTCCTTTGGTTCCTTGAAAACCAGATGTAATTTATGAGCTTGATTTTATTAGAAAAAAAATTGTATATGTACAATCTTGGAATCTCAGTTCCTGGGCGGGGGAATTGTATATATGTATATTTTTTCTATTCACTTGATATTCAGTGATTATGTACTGTTAGAGGTACAACCCTAGGCATCAAATATACAGCAGAGTAATAAATGTAATGGATCCTCTTCTATAAAGAGCTTAATTAGTGTGGAGTTTAACAACACCATATATTATATGTAACATAATTTTAGATGGATATAATGCCTTTAATTAAAAATTCACCTGAATATGATAAAAGATAATGGCTGTGAGGGCATTGATGTTATATAGTATTATTAAGAAACACTTGCCTGAGGAGTTACTATTAAAAAACAAAATAAAATAAGATAGAGGTCCAGGTAAAAGTTAACATTAGATGTGCTTGGTTCCTGCTCCTCTGTTCCAATGCTTCAAGAAAACTTCAGGTCCAACTTCCTTAGTGAAGTTTTATTCCCACAACTTCTTCCAGTGTTACACAAGGTTTAATTTCTAAAATAATTCCTTTATCACATATATTGAATCAGCTTCTCTTAGTGAACTGTGACATCGATGATAAATTATAAAAATAAAATGAATCTTGTGTGCGGGACTAAATAGACTGCAATTGGGTTATTCTTTGTAAGTTGAACTAAAAACCCTATTGCAATTAGTGACAAGTTTCCTCATTTCTTCACATCCTCTTTTTTATCTGCAGTCATTATGAATGATTAAAGTCAACCACCTTGGTAGTTGTCAGAAGGAAATCCCCAGATTCACTGATAAAACAAAGTTTCAATTAAGTATTCATAATTTGAGTGACTTCCATGGTGGCTCAGCAGTAAAGAATCTATCTGCAATGCAGGAGACATGGGTTCAATCCTTGGATTAGGAAGATCCCCTGGAGAAGGATATGGCAACACACTCCAGTATTCTTGCCTGGGAAATCCCATGGAGTGAAGAACCTGGCAGGCTACAGTCCATGGGGTCCCAAGAGTTGGACACAACTTAGTGACTTAACAGTAACAAGCAACAATTCATAATTTGAGTGCTGCATGCAAATAACTGAAATGAGGAGATATTTGTCTCTATAATTGTAACACCTTGAAAACAAAATGAGCATAAACTTTTCCAAAAATGAAGACTACCCAGATCTTTAAAAAAAATTCCTTGAACTGACTTAGCCAGTGTCATTCCACAAATGTCATAAAATAAGGAGGAAATTATTATTAGACAAGTTTGTTGGATGTTATAAATGTTAGAGAAATAGAGAGGAAGAAATATGAACACTAAATAACTTTTTTGTCTCTTACTTCTGAATGTTCAAACAAATGCAAGGGTGGAAATGATATTAGACTAAATTATACACCTGATGTGCATTCAGTGCATTTTAGTTTCCCATATAGTATTTTATTCAACCCAGAGAACCCTCCCCCATCAAGAAAAATGGTATGATTACCTTATGTATAGGTGAAGAAACCACAAAAAATAAGATATTACAACTGAAACATTATTTTTTAGTAGTAAGAAATGCCCTATCAAGGCAAGCCCAGCTGGGAGGCTGTATAAATTAATCTCCGTGTTAAATAAGCAATTCACCACAAGATAAATGGAGGAACTCTATTTTTAGTGTATTTTCTCAAGAGTCTATCTAATTGTATTCTTAGGCTTACATTTAATAATCTATTTTTAATATCAAGGGTGGATTAATTTCACTCTGGTTGTTTTAGAAATAAGGTTTACTCAAACATCAACTTTTTCATTTTTCATGTTTTATTAGAAAATTATTTTGAAAATTTGAAAGAGCCTTATGAAAAAAAAAAGGGGACCTTGGGTCACATGTGAGACCAGATGGCTTAAAGATAAACTAGCCTCCTGTGTATTTATTAAATATTTAGATGTTCAGTTCAGTTCAGTCACTCCATTGTGTCCAACTCTTTACAATCCCATGAATTGCAACACGCCAGGCCTCCCTGTCCATCACCAACTCCTGGAGTTCACTCAAACTCGTGTCTATCGAGTCGGTGATGCCATCCAGCCATCTCATCTTTTGTCATGCCCTTCTGCTCCTGCCACTAATCCCTCCCAGCATCAAGGTCTTTTCCAATGAGTCAACTCTTCCCATGAGGTGACCAAAGTATTGGNCCTTCTTTGAGTTTGGGATGAAAATTGACCTTTTCGAGTCCTATGCTAACCTAAGTTTCAAATTTGCTGGTACATTGAGTGTAGCACTTTCACAGCATTATCTTTATGGATTTGAAATAGCTCAGCTGGAATTCCATCACCTCCACTAGCTTTGTTCTTAGTAATGCTTCCAAAGGCCCACTTGACTTCACATTCTAGGATGCTTGGCTGTAGGTGAGTGACCACACCATCCTGGTTACCCAGGTCATTAAGACCTTTTTTGTACAGTTCTGTATATTCTTACCCCCTCTTCTTAATATCTTCTGCTTCTGTTAGGTCCTTACTATTTCTGTACTTTACTGTGCCAATCCTGGCATGAAATGTTGTCTTGTTGTCCCTAATTTTCTTGAAGAGATCTCTAGTCTTATCCATTCTATTTTTTCCCTCTATTTCTTTGCATTGTTCACTTAAGAAGGCTTTCTTATCTCTCCTTACTATTCTTTGGAACTGCACCTTCAGATGGGTTTATCTTTCTTTTTCTTCTTTGCTTGTTGCTTTTCTTCTTTGTGCAGCTATTTGTTAGGCTTCCTCAGACAACCATTTTGCCTTGTTGCATTTCTTTTTCTTGGGAATGACTTTGATCACCACCTCCTGTACAATGTTAAAAGCCTCCATCCATTATTCTTCAGATACTCAATCATATCTAATCCCTTGAATCTATTTGTCACTTCCACTGTATAATCATAAGATTTAGATTGTACCTGAATTGCCTAGTGGTTTTCCCCACATACTTTAAGTTTGATTGCAATAAAGAGTTCATGATCTGAGCCGCAGTTAGCTCCTGGCCTTTTTTTCACTGTCTGTATAGAGCTTCTCCATCTTTGGATGCAAGTAATATAATGGATCTGATGTTAGTATTGACCATCTGGTGATGTCCTTTTACAAAGCCATCTCTTGTATTGTTGGAAGAGGGTGTTTGTTATGACCAATGCACTCTCCTGTTAAAACTCTGTTAGTCTTTGCCTCACTTTATTTTGTACTACAAGGCCAAACTTGCCTATTTCTCTAGGTATCTCTTGACTTCCTACTTTTGTATTCCAGTCCTCTATGATGTAAAGGACATCAATTTTTGATGTTATTTCTAAAAGGTCTTTGGGTCTTCATGAAAGAAAGTGAAGTCACTCAATCATGTCCAACTCTTTGTGACCCCATGGACTGTAGCCTACCAGGTTCCTCCATCCATGGAATTTTCCTGGCAAGAATATTTCATATAACAGTTCAAATTCATTTTCTTTGGCATTAGTGATTGGAGCATGGAATTAGTTTACGGTGGTATTGAATGGCTTGCCTTGGAAATGAACCAATATCATTGTCATTTTTGAGACTGCACCCAAGTACTGCATTTTGGATTCTTCTGTTGACTATTTGGCCTTATGCATTTCTTCTAAGGGATTCTTGCCCACAGTAATAGATATAATGGTCATCTGAATTAAAGTTTCCCCTTCCAGTACATTTTAGTTCAATGATTCTTAAAATGTCAGTGCTCACTCTTGCTATCTCCTGTTTGACCACTTCCAATTTACCCTGATTCGTGGTCCCAACACTCCAGGTTGCCATGCAGTATTGTTCTTTATAGCGTCAGAATTTACTTTCACCACCAGATACATTCACAACTGGGTGTCATTTCTGCTTTGGATCAGCCTTTTCATTCCTTCTGGAGCTATTTCTATGCCTTTCTGCAGTAATATATTGGACAGTTACTGATCTGAGGGGTTCATCTTTAAGTTTCCTATATTTTTATTTTTTCATACTGTTCATGGGGTTCCCAAGAATGCTGAACTCTTTTGCAGTTTACGATTTTATCCACAACTGATATTCACAGAGCATGACAAGTGTATGTGCCTTCAGTGGTATTTCACCTATTAGCTAAACTGAGGTAGAAAGACTAGATCCATTTAATAGGAGATACAATGAGTCAAAGTATTAATAAGCATTTTTTTTTTTTTACATAAAGGACACAGCCCTAAAAATGATGGTCTTTTAACTGCTGTTAAAGCCATTGGAATTAATTATATCCTTTTTTACCTATTATAAAATCTGCACTTAGGTAGAGATAGCCATACCAAAAATAAATAAATAAATAAGAAGCCAATATCCTAGTATCTTAAATAATATCACTGTTTTTTTTAAATTAATTGAATCAATTGATTTACTAAGTTTGGCCACATTTCTAGGTTAATAACTAATTTCATTTCCCAAATAAATTCTTTATTCTTTTAAGATGCCAACATTTTACAGTCTTTAACTTATATGATTATATTTTGATATCTTCTTGATATATAGCACTATGAAGAGGGTTTGTTGTTAGACATTTCATGTGTTGAGAAAAAAAATTAACACACTACAGCTAATATCATTTCATACAGAGAATATGCACCATAAAAGTCCCATTGCCTGAAGTGAGATCTCATAGTCATATCATTCATGTGTTCTATCAACAAGGGATAGAGAGGAAATTTCAGTAACACCCAGCATACTGTGTTCAGCTGAAAATGATTATAATATTATGCAGCAATTTAAACCTTCTTTTTGTAGATGTGAAGGCAAATGATATATATTTGCAAAATTTTCTCTGTTTGCTCTGAGAGAAATTGCATATAGAAAATGAAAACACCAAATATATAGACTTTTTTCTTTGAGATTTATATCAAAAATTATGAAAAAGCACACAGGAATTTTAAATATAGAAGATGTATAGATCTTTTCTTGTTTGTATTTTATAGAAGACATTAAATCATAATTTAAAAGCATTTTTGTTGTTTTTGTTACTTTTTTCTTATTATTTGAAAAGCAGGGTACACTATGTAGAGGAAACTGTTGAGTCAATACTTCCTTTTTAATTCAGTGCAATGCTAGGAAGATAGCAAATCTTCTTGGGGTGATTTTGCAGCTCTGTGTGACCAACATCCAAGAAACAGAGCCAGTTTTCCTATGCTTATTATTCTGGGCAGAACTCCTAGCACACAGAGAAAAGCTGTGGAGATCAAGGTTAGTGGGCAATTGTTATCTACTAATTAAATTTTTTAAAGAAAAGGAGATAAATCTTGATAAATTAATCATACATTAGAGTTAAATATTGCCAGTGGAATTTCCCTGGCATATAAATCTAAAAATAAAAACCTTTTTATCATCAAGCTACTTTATGAAAATAATAAAATATTGGAGCAATTTTCCTTGACATCTCTGCAATAAGAACTTGAAAGTGTTCAGAAACATAATACTGCAGTACTGTCAGAATTGATTTGTACACTCAAACCAGCATAGAATTTGATACTTTCAAGGAAAGTATTCCATGGTAATAATTGAAAACCTGTGTTTGCTGGCTTATTTGACTCAGGGTCATGAAAGATTTTTGATAGAACATTGCTATAAATTCACATTCGAGGACAATCCTCCTGCAATTCTGTTTTCACATGATGAGAGTAAAATGTTTCTCCTACCCTCTTTAGCCAAAGTACTGTGAACAAAGTAAAACAATGCTCATGGTAGAACTTTGTCTCTGAAACCTTTATGCAATACTACTCTAGATGTGGGACCACATTAATGGTAAACTCAAATTGATTTTAAGAACTATCAAGAATGGCACTCATGGAAAAATTCAATTCACATTTTAGTGTCAAGGGGATACTAAAAATATGTATCCCCTTTTTGATTCTAAAAATAAGTCACTGATAATTCAAATTTTAAACTCCCAGCTATAATATGATTGTTAGTAACAAAGAAAAAAAATTTTTTTTCATCTGAAAGACTGGAACCCTTAAGTTCATCTTTTAGAAGTTTTTATAATTTTTATATTGCAATTCTTAATGGAAAATAATAAATAAATAAAATAATTCCACATGACCAAATGTAGCTGTGCTATTTCTGTCCATTTTAAAATTTGCTGTAGAAATACCTCTCAAAAGAAAATCTAGCAGTGATTTCTTGAGTCAGACTTCTGAGGGTTTCATAAGGTCCCACTAGCTTCCCAATGGGACAAATTTCTTTATTAGCATTTTTTAATACATTGCCTAAAATAGGTCACTAGCAAAGCATACAGTTCTTAGCAATGCAGAGAAACATGTAATGTGTTTGTAGAATCACATAACAAATGTATTATGACTTGACTTAATAGAACGGATACTTGGTGTGTTCCAAAACAGACTAGACATTTAAAATGGTATCTAAATAATGAACATATGAATAAGAAGTAAAAAGAGAAAAGTAAAGAGTATATTTTATGAGACAAATATGGCAAATATCTTTGTCTCTGTAGTAAAATGTTCATTTTTATGTCATGCTTCTACAGAAATGGCTCCAACTATAAATGTATACTTAGTACTCTCAATAGCTTCAATCAAAAGTTTTGAATTCATTTCTCTCATACTTTTTCAACCAGTCTTTGACAACCCATTTATCTCACTGTTTTTCAACTGGTTCTCTGATCCAGAATCAGCATTGAAATCAAAATTGACCATATGAAAATATCGTATCACTGTCTTCAATTTTAGAATCTGTGTCCACACTCATGTTTTACTTTACTACATTCTTATATTCTTACATCTTTGATATAGTTTGAATAATAAAAAAGCCATTTTTATAGCACTGAGTATTTTCTTTATACAAAATCACAGTCAGAAAGTACAATAAAACACTTTTAAGTATTTTTAGCTGAGGCATTGTGATAAAATTCAGCACAGTAAGTGCATACTTTTGTTATTTTTACAAAACTATGTTGGAAAATCATTGAAAGAGGGGTGAATTTGAATTCTAATAATCATTGATGGCTTTTTAGCATTTTCTGTCAACATTTTTACAATAATTTAAGTTATTTTATTTTTATGAGAATAAAGATCTATGAAATTCAGCTAATACCTATAATCAACCAGATAAAATAATTTGGGGACATATTTCTCCACCTTATCTAGAACAAAATTATTGGAATATTTTTTCTCAAATGAAAACAAATTTAAGTAAATATGATTAATGGCTTGACCTATTTCATCAGCTAACAGGCCAGTCCTTTAGGCATTATATTACACTACTTATAGCAGTGTGCAAATTTCAAGCAGTATTTGAAGTCTCATTTTGAGATGTTTGCGAGTGTCAATAGTGCATACAAATGCATTAATGAAAATGTTTTCTCTGCTGTAAAGTTTAGTATGAAAAGAAAGTGAAGTCATTCAGTCATGTCTGACTCTTTGTGACCCCACTGACTGTAGCACTTCTCCATCCATGGGATTTTCCAGGCAAAAATACTGGAGTGAGTTGCCATTTCCTTCTCCAGGAGATCTTACTGACCCAGGGGATGAACCCAAGTCTCCCACATTGTAGGCAGATGCTATAGCATCTGAGCCACCAGGGAAGTCCTGGTCAAAGCCTTGTAAATTCTTTCAACTCCTTCATCTGGCCAATTATTCAGAATATATTAAGCAAAGTATGTAAGTAAATATTTTTTTGAGATCAACTCTAATATAACAGAAAACCATTCACTTTAATGAAAGTGCATCAGCCAAAATTGAAAATCATAAATATATGGTCTCAAATCTGTTTTCTTTCTTACATCTTTTTTTTTTGTCTTCATTTTTTAAAAATCATTTATTTATTTATTTATTTTTTTAACATCAAACATCATTTATATGGAAATTAGGACCGTTTAAAGTGTTTGTGCAAATTTGCAAATAACAAAATACACAAGCTCCCAATCCTGAATCCCCTTCCCACCTCCCATCCCACAACGTCTCTCTGGATCATCCCCGTGCACCAGCCCCAGGCATCCTGCATCGAACATAGACTGGCGCCTCGTTTTTACTTCTTCAGAGTCATTCAGTAATATAATTTGTAAAAAAAATTGTATATACATTATTTTAAGATTAAGACATTATAAAATGAAAGACTTTGGCTATGAAAATGGATGAAATTAGCTCATCTTTAAGACACAGTAAATATCATCTGGGGTAAATTCACCTATTCCCATCCATTTTAGCTCACTGATACCTAAGATGCTGATAGTCAATCTTGCCAACTTCTGCTTGACCACATCCAATTTATCTTGATTCATGGACCTAACATTCCAGGTTCCTATGCATCACTGTTCTTTACAGCATCAGATTTTACTTTCAACACGACACATCCACAACTGAGACTCATTTCCTCGTTGGCCCAGCTGTTTCGTTCTTTCTGGAGCTGTTGGCAGTTGTCCTCTGTACTTCCCCAGTAGCATATTGGACACCTCCAAACTTGGGGGCTTATCTTTCAGTGTCATATCTCTTTACCTTTTTATACACCTCATGGGGTCCTCATGGCAAGTGTATGGGGGTGGTTTGTCATTCCCTCCTCCAGTGGATTATGTTTTATCAGAACCATCCACTTTGACCTTCTCATCTTGGGTGACCCTGCATAGCATGGCTCATAGTAAGGCTGTGATCCATTGTTACATAAGCTAATGTAAAACTCTGCTGTAATTTCCTCATATTTACAGTTCCTATAAAAGTATAAAATAAAATATATAGGCTGTGTAGAATCCTATAAAACATGTATATGCAAAACAACTATACTAATTTAAGTGAAAGTTTAAGTCAAGGATTACTCCATGAAATAAAAGAGATTTGTTTTATATGTAGTGTATATTTTAAACTGTAACATTATCTCAATTAGGTCAATACTTTTTCTTGAGATACAATCCAGTACAAGAGTTCTACAAGAGTATATTTTATTTCTTCAATGTATCTTTTATTTGTTTCCCCCATTCTCTCTGTTGTCATATGCATAAGAATTGTAGTTCCTAGCCATTTTCCTCTTTTAAAGGTTATTTGTAATCTACTCAATTGTTGACTGTACTATTTCTGCTTCATGGAAAAAAAAATCACGATTTATACAGTGTTTTTCTCTCCCACACTAGGAAGTTTTCTAATATTATACAATATAAACTTAAGCTTTATTCCAGTGAGTCAAGATTAGAAGGTGTTGTTCTGGCTTTTGTTTGCTGGTATGCCCATCATAGCATATTCACAAATGCCATTTGATTTAGTAGGTTAGCATTTCCCTGATTAGAGGAGAACTGGTACAATTTTAATTTCAAGACTTAAAATATAAGGGAAGCTTATCAAATGATGTGAGAGGACAAAAGAAGTTAAATCATGCAAGATCTCAATGCCTTTTGTAAAACTTGGACACTACCACTTGCATCATAACCAAACCAAATGAGGAACATGGAATTTGATGCATAGCTAACTTTATTAAGACTTTTGTTACATTTTCCCACTATTCACACATCAGTGTTAAAGCAATAGTGCCAGTGAGATTAGGGGAATAAGCCTTTCTTAACTAATATGAAAAATGGAAACTAATATGGAAAAGAGATGCAAAAAAGCAAAATGGCTATCTGGGGAGGCCTTACAAATAGCTGTGAAAAGAAGAGAGGCAAAAACCAAAGGAGAAAAAGAAAGATATAAGCCTCTGAATGCAGAGTTCCAAAGAATAACAAGAAGAGATAAGAAAGCCTTCTTCAGCAATCATTGCAAAGAAATAGAGGAAAACAACAGAATGGGAAAGACTAGAGATCTCTTCAAGAAAATTAGAGATACCAAGGGAATATTTCATGAAAAGATGGGCTCAATAAAGGCCAGAAATGGTCTGGACCTAACAGAAGCAGAAGATATTAAGAAGAGGTGGCAAGAATACACAGAAGAACTGTACAAAAAAGATCTTCATGACCCAAATAATCATGATGTTGTGATCACTAATCTAGAGCCAGACATCTTGGAATGTGAAGTCAAGTGGGCCTTAGAAAGCATCACTAAGAACCTNAATTGATTCTTTTGAACTTGGTGTTGGAGGAGACTCTTGAGAGTCCCTTGGCCTGCAAGGAGATCCAACCAGTCCATTGTGAAGGAGATCAGCCCTGGGATTTCTTTGGAGAGAATGATGCTAAAACTGAAACTCCAATACTTTGGCCACCTCATGCGAAGAGTTGACTCATTAGAAAAGACTCTGATCCTGGGAGGGATTGGGGGCAGGAGGATAAGGGGACAACTGAGGATGAGATGGCTGGATGGCATCATGGACTGGATGGACATGAGTGTGAGTGAACTCCAGGAGATGGTGATGAACAGGGATGTCTGGCATGCTGCGATTCATGGTGTCACAAAGAGTCAGATACAACTGAGCGACTGAACAGAACTAATATGACAAAACTCAAAAGGAACTAAAAACTCCATGAAATAAGTAGTAAATATTAGTTGCTTATTCATGTATGACTCTTGGCTACCCTATGGACTGTAGTCCACCAGGCTCCTCTGTCCATAGAACTCTCCACTTAAAAATACTGGATTGGATTGCCTTTCCTGTCTCCAGGTAATTTTCCCAACCCAGGTATTCAATCTGGGTTCCCTGCCTTGCAGGCAGATTCTTTACCATCTGAACCACCAACTCTCAAAGTAAGAAAACTATGATCAAGTTTTGCACCTAAGTAAAATTATTTCTATTCTTGAAAGATTGATGTCTACACATGAATAAGTGCATGTGGTATGAATATAGGAGATGGGCTAATTACATAGAGATATATTAGGTGGCATGAATACAAAGGGTATTACTCACGATTCATATTTTAGTAGTTTCACTGTTTTATGGAAGATGTACATAAATTAGTGTGCTATAACTTTGGTTTATTTTCTACTCTATTCCACAAAGAATTTACAGTGAGGAACACCCACTAGTCTGCTTTGAAAAGGGGAAGGTTTAGTATGATTTTTTTGTCTCCTGTACACAGGTACAGGTGTGATAGATATATGCCAAGAAAAAAATAGGACATATACATCTTTAGATCAGAAAGCTTAAAAGAAGGTTAGAAGGATATAGTCAGAAGAGTTTGATGAAGATAATATGAGATAAAATTGTATTCATATTAAAATATAGGAAAAATACCCCAAAATAACCTGTGGCACATATAGTTCAGTTCAGTCACTCAGTCGTGTCTGATTCTTTGCAACCCAGGCCTCCCTGTCCATCACCAACTCCTGGAGTTTACCCAAATTCATGTCCATTGAGTCAGTGATGCCATCCATCCATCTCATCGTCTGTCGTCCCCTTCTCCTCCTGCCCTCAATCTTTCCCAGCATCAGGGTCTTTTCCAATGAGTCATCTCTTTGCATCAGGTGGCCGAAGTATTGTAGTTTCACCTTCAACATCAGTCCTTCCAAACAACACCCAAGACTGATCTCGTTTAGAATGGACTGGTTGGATCTCCTTGCAGTCCAAGGGACTCTCAAGAGTCTTCTCCAACACCACAGTTCAAAAGCAGCAATTCTTCAGTGCTCAGCTTTCTTTATAGTCCAGCTCTCACATCCATACATGACTCCTGGAAAAACCATAGACTTGAAAAGATGGACCTTTGTTGGCAAAGTAATGCCTCTACTTTTTAATATGCTATCTAGGTTCGTCATAACTTTCCTTACAAGGAGTAAGGGTCTTTTAATTTCCTGGCTGCAATCACCATCTGCAGTGATTTTGGAGCCTCCCACCAAAAGTCAACCACTGTTTCCAGTGTTAGTGGCACATATAGTACTCATAGGAAGAAATGTCATAAGAAATATACTGAAGAAATGTAGGAAAAATAAGACATTTCTGAAAACAGGAGAACAGGTTAGAGTAAGTGGAGACTCATATAGGTTTATTATGAATATTGTAAATTAATTCATTTTTTTAAAATCATTGCTTTAGTTTCTATAAAAAATGTACCATTTTAATGAAATGAAGTATTTCTAATAAATACCTCACAAGTATATATAAAATGGCAATATTTTGAATATACTTAGTCAAAATATGTCTGATATACATATAACAGAAATATATAGGTAAAATAGAAACGTATTCCTCTCTATATTTTTGAACAAAATAAGCATTCACCATGTCAGCTCCATGATGATTAGAGATCTAGGGTCCATCTATTAATCTCTTCCATCATCTTATGTCACAGATTTTGCTGTTTTCATTTAGTTGCTAAGTTGTGTCTAGCTTTTTGTGACTCTATGGACTGTAGCCCTCCAGGGTCTTTTGTCTATGGGATTTCCCAGGCAAGAACACTGGATGGGTTGCCTTTTCCTTCTCCCCGGGATCTTCCTGACCCAGGGATCGAATCTACATACACTGTTTAGCAGGCAGATTGTTTACCACTGAGCCACCTGGAAAGCTCGTGTCACAGCTATCCTCATTTGACTCCTCACAGTCTAATCACACTCGTTTACTTCAGGTATCAAATCTGCATCCAAAGAATATGGGGGAAGAAAATATGAGTCAGCATATTTTATTTGATTCCCACAAGTTCTGTGCAAATTTTGTACTACTGTGATGTATGTATGACATGAGAGATATATGTATATCTACATATATTGATGTAGATATATATATAAATGGTGTGTGTGTGTGTGTGTATATATATAAATATATATATATATATGTGTGTGTATATATATATATATATGGTAGTGGTTTAGTTGCTAAGTCATGTCCAGCTCTTGGCAATCCTATAGACTGTAGCCTGCCAGGCTCCTCTGTCCATGGGATTCTCCCTGCAAGAATACTGGATTGGGTTGCCATTTCCTTCTCCAGGGGTCCCCCAAACTAGGAATCAAACCTGGGTCTCCTGCAATGCAGGGAGATGGTTTACCAACTGAGCTATGAGGGTAGCCTGGGTATATATATATATATATATATATATACACATACATATATATATATACATACACATATATATGTGTATATACATATATACATATGTATATGTATCCACATATACGTATATATGTGTGTATATATATATATAATCTATAATCTGTATAATTGCTTAGGGATCTATTACTGAGGACTAGGTCAGAATGATTATTGGGAAATGCAAATAAAGTATTTCTCACAACATTTAAGAAGAATTCATAATTTAAAATCTGCGGTATTGGTGTAAATATTAAGTGAGTAGAAGGGATTTAATTGGTGGTCCAGTGGTTAAGATTATTTGCTTCCATTGCAGAGGGCATGGGTTTGATCCCTGATCAGGGAAATAAGATCCAGCATGTCGCACAACCGAAACGAAAAGGAAAAGAAAGAAAAAAGATGAGTCAGTGGAAGAAGATGTCTTTGAAAGTCAATATTTTCTTTAAGGAGGAAAATCAGTAAGTTCTATCAGGCAATGAAAGTTTTGCTTGGAGCTGAGTAGGCTATCTCAGCTCCACAGATAACAACTATAAATTCTTGACCAGATTTTGAAGCAGTTATCTAACTACTTTAAATCTCAGGAAGTGAACAAAGATTATGGAAGGAAGCTAAAATTTGGGAGAATGGACAAGCATGAAGTAGATTTTCTGTGTTTGAAATATTGATATAAATGCAAGCTGTGGCATAGCAAGGAGGGCATGACCAAAACATCAGTAGGAAATTTTCTGTTTTTCTGGCCTAAGATGGACAGAGCATGGCATGGCAACAGATCCTGGGAATGAGGGGAGTATCCCAGAAGAAGACTACCCAAGAAGGGGACGATTATTACTGTTTATGAACCCTGCACATTGCTGGCTGATGTGCAGACAGCTCGGGAGAAAGAAAAAAACAAAAACAACTGAGCTGCTATTTATGATTCTGTCTTCTGCCAAAAAGACACATTTGTTCTCAGGTATATTTGGATGTACCGACTGCTTAATGTGTTGTTGCACATGGTAAATTGTGCCCACCTTGATGCAACCCCATGACTTAGTGTTAATAATACTCAATGGGGGAAAGTAAGAGAATTCAGACTCCATTTCATAATATAATGGTACAATGGTAAAGAATCTGCTTGCAATGTAGGAGAGTGAGAGATACAGATTCAGTCCCTAGATTGGGAAGATCTCCTGGAGTAGGAATTGGAAACCCACTCCAGTATTTTTGCCTAGAAGACTCCATGAACAGAGGAACCTGGAGGGCTACAGTCCATGGAATCACAAAGAATTCAACACGACTGAACAACTGAGCATGCACAAGATAAAATTTAAAAATTACATGAACAAAGACCTTAGAATAAAAAGAAACCTAACTTGGGTGCAACCTCAAAAATGAGAGAAAGATGTTGGTTGCTCTCAAGACAAACCATTCAGCATTACAGTAATCTAAATCTATGCCCCAACCACTGATGCTGAAATTGAAATAGATGGGTCCTATGAAGACCTACAACCTTTCTAGAATTTAATGTCAAAAAAAGGTGTCCTTTTCTTAATGGGAATTGGAATGCAAAAGTAGGAAATCAAGAAATACTTGGAGTAACAGGCAAGTTTGGCCTTTGAGTACAAAATGAAGCAGGGCAAAGGCTAACAGAGTTTTGTCAAGAGAACACAATGGTCATAGCAAAACCCTTTTCCAACAATCCAAGAGACAATTCTACACATGGACGTGACCAGATTGTCAATACAAAAATCAGATTGATTGTATTCTTTGCAGCCTGAGATGGAGAAGCTCTATACAGTCAGCAGAAAAAAAGTCTGAGAGCTGACTATGGCTCAGATCATGAGTTCTTTATTGCAAAATTGACCCTTCCTTTGAAGAAAGTACAGCTAAACACTAGGCAGTTCAGGTAAGACCTAAATCAAATTCTTTATGATTATATGGTGAAAAGAAATAGATTCAAGGAATTAGATCTGATAGATAGAGTGCCTGAAAAACTATGGACAGAGGTTCCTAACATTGTGCAGGAGATGGTGACCAAAACCACCTCCAAGAAAAAGAAACGCAAGAAGGTAAAGTGATTATCTGAGGAGGCGTTACTAATTGCTGAGGAGAGAAGAGAAGCAAAAGGCAAGAGAAAAAGGGAAAGATATACCCAACTGAATGCAGAGTTCCAGAGAAAAGCAAGGAGATATAAGAAGACCTTCTTAAGTGAACGGTGAGGAACAGAGGAAAACAATAGAATGGGAAAGACTAGAAATCTCTTCAAGAAAACTGGAGAGATCAAGGGGACATTTCATGCAAGGATGGGCACAATAAAAGACAGAAATGATAAGGACCTAACAGAAGCAGAAGAGATTAAGGAAAGGTGGCAAGAATACACAGAAGAACTATAAAAAAAGCTCTTGATGACCTGGATAATCACAGTGGCATGATCAGTCACCTAGTGCTAGACATCCTGGAGTGTGAAGTCAAGTAGGCCTTGCTGCTGCTGCTGCTGCTAAGTCGCTTCAGTCGTGTCTGACTCTGTGCGACCCCACAGATGGCAGCCCATTGGGGTCCGCCATCCCTGGAATTCTCCAGGCAAGAACACTGGAGTGGGTTGCCATCTCCTTCTCTAATGCATAAAAGTGAAAAGTGAAAGTGAAGTCGCTCAGTCTTGTCTGACTCAGTGACCCCATGGACTGCAGCCTACCAGGCTCCTCCATCCATGGCAGTTTCCAGGCAAGAGTATTGGAGTGGGATGTCATTGCCTTCTCCACAAGTAGGCCTTAGGAAGTATTAAAAAGTAAAAGTAAAGTAAAAGTGAAGTTTCTCAGTCGTGTCTGACTCTGTGGGACCCCATGGATGGCAGCCTACCAGGCTCCTCCGTCCATGGAATTTTCCAGGCAAGAGTACTGGAGTGGGTTGCCATTTCCTTCTCGAGAGGATCTTCCCAACCCAGGGATTGAACCCACGTCTCCCACATTGTAGGCAGAAGCTTTACTGTCTGAGCCACCAAGGAAGTCCTTTAGGAAGCATTACTAAAAACAAAACTACTGAAAGTGATAGAATTCCAGCTCAACTATTTCAAATTCTGAAAGATGATGCTGTTAAAGTGCTGCATTCAATATGCTAGCAAATTTGGAAAGCTCAGGCCTGGCCACAGGACTGGAAAAGGTCAGTTTTCATTCCAATCTCAAAGTAGAATGCCAAAGAATGTTCAAACTACCCTAAAATTGTGCTCATTCCACATGCTGCTGCTGCTGCCGTTGCTAAGTTGCTTCAGTCATGTCTGACTCTGTGCGACCCCATATATGGCAGCCCACCAGGCTCCCATGTCCCTGGGATTCTCCAGGCAAGAATACTGGAGTGGGTTGCCATTTCCTTCTCCAATATTTCACATGCTCGTAAGGTTTAACTCAAAATTCTTCAATCTAGTCTTTAGCAGTACATGAACTGAGAACTTCCAGATGTACAAGCTGGGTTTCAAAGAGGCAGAGGAACCAGAGATCAAATTGCCAACATCCGTTGGATCAGGGAGAAGGCAAGGGAATTCCAGAAAAGCATCTTCATCTGCTTCATTGACTATGCTAAAGCCTTTGACTGTGTGTGTCACAACAAACTGGGAAAGTCTTCAATAGATGCCAGTACCAGACCACCTTGCCTGTCTCCTGAGAAGTCTCTATGTGAGTCAAGACACAACAGTTAGAACCAGACAGGGAACAACAGACTGGTTCCACTTTGAAAAACGACTAGTAAGCCTCTCAATGAGGGTGAAAGAAGAGAGTAAACAAGTTGGCTTGAAAGTCAACATGAAAAAAAACTTAAGATCATGGCATCTGGTCCCATCACTTCATGGCAAATAGAAGTGGAAAAATTGGAAATAGAGAAAGATTTAATTTTCTTAGGTGCCAAAATCATGCAGATGGTGACTGCAGCCATGAAAATAAAAGACACTTGCTCCTTGGAAGGAAACTTATGACAAACCTAGGGAGCATATTAAAATACAGAAACGTCAGTTTACTGACAAAGGTCCATACAGTCAAAGATATGGTTTTTGCTAGTGGTCATGTATGGATGTGAGAGTTGGACCACAAAGAAGGCTGAACTCGGAAGAATTTATTGATGCTTTAGAACTGTGGTGTTGAAGAAGACTTTTGAGAGTCCCTTGGACAGCAAGGAGATCAAACCAATCAATCCTAAAGGAAATCAACGCTGAATATTCATTAGAAGGACTGATGCTGAAGCTGATGCTCTGACTTTGGCCACCTGCTGTGAAGAGCCAACTCATTGAAAAGGCCCTGATGCTGGGAATGATTGAAGGCAAAAGAAGAGGGTGACAGAGGATTTGATGTTTCAATAGCATCACTGAATCAGTGGACATGAATCTGAGCAAATTCATTGAGCCTTCAGTGATTCATAATTGTAACATCAAAGATTACTGATCAGAGATCACTGTAACATAAATAAAAACAATGAAAAACTTTGAAATACTGTGAGAATTACTAAAATGTGACATAGAGCCCTGAAGTGAGCAAATGTTATTGGAAAAGTTGTGCCAATATACTGGATGCAAAGTTGCCACAAACCTTCAAAACATAGTATCATTGAAGTGCAATTATGCTTAATAAAACAAGTGTGCATGTATTCTCAGTCGCTTCATCATTTTCAACTCTTTGGGATCCCACAGGCTTCTCCGTCCACAAGCGTCACCAGGCAAGAATACTGGATTTGGTGTCCATGCCCTTCTCCAGAGGATCTTCCAGACTAGGGTTTTTTCTGAGTCTCCTGCATTGCAGGCATATCTCTTACCACTGAGCCTCCAGAGAAGTCCAATAAAATGACATATTCCTGTCTTCTGCATGGTCCTGTACTCTACATTCTGGGCTCTTCTACCTTTTTAAATAATAATTTTCTTTGTTATGAAATATAGTGTCTGTCTGAAGCTAGGTAATTTTGTCAGGCTTCTTTCTACCAGTAAATTCCAGAACTCAATGTCCTTTTAAAATTTTGTACTGCCTTGATCTCTTTCACTTTAACTAATCAATCTATTTAGTGATACAAGTCTCTTGGAACCAGTGAATATTACTGAAGTTGACTTCATAAAAGGGAAGAAACAGACCCACCAATATCTGAGATCAGCCCTCCTCTGCCTTGGGCTGCTCCTGAAATGGCTGAAGGACAAACCATTAAGCATATTAGAGGCTCTGTTACTTGATTAAGAGGATCTTTGAGGCACACTCTTAATCTTTTTAAATGCCTCTTTAAATTGCATGTTACACAGAAGTAAAGTCTTTGATGTTTCTGAGAAATGAACAAAAAGTTGTATGGAAACACTCATGGCTTATATTTAAACCTCTTTCTCCTGAGAGTGCCCTGGCTTTGAACTTTACTAAGAAGCAATCTGTTAATGTTAGCATCTTTTGCCTATTGAAAAATCTGAAATATTTCCAAACCCACCAAGTCCAAGTTCTCTTTTTAAAGTTGTTTCCTCAATTTATCTACCTCTTCCCAAATTTTACTGTAAGCAGTAAGAAGAAATCAAATGACACTTTCAACACTTAACTTACAGTTCTCCTTAGGTAGATAAATCAGTTCATTAAGCACATATATTTTTCTCCCTGCTATCAAAAATGAAAGCAATAGTATTGCTAAACTCTCTGTCACTCCATAACATAACCTCTTCCTCCATTTTTCAGTAGCATTCCTTTTCAACTGTCACTGCCAAGGTCTTCCAAATCCCCATTTTGACTAGTAGTATTTAGCAATTTAGGATTTACCCTCATTGTCTTGTCCCAATGCCACTAACAACTTTTAAGTTGTTATTTGAAATTGCAAAGGCAATTGAAAGAAAGAGAGAAACATTTGCAATATATGTGTTTCAAGACTCTTATCCTAAATTAATAAAAACTTTTTCAAATCAGTAATAAAACAAATGCCTGATTAAAAATTGGCTAAAATCTTGACTAGATACTTCACCAAAAAAGAATTAAATGGCCTACGAGCACATGATTATGTATTCTAGACTGTTAGACATACTTATATCTTCACATTAAATAACTATATAAAATCACTAGTTAAAACGTTATTTTTAAATTGAGATAATATGCCTAAACACATTAAAAAAAAGGAATAAAATGATAAAAGAAATGTAACCACTTATATGGAAAAAGCAGACAAAAGTTATGCCCCTCAAAAAACAAAAGTACACTATTGAACCAGTAATCATGAAAACACACATTTCAAAAATAATTAAAATTAAACTTTGTTGCCTTAACAATTATGTGCTCTTTATGTCAGAAAGACAGATTTCTGATAAGGAATCTTAAATATTAATTTGATATTTGACTACTCTGTTGCATGAAAATTTATCTTAAACTTAGTTTTCAAAAGACTAAAAATAATGAATGCTTACTTAGCATAGAAAAAATAAATATATATTTCTTATTCCTCATCTTAAAATGATTTGCAGATAATTGCTTATTTGTATCACTTTATTCTTAAAATTGATTGTAAGTAAAATTAGGAAAACAACCTTTTAGCTAAACAAATTATATTTTTAATTTTTTTAATGATCATAATTTTAAAGTTAAAAATTTTGCATTGTGATTCAAAATTCTGAAGCCTCAGAGACCACTAGGATCAAAAGTTGATGAATATCTGAATGTATAACTACACTAATTGTTTGTATCCTGCATTATTAGCTCAGATGAGTTAATTATGATGCTTATCAAATCCTAATTTATCATTTTTATCACCCTAGAGACTATTTCTGAAATTCCCTACTGGCTCAGACAGTAAAGAATTTGCCGGCAATGCAGGAGACCCAGGTTCAATCCCTGGGTCAGAAAATCCCCTGAAGAAGAACAGGCTACCCATTCCAGTAAGCCTGGGGAATTTCCATAGACAGAGGAACCTGGTGGGCTATGGCTTATGCGGTCCCAGAATTGGACACGGCTGGGCAACTAACACTTTCACTGTATTTATAGAGTATATGTATAGTGATTGTTACAGATGACTATAACAAGATCTCTAACTCCCCCCAAATTATTTATTCTCTAATCTGACAATGGGATTCCAAAATATAAATATATGTTATTAAATATTACAACACTATTAAATTCTCCAAGCCAGGCTTCAACAGTATGTGAGCTGTGTACTTCCAGATGTTCAAGCTGCATTTAGAAAAGGGAAAGGAACCAGAGATCAAATTGCCAACATCCATTGGATCATCAAAAAAGCAAGAGAGTTCAAACATCTACTTCCACTTTCATGACTATGCTAAAGCCTTTGACATTGCCAATCACAACAAACTGTGGAAAATTCTGAAAGAGATGGGAGTGCCCTACCACCTGACCTGCCTCCTGAGAAATCTGTATGCAGGTCAAGAAGCAACATTTAGAACTGGACATGGAANCTTCCACTTTCATGACTATGCTAAAGCCTTTGACATTGCCAATCACAACAAACTGTGGAAAATTCTGAAAGAGATGGGAGTGCCCTACCACCTGACCTGCCTCCTGAGAAATCTGTATGCAGGTCAAGAAGCAACATTTAGAACTGGACATGGAACAACAGATTGGTTCCAAATTGGGAAATGAGTACTTCAAGGCTGTATATTGTCACCCTGCTTAATTAACTTATATGCAGAGTACATCATGAGAATTCTGGGCTGGATTAAGCACAAGCTGGAAACAAGATTGCTGGGAGAAATATCAATGACCTCAAATATGCAGATGTCACCACCCTTATGGCAGAAAATGAAGAAGGACAAAAGAACCTCTTGTTGAAAGTGAAAGAAGAGAGTGAAAATGTTGGCTTAAAACTCAACATTCAGAAAACTAAGATCATGGTGTCTGGTCCTATCACTTTATGGCAAATAGATGGGGAAACAATGGACACAGTGACAGACTTTATTTTTTGGCCTCCAAAATCACTGCAGCCATAAAATTAAAAGACACTTGCTCCTTGGAAGAAAAGTTATGAGCAACCTAACAGCATATTAAAAAGCAGAGACATTATTTTGCCAACAAAAATCCATCTGGTCAAAGCTATGGTTTTTCCAGCAGTCACATATGGATGTGAGAGTTGGACTATAAAGAAGGCTGAGAGCCGAAGAATTGATGCTTTTGAACTGTGGTGTTGGAGAAGACTCTTGAGAGTCTCTTGGACTGCAAGGAGATCCAACCAGTCCATCCTAAAGGAAATCAGTCCTGAATATTCACTGGTCTGATGCTGAAGGTCCAATACTTTGACCACCTGATGAGAAGGGACTCATTGGAAAAGCCCCTGATGCTGGGAAAGATCGAAAGCGGGAGGAGAAGGGGATGACAGAATTTAATTCCCAAGCCCTCCATCCTCATGTCTTAACCACCTCCCAACAGTTTCATCTTCAAATACTATTATATTGGGAATTAAGCTTCAACATTTGGATCTGAGGGGACACAGTCAGTCTAGTCGTAACCTATCTGAAAGAAATGTTAAAGACTGGGTTGAATTCATTCATACAACCTCTGTACATTCAGTACTTCAGTTGTTTTAAGTATTCAAGTAGGTACTGTGGATTCACAAGCATCTGTTACGGAGGAGTTTCTTCAGGAAATCTGTGTCTTTATAATATTCTTTTTTTTAAAGTCTTTATTTATTTGGCTGTGTTGGGTCTTAATTATGGTACATTGTATCTAGTTTCCTGACCAGGGATTGAACCCAGGCCCCCTGGGGAATCATGGAGTCTTAGCCACTGGGCCACCAGGGAGGTCACTTCTTCGTATTTCTGTGATCTCAAATCTAGAACAAAACAATAAAAAAATATTTTATTTAATATATTCAGAAGAATTTCTGTATGTTTATATTCACAGTACATACGTATATATAAATATTGCTAAATTCAGTCATAAATGTAGGTTTCTAAAATAATCATATTGGGAGTAATGTATTAAGATACCCAGGAAAAATTGCATATACATTTATAAAAATTTACTGTATAAAAATAAAGCATTTGAAAAATGTTGAGAATAAATTTTACTTAATGATTCTTAAATTGACAGGTAAAAATATGCCTTAAAATGCTAGAAAAAATGATATAGTTTGTCTCTTAAAATTGGCATCAGTTCTACTTTCATGGGGCTTCCCTGGTGGTGCAGAGGTTAAAGCATCTGCCTGCAATGTGGGAGACCTAGGTTCGATCCCTGGGTCAGGAAGATCCTCTGGAGAAGGAAATGGCAACCCACTCCAATATTCTTGCCTGGAGAATCCCATGGACAGAGGAGCTTGGTGGGCTACAGTCCACGGGTCGCAAAGCGTCGGACATGACTGAGCGACTTCACTTTTCACTACTTTCATGCATTGGAGAAGGAAATGGCAACCCACTCCAGTGTCCTTGCCTGGAGAATCCCAGGGACAAGGGAGCCTGGTGGGCTGTCTATGGAGTTGCACAGAGTCGGACACGACTTAAGCAACTTAGCAGCAGCAGCAGCAGCTACTTTATTCCATTACTCTGGCAATCTTGTTAAACATTTAAAAGCTAAAGGTCAGTCAGTTATATATAATGTTAAACATTTAAAAGCCAAAGTTCAATCAGTAATGTTAGTTTTGAAGTAAATATTCAAATAAATTTTTGAAAATTTTATATATTCTTAAAAAATTAAAAAGGAAACAAGTAGAGATTTTTATACTTTTAAACTTAAGTAAAATAGGCCTATCTTCCCCTATTAATGTATATCTCTCTGTTTTTTCACTTCCCCTTTACTTTTAAGTAAAATATCTGTAACTAACCCTCTAATTTCTAGCTTAAATTTATAAAATAGTTATCAAGAATAACCACCTTCATTTTTTAAAACTATATAATAGAAAAATATATTTTCTAAATTATGTAGACATTTTCACATAATTAAAATATAAATAAGCACTTAGATACAATGAATAACTGCTTTCTCAATGTGGGTCAATATTAAGTCAGGATTTAACACCCATCTGACATTGTACAGGTTTGCAAATCTGGTGTTATCTGACTTTATAGATCAAACCAGGACTTGTTGTAACTGACAAAGCTTTAATTAGGTTTAGTTTCATGGCCATGTGCCTATTACTTCAATATGTTAACTTTAAAAAAATATACCAGTAAGATACTGGCACAATTTCAAGTTCATTTCCCTGCAGTCATTGGAGAGATATAATGAAGAAACAACCAGAGTGCTGTCTCAAGTAAAAGTGCATAATACTGTGGGTTGAATATCTACATGAAAATAAAAATTTAAGTTTTATTTTGCACGGTAAATGTAAATCAGGAAAATTGCACATTCAGCAAATGTCAAAGAGCTTTGACTTCAGCAAATATTAAAAGAAACAATAAATATCTGTGAAGTTACTAAAAGTTGTTAAGTACTGTTAAGGAAATATCTATTTATTTGAATGCAAACTAATATATTAGGAATTATTTCTCAACATGATAGTCATTATAATTATTATTGTCATGCTATAACATTTCAAATTAGTAAAAGAAAGAACCTGAATATGTAGAAATATATGATTGAATCAAATATGTGTTCGGTCTTCATAGGCCAAAGCAGTAAAGTAGTTCTGTCTATGACAGATGTGCCAAAGCAAAGTAAAAAAGGCAGTTAGTTAAAAATAGGTCTGCAAAAAGCAAGTTACTTGACTTTTGTTTTGTTTTATTACATCTTGGTGTCAGCAGACATTTTAGAGGGTAACTGATGTTAACTCACTTTTGAGATAAAACCATGCTCTGCAACATCTGCGAAAGGTATCTTTCTAGCCTACTTGAGCTTGCCTTCCCTCTTTCACCATCACATCCATCATTGCTCCTCTGGAGGATGTTTAATTTTACGTATGTCATCAAGTCTCATACTACTTTTTGACATCAATACCATGGTGGCATTTTCCTACACAGATTTGTGAGAAACAATGACTAACATTCATTTACTGGTGTGTACTAATAAACCCCTTTTTGATGGCTTTCTATATCATTACTTTAATTCTTATAACAGTTGCTTGGGAACATAATATTATAATTCCCATTTTTACAGAAAAGGAAATCTAGCCACAGAGGTGAGACTTGACCAAGACACAGAACTAGCAAATAGTTGACCTGACTCCAAGCCCAGGCAGACTGTCTCCAATACTTATGTTCACATAATTTAGATACAGTGTATTTTTATTTAGGTATAACTTTCCATGACCTTAATAAATATTGAATTTTATGAATAATGAGCTGTAATAATATTGGATCTGATACAGAAATACAAAATAAAAGGTTCATTATTAATTTATGACATTTCTGAAAACAATGACTATAAAAAAGATTAATTCTATAGATATAAGTAATCTTTTTTTTCCCTGAAATTAGATCATTTAAACTCAATGTCACTAGGTTATATAGCTCTCAAGTTAAAAAAAATTATGAAATTCACAACTTAAAAAAAGACATTTGCATATAAAAAATAGTTTATTTGGTCTATGAGTCTTTCAACTTCCACTATGTTAGAGTCAATGGAATATATATATATATATATATATATGAATATACATGTGTATATATTTTTAAATTTTGATGAATCACTTTTCAAATAAGCTGAATGCAAAAATATAAGCAGATTTGTATGAGAAAATATCAGCAAATATCCTAATCAATATAAAAATTGGATTAACCACATGCTGGAAAAAAAAAAGTAGAGGAGTAAATCCATAGGAGGATTGTAATATGCACAGATGGTAGGGGTGGATCTGATTGCTTTTCAGCCAGTATCTGTTCTGGAATGTATGAAGCCACATCTCCAGAATACCTTTACTATATTAAGTCGTTGGCTGAAAAAAACTATGGATTTCCCTCTTAAAAGAAAATATTACCAGGTACCACTAGGTTAAAGGTTATAGTTGAACAATACAAAGAAAAGTACAGAGACCTTATTTTCGTAAGCTAAACTGTATTAATATCTGTTAAGAAAAAAAAAAAAAAACCTGGAAGCTCTGAATTTAGAATAAGCTGAAGAGGAAGCCGGTGCTTTAGGTTGATGGCCAATAGCCCAGATAAGGAGCAACGTGGGAACATGAACTTCTCTCCCCACTGTTAATTATAATCTATAAACTGGTCCCCTTTGGTTCAAGGTACAGAAACTCAGTCAGGATTGTGTTGGGCACAGATGTTTGAATGATTGACTGGCTACCATGTTTTCTGCCAGTTTGGCGCATCCACCTACTTTTTTGTCCAGGTATCTCTGAACTGGAAGATTGTATATGAGGAAAAAGACTGTATTACAACATGAAAAATAAAACACTTTTAATACATAGAAAGGGTTACACTGAAAAAAATTGGAAACAGTTTTTACACTAAATAATGTAATATATTTTCTTTCTCTCATTCTTTATGTTTTCAACCATTAGAGATTATGAAAAAAATTAAAATGTTTATATTCTGAACTAAGTTTTAATGATTAATCTGTATAGTAATAAACTGCATCCACTTCTGTAATTTTAAAGTTCTGTATTTAAACAAATTCAGGGACATGTAATACCTTTTCTAAAATATAGAGTATCCCTTACCAGAAGCAACAGAGATTATATTTAAAAAGTTAAATATTTTATAAATGTTTAAACGTATATATATTTGAATTGATTAAATTTACTCTAGTATATTCCTTAGTTTTCCACATAACGTCATAAGCCCAAACCCAACATTCTGAGAATATTACTATGAAATTATTGTTCTAATAGTAATAAATTATTTAGGGTAGAATAATGTAATACTTTATAACAAATTAACTTTTATTTATTCAGATGATCAATCAGAATTGAAATTCACTGGCATAGTCTGAATCATATGATAAATAGACCATTTAAATGCAAGTCAAAATCTTGGTTTTGACTGATTTGTTTCATCCATGTGGTTGAGAAGAAACTACTGTTAAAAAAGATAATGATTATAAAAGCACGTTGAATTTCATGAATGGACAGTGGAATATTATTACCTATATTTTCCAATTAGGATACTGTAGCAGTGAGTTAGAATCCAAAGGTACTTCTAATTATTGACTGTAATTTATTAGAAAAGCATGACTGTTGTGAAGTTATTTCACATGTGTGAGCTTTGGCTTACTCTAAGTATTTAAATGCAGCTAACAAGCTGGTTTATAGTAAAAATAAAAAGTGAAGTCTCTCAGTCGTGTCTGAATCTTTGCGACCCCATGGACAATAGCTTACCAGGCTCCTCTGTCCATGGGATTTTCCAGGCAAGAGTACTGGAAAATATGTTATTTTATAGGGTATCATAGTTATGCATTATCTATATTTAATTGCATCCCCTTTTTATTTATAGACAGATTGCAGACTGAGAGTTGGCCATTTAACTCATTCATCTATATATCCAGCCTTTGTTTATTGTACATGGCATTTTCTCAAACACACATTGAATTAAGGGCTGAGTGAATGAAGGGCTGAGTGAATATATGTTTTGTAAAATTTGTATTAAAATTATCTTTTGTTGTTTTGATGATTTTTCTTACTTTGTTGGTACTGCATATTTTTGTCCTTTTAGCTTGCATTTCTTGGAGCTTGCTAGTTTATCCTCTGCTGTGGGGATCTTTCAGAGAAAGCAATGGCACCCCACTCCAGTACTCTTGCCTGGAAAATCCCATGAATGGAGGAGCCTGGTAGGCTGCAGTCCATGGGGTCGCTGGGAGTCAGATACGACTGAGCGACTTCACTTTCATGCATTGGAGAAGGAAATGGCAACCCACTCCAGTGTTCTTGCCTGGAGAATCCCAGGGACAGGGGAGCCTGATGGGCTGCCATCTATTGGGTCACACAGAGTCAGACACGACTGAATTGACTTAGCAACAGCAGTGGGGATCTTTACAGTACTTCTTAGAGCAGCTGAAACATAGATTGGAAGTCCTGTTCATCTGGAAAGCAGTCTCATTTTCCTCATTTATATGTCAGCCTACATAGTTAAAAAACAAAAACAAAAAATAGCCTTCAATATCTTTAGTAAATAGTTGTTCAGTATATGGTAAAAAGAACTTCAACACATTAAAATAATTTATAGATAAAAAAAAAGGCCGAATAAATTATACTTACAACAATTTCTTTAACTCCAGTATTGGAGTTCTTCAATATTAGATTGAAGATCTAATATATTTCTCAATGAAAGTTTTTTCATACTACTTTTGACTTGAATAGAATATTTAAAATATAGTATTTTGGCTATTATATAAGTTACTAAGTTTTAATTGATTGACACCACGTCTTTAAAAAAAGAAAAGCAAAGTATGAAAGAAAGTTGCAATGACCTCAGACTCCAGCACTTGCATTTTATCCTCAATCTTGATGACCTAATTCTTTTTCTATTAACTTTTCAGAATGTCTTTTTAGTGCATAAATTAAGAAGATTACATTCAATAATGAATAAAGTCTCATCGAGCTAAAAAAAATTCAATTAAGCACTCTAACCCTTGATGTTTTAAAATGATCACTGGCATTAAAGTGGTAATATGCTTCTCAGAAATATCATTATGTCCCACTTCAAGCATGCAGTGTTTTTTGTAAATTCCAAACTTAGAAGAGTTATGCACTGTGATAAATATGCACTGTAAATGAATATGCACTGTGAAGACCCAGCAATAATATTAAAATATTGTATATTATTTGTGAGTAGAAAAAATAATTTCTGAAATAGCATTGTCTTCATAATAAAAAATAATTATTCTAAAAATAATCAGCCTTTCCAAATGTGATACAGGTTATTTTACATGTTTCTATTCTGTTCAGATAGACAAGTATTAATTACTTGAAATATTCATCTCAATTCCAATATTTTGATAATTACTAATATAAATCAAACAGTGTTATTTGATTTTCTCTGGATGTAGTCTAAATGTACTTTCTTAAAACATATTTGACATGTTGACTATCAATATCACTATGAACGTTTATAATTTTTCTTTTAAATGACCAGTGTTGAAACATATATATTAACATATGTGAAATAGATCATCAGTCCAGGTTTGATGCACAAGACAGGGTGCTCAGCACTGGGATGACCCTGAGGGATGGGATGAGGAGAGAGGTGGGAGGGGGGTTCAGGATGGGGAACATGTATATACCCATGGCTGATTAATAACAATGTATGGCAAAACCAAACAATATTGTAAAGTAATTAGCCTCCAATTAAAATAAATTAATTAATTTTTTAAAGTATTATGAAAGATAATAGTGGCATTGAAAAACAAAATAGTCCATGTTTACAATAAACTCACATAGTATATTTTAATTTATATAGAATATTCAAAGTCACTGTGCAGCTTATATATTTCAGAAAAGTAGAATTCATATTATACAGAAATAACTCAAATATGTAATGAACTTGTTTTGATAGAAATTCTTTATTGATCAAATGAGCAGGTGAAATATCATGATAGACTTTTTAAGGAGATACTTTATAAATAGTGTTTGTTCTCAGGGAAGGACAGTTAATTACATTATTATAAATGTTTCCAGTGTGTTAAATAAGGGTATATCAAAAATTTCAAAGCGCCCTCTATTTTTTTTAAAGCTCTTACAACTTGGTGTACTGAACAGTTGCATGAAAGTAACCAGATAGTCATTAAATTCTCATGAGTCAATCTCACTGAAGACCAACTGTAATAGAGTTATTATGATTTAAAGAACCAGTACACTAAGATCATTTTCTTGTCATTGACAGATCAGTTACTTGGCTTTATCTTACATATAAAAATATGATGAATCATGCCAATTTTGGTTTTATGATGGTTGTATATATACATGCATTTAGAAACTGAGCTTAAAGATTTTGTTGAAAAGCTGATCTGAACTGGGAGTTGCTAACTGTACTAAAACATTAGAACATATTTTGATTTAGAAATTTCAGTAAAGTATCTCAACAATATGTGTATTTTTTAATATAAGTTTATTTATTTTAATTGGAGGCTAATTGCAATATTGTATTGATTTTGCCATACATCAACATGAATTCACCACAGATGTACACATGTTCCCCATCCTGAACCCTCCTCCCACCTCCCTCCCCATACCATCCCTCTGGGTCATCCTAGTGCACCAGCCCCGAGCATTCTGTATCATGCATCGAACCTGGGCTGGAGATTCACTTCACATATGATATTATACACGTTTCAATGCCATTCTCCCCAATTATCCCACCCTCGCCCTCTCCCACAGAGTCCAAAAGACTCTTCTATACATCTGTGTCTCTTTTGCTGTATGCTGTTATCTATATCTATTTTCAAACAGTTCCAGTTATTTGGCTTTTTCTTCACCTGTCTCCCTTAACTATTTTTCTAAAACAAAAAATTAAATGAAATAAATCCCAATGAAAGCAGTTATTTTATTTTTTCAGGAACCACTTAGTATGATCTTTAGAAATAACAAGTGCCTTTGAAATCTGATCTAATAAAAGGGCTTCATGCAACATTTGATGTCATCTTTCAAACCACAATTCATCTCATGAACATTATATAATTTCCAATTAAGAACTACATGTTGCAAAGATGATTTGGTTCTCTGCAGCTCTGACTTCCATTAGATATTCAGTTATTAAAATGTGTTGAAGCTTAATTAAATAAATTTAATTAAATTCAGATTAACCCTTTTCAAGAAAGTATTATCTAAGTTACATTAAGTGAAGGGCAAAAGGAACTTTAACATCATCCTAAGGAAGGGTATACTTGAATGCTGCATTTAAGGAGATTGCATTATTAAAATTTAAAAGCATACGGTTACAATTAAAAGGTAATCAAGTTCTTAATGTAGCTCTCTTCAGAAATTCAGAGCTTCAGGTGGCATTATTATAGAGAGTGCCAAAATGTTTAATTTGTTTCTCAGTTAACTCGCTGCCAGCAGTTTCAGTGGTGACCTTTGAATACAATATTGGACAGACTTACATATTCTTTAACACAACATTTAATTGTATAATTGTATGCTCAGAAAGTATTTATTTCAGGCTTTTGATCACTATTTAGAAGGAATCATTTCTAACTTTTAAGATTACTGTGTTAAAGGATTATTTTTATTGTTAAAGCAAACAATTTTATTGTTACTGTATTATTCAGATAATGTTGTATTGCCTAAGTACAATAAACTGCAAAGGAACTTTCCATCTTATCATATAGTTATATCCACAATCATATACAATTTGAGAGAAAAGGTAAAAAATGTAGTTAATAGAAAAACTTGTTAAATAGAAAATACCTATTAGAAAAATAAAACCTATTTGAGCTACATACATATTAATCACATCTTTTTCTAACACATATTATATAGACATACTTAGTCCTCTATGAATAATTTCTTTAAGAAAACCAACATAAAAATCAGGATAAAAAGAATGCACAGAAAATGTTATTTATTTTATGGTTATTTACTTTAAAGTAAGCAAAGATTTGGACATAACTGAAGTGACATAGCATGCACACATAACACATACTCATAAATAGTTCAAACATTGAATGCAAATTGGAATTAATTGAAAAGTAAATATACCTGTCTTTTATTTATAGATATCATCCAGGGGCAAAAACTGTACCATGTATGTATACCTGTCAAAACTATGAAGACCTAGAGTCTGTCATATACTGTAAACGTGTCAGTACCAAGGCATGAGGACTATTTGGAGACTGTAGGGAACTAGAAAGTACATGCTTAATCTAGAGAAACAGTGACTGTGATAGACAGATTGCAAACACATAGCTCATGATGACTTTTCTTCTTCTGGTTTTGTGGTTTTCTCTTTCCATCTCATGATAAATCACACAATTTCCTATTGAAAGAATTCACCAAAATTTGTACTGAATATTCATCTCTATGCAAAAGCATCACTTTTCCAACCATGGTCTATACAGTCAAAGCTACAGTTTTTCCAGTAGTCATGCACAAATATAAGAGCTGGATCATAAAGAAGGCTGAGCACCAAAGAATTGATCCTTTTGAACTGTGATGCTGGAGAAGACTCTTGAGAGTCCCTTGGACTGCAAGAAAATCAAACCAGTCAATCCTAGAAGAAATCAACCCTGAATATTCATTAGAAGGACCGATGCGGAACTTGAAGTTCCAGTACTTTGGCCACCTGATGCAAAGAGCCGACTCACTGGGAAAGACCCTGAGTCTGGGAAAGATTGAGGGCAGGAGGAGAAGGGGGCAACAGAGAATGAGATGGTTTGATGATATCATTGACCCAATGGACATGAATTTGAGCAAACTATGGGAGTTAGTGAAGTACAAGGAAACCTGGCATGCTGAAGTTCATGGAGTCACAAAGAGTTGAACACGACTTAGCAACTAAGCAACACAACACCATCTTTGAGCAAACTTTACTTTAAGAGTTGAGGGTATAGCAGTAAAAGAATCTGATCAAGTCTCTTTCCCTCTGGATCTTGAATCTAGCAAAAGAAACATATAATAAATAAAGGAACAATACTGATTATATAATTGGATACATGCCTAAATATTGATAAAAATACACTAGGAATATAAAGACTGTATAACAAAATGGTAGGCTTGTTTTAATTAAGGTGGTTTACCATGTAAGAATGCATTGGACACTCAGTAATAAAATATTAGTTTCAAATTGAATTTGCTAAAAGAGATTTTTTTTTTCAATTTGCACAAAAAGAGAAATTCTGGGTCTGGTGCAAGAATATGTTGCCAACCAAAAGCCATTCTCCATCTTACTTTCTTCCCTGCTTAAATTTCTTGATTAAGTCCCCAAAGCCTAAAGTCATGAGGAACATTAAGCAATCAAAGGAAAATTTATTCTGGACATTGATTTCATGTAGTTGAGACTATGACTTTTCTTCAGTTCAGTTCAGTCGCTCAGTCGTATCCGACTCTTTGTGACCCCATGAATCGCAGCACACCAGGCCTCCCTGTCCATCACCATTTCCCGGAGTTCACTCAGACTCACGTCCATCGAGTCAGTGATGCCATCCAGCCTTCTCATCCTCTGTCGTCCCCTTCTTCTCCTGCTCCCAATCCCTCCCAGCATCAGGGTCTTTTCCAATGAGTCAACTCTTTGCATGAGGTGGCCAAAGTACTGGAGTTTCAGCTTTAGCGGAATTCCTTCCAAAGAAATCCCAGGGCTGATCTCCTCAAAATGGACTGGTTGGATCTCCTTGCAGTCCAAGGGACTCTCTAGAGTCTTCTCCAACACCACAGTTCAAAAGCATCAATTCTTCGGCGCTCAGCCTTCTTCACAGTCCAACTCTCACATCCATACATGACCACAGGAGAAACCATAGCCTTGACTAGACGGACCTTAGTCGGCAGAGTAATGTCTCTGCCTTTGAATATGCTATCTAGGTTGGTCATAACTTTTCTTCCAAGGAGTAAGCATCTTTTAATTTCATGGCTGCAATCACCATCTGCAGTGATTAGGGGGAGTCATTTCAGTGCAAAAGGAGTTGCTCCGAAATGAAACTAGAGCAAAATCTATCTGTTGACAGATCCACATTCTTAAAGCTTTTTTCCTCAAAAATGAATATCAACTATGAGCTAATATAGACCAGATATTTAGGAAAAGCACTGAGTATGAAAGACAAAAATATTTTTAAAGGAAAAGACTGGAAATAGAAACAATCACTGAAAGAACAAAGAAAAATTCCTGTGAAGTCAGCCACAGATAGTAAAATAAGATAAGTAAAAAATAAGTAAAATAAGCCACAGGTCAATAAATTAACAAAAAAAAATGTTATAGATAGTATCAACTAGAGAACATAAAGGAGCTTTTGGAAATTGTAAAGCAAATATATAGATAATGGGCCCAAAACAGGAAAAGATATGAATAACCAAGGTTTACTGCAGGGTGTGTAATACCANAAAAATGTTATAGATAGTATCAACTAGAGAACATAAAGGAGCTTTTGGAAATTGTAAAGCAAATATATAGATAATGGGCCCAAAACAGGAAAAGATATGAATAACCAAGGTTTACTACAGGGTGTGTAATACCAAGAGGAAGTAGCATGGGAAACAGAGGCATCAAAATGATCAAAGGAGTGAGGCAAGATAATTCCATAGAAAGTATGTCTCCCATATTAAATTATAAATACAATTAAATGAATAAAAATATACTTACAGAAAGGTATAATATCAGGGCATTTTAGAACATAGACAAAATAAATATCTCTAAATTTTCCAAAGGAAAATAATAGATATAAAATCCATCAATACTCAAATGAAATCGCAGTCTTAAATAACAGTACTGGAATTTAGAAGACCAGAGATCAATACCTTCAAAATCTGAGAAAAAATCATTTCCACCTTTGAACTTTAGACACAGTCAAATGATCAAATATGAGGATAAAGTAATTTTCAGTTTGCAAAGTTTTGAAAATTGATCTCTCCTGAATGTTACTCAGGAAACTACTAGAAAATATGCTCCAAAAGATAATGATGTACTTAAAGAATATGGGATATTTTGCTGAGTTATTCTAGCTATGAAAGTGAAAGCAAAGGGAAAGCAAAAGTTGCTCAGTCATTCCTGACTCTTTGCTATCCCATGGACTATAGAGTCTATGGAATTCTCCAGGCCAGAATACTGGAGTGGGTAGCCTTTTCCTTCTCCAGGGGATCTGCCCAATCCAGGGACTGAATCCAGTCTCTCGCATTGCAGGCAGATTCTTTACCATCTGAGTCACCAGGGAAGCCCATTCTAACTATATTGGGATTGACTTTTGTGGGGTTTTTTTATGACTAATTTATTATCAGGATGGTTTAAATTAAACTGAATTTCTTCTGATGCATATTTAGATATAAGAAAAGGAAATTTGGGGATTACTGGATATATATTACAATTTCTTGTTGCTGTTCAGTCACTAAGTCCTGTCCAACTCTTTGTGATGACATAGACTGTAGCAAACCAGGCTCCTCTGTCCTCTGCTATCTACCGGAGTTTACTACAACTCACATTCATACAGTTAGTGATGCTATCTAACCATCTCTTCCTCTGTCACTCCCTTCTCCTTTTGCCTTCAGTCTTTCCCAGCATCAAGGTCCTTTCCAATGAGTCAGATCTTCACATCAGGTGGCCAAATTATTGGAACTTCAGCTCAGCATCGGTTGTTCCAATGAATAGTCAGGGTTTATTTCCTTTAGGATTAACTTGATTGATCTTGCAGTCCAGGGGACTCTCAAGAGTCTTCTCTGACACCGCAATTGGAAAGCATCTGTTCTTCACCACTCAGCTTTCTTTATGGTCAAAATTTCATATCCTTACATGACTATTGGAGAAACCATAGCTTTGATTATACAGACCTTTGTCAGCAAAGTGATATCTCTGGCTTTTACTGTGCTGTCTAGGTTTGTCATAGCTTTTCTTCCAAGGAGCAAGTTTCTTTACATTTCATGGCTGTAGTCATCATCCACAGTGATTTTGGAGCTCAAGAAAATAAAATATGTTCCCACTTCCACTTTCTGCCATGATGTGATGGGACCATGTGACATGATCTTAGTTTTTTTTAATGTTGAGTTTCAAGCCAACTTTATCACTCTCCTATTCTCACCCTCATCAAGAGGCTCTTTAGTTCTCTTCATACATGCCTGCTAAGTCGACTCAGTTCTGTCTGACTCTTTACAACCCTGTGGTCTGCAGCCTGCCAGGCTCCTCTGTCCATGGGACTCTCCAGTCAAGAATACTGGAGTGGGTTGCATGCCCTCCTCCAGGGGATCTCCCTGACCCAGACATTGAACCCACATTTCTTAGGTCTCCTACATTGGCAGGTGAGTTCTTTACCATTAGTACCACTGGAAAGCGCTTAGTTCTCTTCATTTTCTGTCTTTAGAGTGGCATCACTAACATATCTGAAGTTGTTGATGTTTCTCTGGGCAATCTTAATTCCAGCTTATGATTCATTCAACCTGACATTTCACATGATATATAAGTTCACATGCATAGAAATTAAATAAGCAGAGTGGCAACATACAGCCTTGTCATATTCCTTTAACAATTTTAAGCAAGTCAGTTGTTCCATGTCCAGTTCTAACTGTTGCTACTTGATCTGCATACAGATTTCTCAGGATATAGGTAATTTAGACTGGTATTCCCATCCATTTAAGGATTTTCCAAAGTTTGTTGTGATCCACACAGCCAAAGGCTTTAGCATAGTTACTAAAGCAGAAGTAGGTGTTTTTCTGGAACTATCTTGCTTTCACTATAACCCAACGAATGTTGGCAATTTGATCTCTGCTTTCTCTGCTTCTTTGAAACCCAGCTTTTATATCTGGAAGTTCTTGGTTCACATACTGCTGAAGCCTAACTTGAAAGATTTTGAGTATAACCTTGCTAGCATGTGAAATGAGCCCAATTGCAGTTTGAACATTCCTTTGTATTGCCATTCTTTGAGATTGAAATGATAGCTGACCTTTTAGAGTCCTGTGTCCACTCCTGTGTTTTCCAAATTTGGTGATATATTGAGTGCAAGACTTTAAAAACACAATTTTTAGGATTTGAAATAACTCACCTAGAATTTGTTAACCTTCACTAGCTTTTTTCTTAGTAATACTTCCTAAGACCCACTTGGCTTCACACTCCAGGATGTCCAATTGTAGGTGAATGACCACATCATTTTGGTTTTTTGGTCATTAAAAGCTTTTCTTATGTGATTCTTCTGTGTATTCTTGTCACTTCTACTGCTTCTGTTAGGTTCTACTGTTTCTATGTTTTATCATGTCCATTCTTGCATAAAATGCTCACTAGATCTCTCCAACTTTCTTGAAGAGATCTCTAGTTTTTCCCATTCTATTGTTTCCCTCTATTTATTGCATTGCTAATTTAAAAAAGACTTATCTCTCTTTGTTATTCTCTGGAATCTTACATTCGGTTTGATATCTCTCTCTCTCTTTCTTTGACTTCTGTATTCATCAGCTATTTGTAAGTGCTTTGCTTTCTTGCATTTTTTCCCTTTGGAATGGTTTGTTCACTCCCGCTTGTCCAGTGTTATGAACCTCCATCCAGTTTTTTAGACACTGTGTCTAATTTTTGGACCTAATTCCTTGGACCTCTTCATCACCTCCACTGTGTAATAGTAAGGGATTTGACTTAGATCATACCTGAATGGCCTAGTGGTTTTCCCTGCTTTCTTCAATTTAAGCCTGAATTTTGCATTGGTGGTGGTTAGGTCACTCAGTCATGTCTGACACTTTGCAACCCCATGTACTGTAGCCCAAAAGGCTCCTCTGTCCATGGGAATCCCCCGGCAAGAACATCAGAGTGGGCCACCATTTCCTTCTCCAGAACTTTGCATTAAAGTTCTCATTGGCCCAACCACAGTAAACTGCAGATCTTGTTCTTGCTGACCATATAGAGCTTCTCCATCTTTGGCTACAAAGAGTGGAATTAATCTGATCTGGATATTGACCATCTGTGATGTCCATGTATACAGTCCTCTCTTGGGTTGTTGGAAAAGGGTGTTTGTTTTGGCTGTGTGTTTTGTTTACAAAACTCTNTGACCATATAGAGCTTCTCCATCTTTGGCTACAAAGAGTGGAATTAATCTGATCTGGATATTGACCATCTGTGATGTCCATGTATACAGTCCTCTCTTGGGTTGTTGGAAAAGGGTGTTTGTTTTGGCTGTGTGTTTTGTTTACAAAACTCTATTAGCCTTTGTCCTACTTCATTTTGTACTCCAAGGCCAAACTTGCCTTTTACTCCAAGTATCTCTTGACTTCCTACTTTTGCACTGTAATTTCCTATGATGAAAAGGTCATCTTTTTTGGTGTCAGTTCTAGAAAGTATTGTAGGTCCTCATAGAACCAGTCAACTTTAGCTTCTTCAGCATCAGTGGTTGGGCATAGACTTGGATCACTATGACGTGAATGGTTTGCCTTGGAAATGGACTGAGATCATCCTGTCATTTTGAAACTGCACACAAGATTGCATTTCAGATTCTTTGTTGACTGTGAGGGTTACTCCCTTTCTTCTAAGGGATTCTTGCCCACAATATTAGATATAATGGTCATCTGCATTAAATTTGTACATTTCCATCCATTTTTGTTCATTCATTCCTAAGCTATTGATCTTAACTCTTGCCATCTTCTGCTTGATTACATCCAATTTATCTTGATTCATAGACCTAATATTCCAGGTTCCTATTGTTCTTTACAGCATTGGACTTTACTTTCACCACAAGACACATCCACAACAGAGGGCCATTTCTGCTTTGGGCCCTCCACTTCATTCTCTTTGAAGCTATTAGTAATTTTTCTCTGCTCTTCCCCAGTAGCATATTAGACACATTCTAACCTGGGAGTGGGGTTGGGCTTATCTTCAAGTATCATATCTTTTTGCCTTTTCATACTGTACATGGGGTTCTCCAGACACACATACTGGAGTGAGTTGCCAATCCCTCCTCTAGTGGACTACATTTTATCAGAACTCTTCACCAGGCCCCATCCATCTTGTGTGGCCCTGCACAGCATGGCTCATAGCTTCGTTGAGTTATGCAAGCCCCTTTGCCATGACAAGGCTATGATTCATAACGGGGAGGTTACAATTCAGTTCAGTTCAGTTCAGTAGCTCAGTCATGTCCAACTCTTTGCAACCCCATGAATCGCAGCATGCCAGGCCTCCCTGTCCATCACCGACTCCCGGAGTTCACTCCCATTCACGTCCATCGAGCCGGTGATGCCATCCAGCCATCTCATCCTCTGTCATCTCCTTCTCCTCCTGCCCCCAATCTCTCCCAGCATCAGGGTCTTTTCCAATGAGTCAACTCTTCTCATGAGGTGGCCAAAGTCCTGGTTTCAGCTTTAGCATTATTCCTTCCAAAGAACACCCAGGACTGATCTCTTTTAGAATGGACTGGTTGGATCTCCTTGCAGTCCAAGGGATTCTCAAGAGCCTTCTCCAACATCACAGTTCAAAAGCATCAATGTAAAAAAGTTACAATTACCACTTACTAAATTAAAGGTTCAGTTTATTTCAGGTCAGTGGATACTTATTAAACAAATCATAAATATAATATCCATTTTTGGTAGTTAGAAATGAGAAGACATAAGATAACATTTCTTATATATATGGAGGTCTTCCCCAGTGACTCAGGAGATAAAGGATCTGCCTGCAATACAGGAAACAGGAGACATGGCTCAGATACCTGTGTCAGGAAGATCTGCTGGAGGAAGAAAATGACAACCCATTCCAGTATTCTTGCCTGAGAAATTGCATGGACAGAAGGTCTTGGTAGGCTACAGTCCATGGGGTCGCAAAGAGACACAACTGAATGACTAAGAATGTGTATTTACATAGAGCTTATTATGATTTGGGGGGAAATAAGATATATACATAAAGATACTCAAACTAAGTGGTAATTTTGTAAGCTTTTTTTTTTTTTTTTTTTGGTAAGCCTTATATTTTCTAACTTTAAGTAAGAATGAGAATATTTGGGGTTGTTTGTTTAAACAGCAATTTCTAAGCCCCACAGTCAAAGATTCTGATTGAGCAAATTTGGGAAAGAGCTCAGAGATCTACTCGGTTATTCTAATTCATATGATTTGTTTGAGGAAGTTTGAGGAAAACTGTTTTAAAACTTTTAGTGACATAATTGGAGAAGGAAATGGCAACCCACTCCAGTATTCTTGCCTGGGAAATCCCATGGACAGAGGAGCCTGGTGGGCTACAGTCCATGTGGTCACCAAAGAGTTGGAAGCAACTTAGTGACTGAACAACAAAATAAGGTTTTAAAATAAATGAGATCATACTTTATGTACCATTCTGTAATTTGCTTTTTTTATTATTCGGCTTCAATACCCTTCCACATTAGCTTATTTATAGACTTATTTCATTCTTCTTAATGATGACAGAGGATTCCACTGAATGGTTTCTCACTGTCACAAGTAATGCTACAATAATAGTCTTACGCATAATTTTTAAACACATTTGCAAGTATTAGTGTAGGAATAATACCTCACAGTAGAAATGCAAGGTCACATAGCATATATGTCTAACATGTTTTAACTTTTGATGAATTGTACTTCCCATTCCACAGATTCCTCCTCAAAGGCTGTACCACAGTTTCGGAGTATATTGTGGATATATTTCTATGTAAATTTATGCTGCTGCTGCTGCTGCTAAGTCGCTTTAGTCATGTCTGACTCTGTGCGACCGCATAGACGGCAGCCTACCAGGCTCCCCCGTCCCTGGGATTCTCCAGGCAAGAACACTGGAGTGGGCTGCCATTTCCTTCTCCAATGCATGAAGTGAAAAGTGAAAGTGAAGTCGCTCGGTCATGTCCAACTCTTAGCGACCCCATGAACTGCAGCGTACCAGGCTCCTCCATCTATGGGATTTTCCAGGTAAGAGTACTGGAGTGTGGTGCCACTGGGATCATTTTTAATGGCTGTATGATAGTACATTTTATGTGTATGCCATAGTTAACTTTTAAAATTTATTATGATGAGTTTGGGTAAACTCTGGGAGTTGGTGATGGACAGGGAGGCCTGGCATGCTGCAGTCCATGGGATCTCAAAGAGTCGGACACAACTGAGCAACTGAACTGAACTGAATGGAATGAAATAATATATTCATTAGCAAGGGATATTACAATTTAGGAAAACAAATAAGGAAAGCTACAAAGAGGAACAGAAACAGGCTGGTCCAAGTACTATGGCTATTGGGACAATTCACTTGACACACATTTTTCTTGTTATAATAAATGTATCATCTTTTCATTTCAAGAAACTGCTACTACTGGATCATTCAAATAATACAACTTATTTTACTTTGATTGCATGCTAACTGAAAATTCTTCAAGAGATGGGAATACCAGACCACCTAACCTGCTTCCTGAGAATTCTGTATGCAAGTCAAGATGCAACAGTTAGAACTGGGCATGGAACAGCAGACTGGTTCCAAATCAGGAAAGGAGTACATCAAGGCTATATATTGTCACCCTGCTTATTTAACTTATATTTCCAGTACATCATTGGAAAAGCTGGGCTGGATGAAACACAGGCTGGAATCAAGATTGCTGGGAGAAATATCAGTAACCTCAAATATGCAGATGGCACCAGCCTTATGGCAGAAAGCCAAGAGGACTAGCCTCTTGATGAAAATGAAAGAGATTGGGAGCTCATGTACACCTGTGGTGGATTCATGTCGATGTATGGCAAAGCCAATAGAGTACTGTAAAGTAAAATAAAGTTAAAAAAATTAAAAATTAAAAAAAAAATGAAAATGAAAGAGGAGAGTGAAAAGTTGGCCTAAAACTTAACATTCAAAAAACTAAGTTCATGGCATCTGGTCCCATCACTTCATGGCAAATACATGCGGAAATAATGGAAACAGTGTGAGACCTTATTTTGGGGGGCTCCAAAATTACTGCAGATGGTGACTGCAGCCATGAAATTAAAAGATGCTTGGTCTTTGGAAGAACGGCTATAACCAACCTAGACAGCATATTGTAAAGCAGAGACACTGCTTTGCCAACAAAGGTCTGTCTAGTCAAAGCTATGGTATTTCCAGTAGTCATGTATATATGTGAGATTTAGACTATAAAGAAAGCCGAGGACCCAATAATTGATGCTTTTGAATTGTAGTGTTGGAAAAGACACTTGAGAGTCCCTTGGACTTCAAGGAGATCCAATCAGTCAATCCTAAAGGACATCAGTCCTGAATATTCATTGGAAGAACTGATGTTGAAGCTGAAATTCCAGTACTTTGGTGACCTGATGTGAAGAACTAACTCATTTGAAAAGACCCTGATGCTGGGAAAGATTAAAGGCGAGAGGAGAAGGGGATGACAGAGGATGAGATGGTTGGATGTCATTACCAACCTGATAGACATGAGTTTGCGTAAGCTCCGGTAGTTGATGATAGACAGGGAAGTCTGGCGTGCTGCAGTCCATGGGGTCGCAAAGAGTTGGACACAATTGAGTGACTGGACTGAACTGAAGAATCTTTCAGGTCATTCGCCTTCACTTGCCATGGTCTACAGGGAAAGAGTATGTATAAATCCATACTAGTATTCAGACTACTCTACACCTGTGTTGCACACAGTAAATTAAACTATAACACCGATTTTTATATCCATTTTTTGTGCTTTTTTAATATGAGATGATATGCTTGACTCTAATTAACACTGAAATACTGCAAGATTGTGTTTCTGAACCTCTGAGGTCAAATCCTAGACTTCAGTGAATTCAATGAATTAACTGTTATGTTTTGAGGCTTTTTGTCATTAAACCAGTTGGGCTGAACTAATGACATCCTTATTGTATTGTTGACCTTTTCTTTCCTACATATATTGGTACAAGAGAAAATATATTCACCAGGAAAAGTTAAAGAAGGTCAGAGAGGGCATATGATCATGCTTTAGAAAACTGTATAAAAGTCGTTAAGAATACAAGTAAGGTGGCAAATAAGCATATAATTAAGAAAATAAGTTGAGCAAGGCAGAAAAGAAGAATATGGTAGTGAACCATAAATAAAATAAATTTGTTCTAAACACTGGATTCATTGAAGGAGAAGGAAAAAGANAAAACTGTATAAAAGTCGTTAAGAATACAAGTAAGGTGGCAAATAAGCATATAATTAAGAAAATAAGTTGAGCAAGGCAGAAAAGAAGAATATGGTAGTGAACCATAAATAAAATAAATTTGTTCTAAACACTGGATTCATTGAAGGAGAAGGAAAAAGAAAAGGGAAAGTTGGATTTTGTTTTGTGGTTAGTTTATGGGCTTACTCTAGCACAACAGTAAGAAAATTGTGTTTGCTATACGTATACCTAATATTGTCAAATGTAATAGTGTAGAGTTGACCAAAATAACCGGCTAGATCTACCAAATATGTGTTTTTATTAAAAAAATAAAACATCATTTAAATTGTTTATAAATACATAAGAAGGGATTTCAATATAGGGAAATGATTTTATATTATGCATATTTAAAATGTTATTTGAAGTTACACTTATGTCATCTCTTTGGTTTCACAGAAATGAGCCCCAGTGAATAACAATGCTAATTTAGGAGTTATTCTATCTTATTAGGTAGGCTGAACATAAATAATACCACACTCCAGCCCCTACTTTATGCCAGGGGCTTTTGTTTCACATAAACCTATAGGGTCTATAACTTCTACTTCAGTTTTCATCATCAAGGATATGTTAAGATGATAATTAAATTACATGTTTATATTTGTTGCAATGAATATCCCCAACCCAAATTTTTCTTCTGTGTGTCTGAGGGCAAAATAACTGTTAATTATAATTAATAGGAAGTCTTTTTCCCCATATTTCACACTTTAATAATGAAAATTGTATTCGCCCTTGATTAGAACATCTTTATCATGGAATACTGAATCAGTGGGCCTCTAGTAACCACACAACTTCCTTTAGAGACTTCAAAAAAGCAGCCTTTGCCTTATGTTTAAATAATAATGGAATTTATGTCTTAGTACTATGATATCTTGAGTCCAAAAGAGATAGGAATAATCATTCATTAACCATTTTCTTATTAACAAATAGGTGCAAAGATATTATTCTTTTTATTTTTCCTCCCAGATGACTTTGAAAATTAAAGTCATAAATAAAGTGAGGGGGAGAAAAAAGATCGTATTTTCTACAAAATCCCAAAACAACTCATGTAGAATTTGTGATTGAACTTTGTGCTCACTGTAATGGAGAAATTAATAAAATCATTCCTCATTACTAAGACATGTCAGTCCTTTAATACATTTAACTTTTCCATAANAACAACTCATGTAGAATTTGTGATTGAACTTTGTGCTCACTGTAATGGAGAAATTAATAAAATCATTCCTCATTACTAAGACATGTCAGTCCTTTAATACATTTAACTTTTCCATAATATGCTTCTCTTTGACTCAAGTGACCTTGTGGCAAATGTCCTCTGCATGCCTTTTCCTGCATACCAATTATGGATTTGATAATATAACTGAAATCTTCTCTCATTTTTAACAATAAAACGAAGGCTAATAGAACATGGATTCTGAAACAAATATTCATATGCTTATCTGTAAATGTTTAGATATAATTATATTTTATTAACAGGTCTGTGAATTATTTCCCAACTGAAATTAAATTCTTAATCATGCTGCCCTTGTAAAGCATATAATGCCACCAAAGACATCTCTAGTCAGAACTGGGTTATGCCCCATTTAGAAAGACAAGAAAAGAACTGAAATTAATATAATTGGATTTGTGAAGTTTTTGTTTTTAATTCTACTACTAATTACTTTCTAGTATTTCAACAGAATAGATCTCAATTTTCTAACTGAATCTTTATATTTCACTGTTATTTTACCATTTATATTTGTTATTTTTAAATCAAACAAGGTTAGAAAAAAGAATACAAAATACTAATGTATTGGTAGTCAAAAACTATTTAAATATTTTCATATTTGCTTACATTAAGCAGGCTATATGCATAGATATAGGTATTATAGATTCTACTCTGTATCATTTTTCTGTAAGTAGTAATGAATTGCCATCACTCCACACTATCCTTTAGGGATTGGTTCCAGGACCACATAGCTAAATCTGTGGATGCTCAGGTCCATTATAAAATTCAGTTCAGTTCAGTTAGTTGCTCAGTCATGTCCCACTCATTGCAACCCCATGGACTGCAGCACATGAGGGTTCTCTGTCTATCACCAATTCCAGAGCTTGCTCAAACTCATGTCCATCAAGTCAGTGCTGACATCCAACCATCTCATCCTCTGTCAACCCCTTCTCCTCCTGCCTTTAATCTTTCTCAGTCTATTCTAATGAGTCAGTAGTAACATCATGGAAAAATATTGAAATGTCAGCTGCAGCATCAGTCCTTCCAGTAAACATTCAGGACTGATTTCCTTTATTTTGACTGGTTTCATCTCCTTGTAGTCAAAGGGACTCTATAACACCACAGTTTAAAGGCATCACTTCTTTGGCACTCAGATTTCTTTATAGTCTAACTCAGACATTCATACAAGATTACTGGAATAAACTAGAGCTTTAGCCAGACGGACCTTTGTCAGCAAAGTAATGTCTCTGCTTTTTAATCTGCTGTCTAGTCTGGTCACAGCTTTTCTTCCAAGGAGCAAGCGACTTTTAATTTCCTGGCTGCAGTTACCATCTGCAGTGATTTTGGAGCCAAAGAAAATAGTCGGTCACTGTTTCCATTGTTTCCCCTTCTATTTGCCATGAAGTTATGGGAACAAATGCCATGATCTTCATTTTTTGAATGCTGAGCTTTAAGCCAGATTTTTAACTCTCCTCTTTCACTTTCATCAAGAGGCTCTTTAGTTCTTTTTTTGGCTTTCTGTCATAAGACTGGTATCATCTGCATATCTGAGGTTATTGATATTTCTCCCAGCAATCTTGATTCCAGCTGGTGCTTTATCCAGCCCAGCATTTCACATGATGTATTCTGCATATAAGTTAAATAAGCAGGGTGACAATATACAGCCTTGATGTCCTCCTTTCCTTATTTGAACCAGTCCATTGTTCCATTTCCAGTTCTAACTGTTGCTTCTAACTGTTATTCTAACTGTTGCTTCTAAATGTATGAGAATCTGCATACAGATTTCTCAGGAGGCAGCTCAGGTGGACTGGTATTCCCATCTCTTTTAGAATTTTTCAGTTTGTTGTGATCCACGCAGTCAAAGGCTTTGGCATAGTAAATGAAGCAGAAATAGATGTTTTTCTGGAATTCTCTTACTTTTTCTATAATCGAAAGGCAATTTGATCTCTGGTTGTGCTGCCTTTTCTAAATCTGGCTTGAGCATCTGGAAGTTCTTGGTTCACATATTGTTGAAGCCTAGCTTGGAGAATTTTGAGAATTACTTTGCTAGCGTGTGAGATGAGTGCAACTGTGCAGTAGTTTGAGCATTCTTTGGGATTGCCTTCCTTTGGGATTGGAATGAAAAGGGACCTTTTCCAGTTCTGTGGCCACTGCTGAGTTTTCCAAATTTGCTGGCATATTGAGTGCAGCACTTTCACAGCATCATCTTTTAGGATTTGAAATCNCATACATGATTACTGGAATAAACTAGAGCTTTAGCCAGACGGACCTTTGTCAGCAAAGTAATGTCTCTGCTTTTTAATCTGCTGTCTAGTCTGGTCACAGCTTTTCTTCCAAGGAGCAAGCGACTTTTAATTTCCTGGCTGCAGTTACCATCTGCAGTGATTTTGGAGCCAAAGAAAATAGTCGGTCACTGTTTCCATTGTTTCCCCTTCTATTTGCCATGAAGTTATGGGAACAAATGCCATGATCTTCATTTTTTGAATGTTGAGCTTTAAGCCAGATTTTTAACTCTCCTCTTTCACTTTCATCAAGAGGCTCTTTAGTTCTTTTTTTGGCTTTCTGTCATAAGACTGGTATCATCTGCATATCTGAGGTTATTGATATTTCTCCCAGCAATCTTGATTCCAGCTGGTGCTTTATCCAGCCCAGCATTTCACATGATGTATTCTGCATATAAGTTAAATAAGCAGGGTGACAATATACAGCCTTGATGTCCTCCTTTCCTTATTTGAACCAGTCCATTGTTCCATTTCCAGTTCTAACTGTTGCTTCTAAATGTATGAGAATCTGCATACAGATTTCTCAGGAGGCATCTCAGGTGGACTGGTATTCCCATCTCTTTTAGAATTTTTCAGTTTGTTGTGATCCACGCAGTCAAAGGCTTTGGCATAGTAAATGAAGCAGAAATAGATGTTTTTCTGGAATTCTCTTACTTTTTCTATAATCGAAAGGCAATTTGATCTCTGGTTGTGCTGCCTTTTCTAAATCTGGCTTGAGCATCTGGAAGTTCTTGGTTCACATATTGTTGAAGCCTAGCTTGGAGAATTTTGAGAATTACTTTGCTAGCGTGTGAGATGAGTGCAACTGTGCAGTAGTTTGAGCATTCTTTGGGATTGCCTTCCTTTGGGATTGGAATGAAAAGGGACCTTTTCCAGTTCTGTGGCCACTACTGAGTTTTCCAAATTTGCTGGCATATTGAGTGCAGCACTTTCACAGCATCATCTTTTAGGATTTGAAATCGCTCAACTGGAATTCCATTATCTCCACTAGCTTTGTTCATGATGATGCTTTCTAAGGCCTACTTGACTTCATACTTCAGGATATCTGGTTGTAGGTGAGTGATCACACCATCGTGATAATCTGGGTCATTAATATCTTTATTGTATAGTTCTTCTGTGTATTCTTGCCACCTCTTCTTAATACCTCTGCTTCCGTAAGGTCCGTACCATTTCTGTACTTAATTGTGCCCATCTTTGCATGAAATGTTCCCTTGGTATCTTTAATTTTCTTGAAGAGATCTCTAGTCTTTCCCATTCCGTTGCTTTCCTCTATTTCTTTGCATTGATCACTGAGGAAGGCTTTCTTATCTCTCCTTGCTAATCTTTGGACCTCTATATTCGGTTGGATATATCTTTTCTTAATTCCTTTGCCCTTCACTTCTGCTCATTTCTCAGCTATATGTAAGGCCTCCTCAGGCAACCAGTTCGCCTTTTTGCAAATTTCTTTTTCTTGGGTGTGGTTTTGACCCCCACCTCTTATACAATGTCTTGAACCTCTGTCCATAGTTGTTCAGGCACTCTTTCTATCAGATCTAATCTCTTGAATCTATTTATCTCTTCCACTTTATAATCATAGGGATTTGATTTAGGTCATACCTGAATGGTCTAGTGGTTTTCCCTACTTTATTCAATTTAAGTCTGAATTTGGCAATAGGAGTTCATGATCTGAGTCACAGTCAAGTCCTGGTCTTGTTTTTGCTGACTGTATAGAGCTTCTCCATCTTCAGCTACAAAGAATATAGTCAATCTGATTTTGATTTTGACCATCTGGTGATGTCCATGTGTAGAGCTGTCTCTTGGCTGTAGGAAGAGGGTGTTTGTTATGATCAGTGCATTCTCTTGGAAGAACTCTGTTAGCCTTTGCCCTCCTTCCATTTGTACTCCAAGGCCAAACATGCCTGTTATTCCAGGTATCTCTTGACTTCCTACTTTTGCATTCTAGTCCCCAGTGATGGAAAGGACATCTTTTTGGGGTGTCAGTTCTAGAAAGTCTTGTAGGTCTTCATAGAACCATTCAACTTCACTTCTTCAGCATTAGTGATTGGAGCACAGACTTGGATAACTATAATATTGAATGGTTTGCCTTGAAAATAAACAGAGATCATTCTGTCGTTTTTGAGATTGCACCCAAGTCCTGCATTTTGGACTCTTGTTGACTATGAGGGCAATTCCATTTCTTCTAAGCAATTATTGACCACAGTAGTAGATATAATGCTCATCTGAATTAGATTCACCCATTCTGGTCCATTTTATTGCTCTGATTCCTGAAGTGTTGATGTTCACTCTTGCCATCTGCTATTTGATCACTTCCAATTTACCTTGATTCATTGACCTAACGTTCCAGGTCCTTATGCAATATTGTTCTCTACCACATCAGACTTTACTTCCGTCACCAGTCACATCCACAACTGAGTGTTGTTTTTGTTTTGGCTCTGTCTCTTCATTCTTTCTGGAATTATTTCTTCAGTAGCATATGAGCACCTACCGACCTAGGGAGTTTGTCTCTCAGTGTCCTATCTTTCAGCCTTTTCTTAATACTCATGGGATTCTTTAGGACAAGAATACTGAAGTGGTTTGCCATTGCCTTCTCCAGTGGACCACGTTTAGTCAGAACTCTCTGCCATGACCCATCCCTCTTGGGTAACCCTACAGGGCATGGCTTATAATTTCACTGAGTTAGACAAGGATGTTATCCATTTGACCAGTTTGGTTAGTTGTCTGTGATTGTGGTTTTCATTCTGTCTGCCCTCTGATGAATAAGGATTAGAGGCCTGTGAAAGCTTCCTGATGGGAGGGACTGGGTGTGGGGGAATCTGAGTCTGATTCTGATGAGTGGGGTCATGGTCAGTAAATCTTTAATCCAATTTTCCATTGATGGTTGGGGCTGTGTTCCCTCCTTGTTGTTTGGCCTGAAACCAAACTATGGTAGGGGTAATGGCAGTAATGGTGACCTCCTTCAAAAGGCCTTAGGCTTTTGTATTCAGTATCCCTGACCCTGCAGCAGGCCACTGTGGACCCACACCTCTGCAGGAGACTCCTGGACACTCACAGTCAAGTCTAGCTCAGTCTTTTGGGGTCGCTGCTTCTTTCTTCTGGGTCCAGTCCTGTGGAAGTTCTGTAAATTCCACTGGCCTCCAAAATCAAATCCCTGGAGGTTCTCAGTCCCTTTTCTGGTTCTCAGTCCCATTGGGAAATCTTTGGTGGGTCCTAGAACTTTTGTACCAGTGTGAGAACTTCCTTGGTATAATTGTTCTCCAGTTAGTGGGTTCTCTGCTTGGTGGCTCAGTGGTGGGGCTCACACACCGTGCTTTTCAGGTCTGCTACAGCCAGAGCCCCTGTCCATGTGGCAGATTACTGCTGGCATGTGCCCCTGCAGGAAGCACTCAAACACTCAAAGGCAGGTCTAACTCAATCTCTGTGGGTCTCTGGGTCCTGGTGTACAGTTTTGTTTTGTTTTTTTTTAGCCCTCCTAGTGTCTCTGGCAGATATGGGCTTTGATTCTAAATGCGATTTCACCCCTCCTACCATCTTGTTGGGATTTATCCTTTGCCCTTGGATATGGGGTTTCTTTTTTTGGTGGGATCCAACATTCTCCTATTGATTGTTGAGCCATGAGTTGCAATTGTGGAGTTCTTGCAGTAGAAAATGAGTACACATCCTTCTACTCTGCCATCTTTGTTACCTTTGTAATTATATAAATTGGCTACATTTATATAGATATATATAGTTATATACCTTTAGATATAGATATAACTATAGATATACCTTTCCAAGTTCAATTTCTTTCCAAGTGGGTCTTAACTTCATAACTCTTTGAATATGTTTTTATTCATCACCTTGAAGTCCTAATCTTCTACTTAGTGAATCAGTTTTTGTGTTTTTTTTTTTCCATATTCATTGTTTCTTCTGTATATGCCATTTGCCACCAAAATATTGAAAGATTTCTTACTCCATTTTCTTGGGTAATTGCAGCATAGCTTATATACTCTCAGAATAAAGCTCTCCACTGAAAGATACCCTCTGTAGTTTCCACCCCATCGAAGGATTAAACAAAAAAAAGCAATTCTGCAGGTTTGCTAGTTACATGCCAAATTATTTTCAAAACATCTTAAAAGTTTACTTAAAAAAATGTGACTTTAAAACTTATATATATGTGGAATTTTTATTTTTATGAGATCTTCCTTATAGATACAGTTTATATTTAAACAAGTCTAGGTACCTCTAAGGATGTGGTTCAAAGTTATTTTTCAGTTTTTATCTCTCCTATCAAACTCTGTCTTTTCTTATAAAAAAGAAAATAAAGTTCTGAAAGAGGTATTAAGAAATCATTTGATCCTTGCCTGCTTGCCTTGGGAAAATGAAATCCTCTCAGATAAATGTCTACCTTATTGTTAAAGCTCTCCAGGGAAGAAGTTCTCTATCAGCAACTTATTTCTGATTTAAAAAAAAAAAAAATCTGGTGTCAAAATGATGGCTTCTATTTCCATTTAGATGTTCTTGGGATTTTGTAGTTTAGTCACTAAGTCATGTCTGACTCTTGGTGATCCCATGGACTGCAGCATGCCTGTCCTTCACTATCTTCCAGAGTTTGCTCAAACTCACATCCATTGAGTCGATGATGCTATCCAACCATCTCATCCTCTGTCATCCCTTTCTCCTCCTGCCTTCAATCTTTCCCAGACTCGGGGTCCTTTCCAATGAGTCAGTTCTTCCCATTAGGTGGCTAAAGTATTAACACTTCAGCTTCAGTCTCAGTCCTTCTAATGGATATTCAGGGTTGATTTCCTTTAGGATTGGCTAGTTTGATCTCATTGCAGTCCAATGGACTCTCAAGAGTCTTCTCCAGGATTTAGCTATTAAAAAATTACTCTGGATGAGTTCAGAAGATCATGACACCAATGCTAATTTCTGATAACATTTCCACAAGTGATTTCTTAATTCTTTATAATGTTTTGTAATTTTGAAAATTACAATCAACTCTGCTTCTTTTGTATACAGATTGCCTGATTGTTCTGAAATACAAGAAATGCAGTGGGTATATAAATTAGATGGCAAATAAATTCAGTCAACTTAAAAAATACCAGGTTACATTCTTTTCATTAATATAGTGCTTTGCTTGTCTTCTCTGGTCATTATGCTTTCTCAGATAAGCTATTATAAACATTTTGGTTGCATTCTTTATGCCTATGTTGATTACATATCACTGTAATATTCTTCAACCACATTGATTGCATGAACCAATAAAACTAGTAATGTGTATTTTCCCTAAGATAGGAGCATCCTTGACTATAGATATAAATTCTCTAGAGATGTTTATTGAATAAGCCTGACATTGATATAAAGAAAACAAGGAATAATCATTTCATGAGACAGGATTTTGAAAGGCATAGATACATACATAAGCATACCCACATGCACATGTACACATTCACACAAAAACACACAATAAAAACAGCCAACTACTAAATATTTCAAAAACTGTAGCCACAGCTATCAGCCTCAGAATAGTCCTGAAAAACAACATATCAAGGTTGATACCCTGGGCTCAAATGAATACTTTAGAATATATAGCCACCATCCATTTTTGAAAGATATATTCTATTTTCTATAATACCAAAAGGCAATCTGATTTTATGTGCTTGATGCAGTTCCTCAAAGACATCATGTTAAACACTGTAAAACTTAATAGTCTTCATTACATTTCCTAATATTCTGTCTATAGTTATCTCAGGAATTTACCTCATTACTAATTTGAATATAGAGCCTAAGAAAAATAAATTTTAAGCTGTCTCTTTAAATTTTAATTCATAAAATTGATAATAAGGTGGGAGAAATTTTATGTAAGAGTGTTCAGTTGCTCAGAGGTGGCTTGAACAAAAATCTATATATAATTCTGACTTTAATTTATGTTTTATTCCAATCTTATGGCCATATTTGGTTGAGCTTCCCAGGTGGCTTTGTGGTAAGAATATGTCTGCCGACACAGAAGCTGCAGGGGACCTGAGTTTGATCCCTGAGTCTGAAAGACTCCCTGGAATAGGAAATGGCAACCCACTCCAGTATTCTTGTCTGGAAAGTTACATGGACAGAGAACTCTGGCGAGCTACAGTCGATAAGGTCACAATATGTCAGACATAGACTCAGCAAAAATGCCTGAAATAAATGATATGTTTTTCCTGTTTATTTACTTTTAGTTTCTGATGTACAGCAAAGTGATTCAATTATACATATATATATATTTTTCTCTTTCTTATTCTTTTAATTATGTTTTAATACAAGAAATTAAATATAGTTCTCTGTGCTATACAATAGGAGCTTTTTGTTTATCCTTTCTATATGTAATCCTTTGGATCTTTTGGCCCTAAACTTCCAATTCAACCTGCCACCTTCCCTCCCATTGGCAACAAGAATTGTGTTCTCTATGTCCATGACTCTGGTTCTATTTCACAGATAAGTTTATTTGTGTATTATTTTGGATATTTTAGATAGAACACAAATATTATCATATGGTATTTGTCTTTCTCTTTTTGACTTCCTTAGTTTAGAACAGTTACCTCTAAATCCATCCATGTAGCTGCAAATGTCATTATTTTATTTTATTTTTTTGATGATTGAGTAGTATTGCATTTTATTTATATATGCATATAAACATATTCTATATCCATTCATCTGTATATATATGTACATACACACATACACACACAAACACACACACACATATATCTTCTCTATCCTTTCATCTATTGATAGGTGTTTAGATTGTTTCCATGCCTTGGCTATCATAAATAGTGCTATAAGCATAAAGGTGTATGTATTTTTTCAAATCATAGTTTTGTCCAGTTATGCCCAGAGGTGGGATTGTGGGNACACACACACATATATCTTCTCTATCCTTTCATCTATTGATAGGTGTTTAGATTGTTTCCATGCCTTGGCTATCATAAATAGCGCTATAAGCATAAAGGTGTATGTATTTTTTCAAATCATAGTTTTGTCCAGTTATGCCCAGAGGTGGGATTGTGGGATCACATGAAAACTATGTTTTTATGAACTCCTCTTTTAAAATATCAGCTCAATTCAGTTCAGTCGCTCAGTCATGTCAGACTATTTGCGACCCCATGAATTGCAGCACACCAGGCCCCCTTGTTCATCACTAACTCCTGGAGTTCACTCAAACTCATGTCCATCCAATCGGTGATGCCATCCAGCCATCTCATACTCTGTCGTCCCCTTCTCCTGCCCCCAATTCCTTCCAGCTTCAGGATCTTTTCCAGTGAGTCAACTTTTCGCATGTGGTGGCCAAAGTATTGCAGTTTCAGTTTCAGCATCAGTACTTCCAATGAACACCCAGGACTGATCTCCTTTACAATGGACTGGTTGGATCTCCTTGCAGTCCAAGGGANAATGTATTGAACTTCTTCATCGTTCAAACTGTTTATAATGGAAACAGGTACTTTATGGCTGGACTTTGCAGTCTCATTTCAGGCTAGTATCAACTCTATTAGTAAAATGATAAAGAAATTGTAGGAAAGAAATGACAGACCAATATACTAGAAAAACATATATACAGAAATACTTAATATTTGAAAATTGGATGTAGTGGTTAATAAAGAAGGATAATACTTTGTAAAAAAAAGAAACTTAGATTAAATAAAGTGGTACTCAGTGGTAACTCATCAGTAAAAAAAATCTGCCTGCAATGCAGGAGACACAGGCTATGTGGGTTCAATCCATGAATCAGGAAGATCCCCTGGAGGAGGAAGTGGCAACCTACTACTCCAGGAGTCTTGCCTGAAAAATCCTATGGACAGTGGGCTAATGCCCAGAGGGTCACAAGGAGTCAGACATGACTGAATCACTGAGTAGGGCATCCACTCAGTTAAAGAGAGAAGGGAGACCAGAAGGGGGAACTGTCATGCCCTGTAAAAACAATCAAATACAACAGGAAGAAGAAAGACTTGTTTTTCACTGGCAAGGACTCAGGCAATAAAAAGCCCTGGAAACTGTTTGTTACAGCCTTCCCAGCTTCCTTTCCTCCTCAACAAAAGTATTTTCCTTCCTTTGCCCAGCTGGGACTTGCATGTGGCTGGCCATGATTGCAGACCTCATATTCCAATTCTCTGCTGATTCTGAATAAACTTGTCATTGGTTAAGAAATATTTGGCAGTATATTTGTTTTAGATCAATACCTTCATAGGGTTTCCAGGTGGCACTAGTGGTAAAGAGCCTGCTGACAATGCCAAAGGACACGGGAGACCCAGGTTCGATCCCTGGGTTGGGAAGATCCCCTGGAGGAGGAAATGGCAACCTNTGGCAGTATATTTGTTTTAGATCAATACCTTCATAGGGTTTCCAGGTGGCACTAATGGTAAAGAGCCTGCTGACAATGCCAAAGGACACGGGAGACCCAGGTTCGATCCCTGGGTCGGGAAGATCCCCTGGAGGAGGAAATGGCAACCTGCTCCAGTATTCTTGCCTGGAGAACCGCATGGACAGAGAAGACGGACAGGCTGCTGTCTGTAGGGTCACAGAGTCAGACACAACGGAAGCAACTTAGCATGTGTGCAATAGCTTCATAATCCATCGGGGTTTATCCCAGAAAGGTAATGCTGTTTTAACATTAAGACAAAAACAACAATGTAATTCACCACATTAACTGAAAAAAATACAAAGCCATATAATCACATTGCATTTATATAAATGCTTTCTTAAGTTTTGTGATATTACTCATTGTCAGTGAAACCACACAGACTCAAAGCTTTACTTTCTGGAAATGGCTTTCTATTCACTTAAAATTTTATATGTAATATGTAATGATGCATACTTCTTCTTTTTTTATTATATTAGCATAGGTTATTTTTTCAAGGAGTTTGTGTATTTCACTTAATTTTTCAAATATATTGGCACAAGTTGATTATATCAGTACCTTGTTATATCGGGAGGCCTGTCGTGTTGCAGTCCATGGGGTCACAAAGAGTTGGACATGACTGAGCGACTGGACTGAACTGAGCTGTTATATCTTTAAGTCTATAAAATCAAAATAATTGCCTCTTCCTTTATTTACGATATTCAGTTCAGTTCAGTTCAGTCGCTCAATCGTGTCCAACTCTTTGTGACCCCATGAATCGCAGCACGCCAGGCCTGCCTGTCCATCACTATCTCCCGGAGTTCACTCAGACTCATGTTCATCGAGTCCGTGATGCCATCCAGCCATCTCAACCACTGTTGTTCCCTTCTCCTCCTGCTCCCAATCTTTCCCAGCATCAAAGTCTTTTCCAATGAGTCAGCTCTTCGCATGAGGTGGCCAAAGTACTGGAGTTTCAGCTTTAGCATGATTCCCTCCAAAGAAATCCCCGGGTTGATCTCCTTCAGAATGGACTGGTTGGATCTCCTTGCAGTCCAAGGGACTCGCAAGAGTCTTCAACACCACAGTTCAAAAGCATCAATTCTTCAGCACTCAGCCTTCTTCACAGTCCAACTCTCACATCCATACATGACCACAGGAAAAACCATAGCCTTGACTAGACGAACCTTAATCAGCAAAGTAATGTCTCTGCCTTTGAATATGCTATCTAGGTTAGTCATAACTTTTCTTCCAAGGAGTAAGCATCTTTTAATTTCATGGCTGCAGTCACCATCTGCAGTAATTTTGGAGCCCCCCAAAATAAAGTCTGACACTGTTTCCACTGTTTCCCCATCTATTTCCCATGAAGTGATGGGACCAGATGCCATGATCTTCGTTTTCTGAATGTTGAGCTTTAAGCCAACTTTTTCACTCTCCTCTTTCACTTTCATCAAGAGGCTTTTTAGCTCCTCTTCACTTTCTGCCATAAGGGTGGTGTCATCTGCATCACTTCATGGCAAATAGATGGGGAGACAGTGAAAACAATGGCTGATGTGATGACTGAGTGACTGAACTGAACTGAACTGAACTGAAACAAAGATTAACAAAATGTCATTTGTGCCCCATGATGCAAACATTTTTAAGGACTAATTCCCAAATATTTATCAGCTGTAAAATTATTTTTAAAATTTACAATGTGTGTTTACCCTTTGCAATATTACAGTTAAGCAAAGTACTTCTGTTCAATTACAGAAAAGAATCCAATTTTCCTATGAAGTTGTTATATGTTAGGTTTATTATGAAAAGAGGAAGTATCAAATGTGTCTATTTGTATAAATCTAAGCAGCAATATATTAGGCGTTTTTTTTTAAATTTTTATGATCTATAACTTATTATGTATCTGAATTTCAACTCAGAACTTTGAAGAGCTAGTTGCAAATGATTAGTCTGAGAATTCTGTTCCATTAGTGTAGTACCTAGGTACTAAGTATCTCTCATCATAGAGCATTCTTGCTAAAATGTTTAAAGTATAGATTTAATGTATAGAACTTTGTTTTAAGCTTATGAATATGAGCAAAACCCATTAAGTAGATGACATAGCCTCATTTTTTTACTCAGATGTCCTTGTACATTTGTTATTATTATCCTTTCATCTTTTTGTTTACTTATTTCATATTTTGTGTTTTTTTGATTCCACACTATATTTGCCTTTGACTTGATGAATCTGATTCACAGCTTCCAATTTTGTTCATATTTTACTTATTGCAAAATATATATCTTCCCAATATCAATCTCCCCACTTGTATTTTTTAACCAGCTGGTTATCTCCACCTGGTGACCCATTAAAGGGATAGAACTTAGCATCTTCATTATTTGCCTTTTTTTTTTTTAAAAAAATTCCCATTCTCCCTTCTCTAGTTAATAGGGAAAGTGTATAGATTCTAGTATCTCTGAATCCTGGGTACTTACCAAGAAAAACAAAATGTCTGTTTCAAAATACTCCAAAACATCTTCTCAGTCTTCCAACATGCAATCAGTAACACATCTGTCCTACCCTTTCTTTGTTCTAAGTACTAAACTCAATGAAAGTTCTTACTTTCTCATACTATCTATGGAAATGAAGTTTCATTTCAATATCTTTGGCTTGCAGTAGTCTAGATTTGGGCTTCCCAGGGGACACCAATGGTAAAGAATCTGCCTGCCAACACAGATGTAAAAGATGCATGTTTGATCCCTGGGTTGAAAGATCTCCTGGAGGAGGGCAAGGCAACCCACTCCAGTATTCTTGCCTGGAGAATCCCATGGACAGCGAAGCCTGGTGAGCCACAGTCCATGGGGTCGCAAAGAGACAGACATGACTGACACGACTAAGCACACAGGCATGCAATGTATTATTATCTAGTTATTTCCCATACCTTCTTTCTGTCTCCTCTTTAGTATATTTTTCACATTGCCAATAGACACCACTCTAGTCTTTTCACTTATATGATTAAATGTTTTCAAGTCCAAATGCCATTTCATGAGATGCAAGTTCTTTCACAATTTTATCCTAACTACTGACCTTTTTTGATTATTTCCTATAAACTTAACCCCCAATACACACACAACACGCACATACACAGGCATATACATATACATCCTCAAATGCAGATGCATAAATGCATTTCCCTTACTTCATTCATTTTGGTGTGCTCATCATTCATGAATATACTATACCTCACTGTGATCTCTTTGGCTTTCCACGTGCTTCGTTAAGAATATACCCTGTTCTGATTTCCTCCTCTTGCCTTTTCTATCAAGTAAGGTTAATACCTAATGTTGTCTTTGCTTTAAACATTCTTCTTATCTCTGAGGCAGGTTTAACCATACTTTCTTCTATGATCTTTGAGTGCTTTACAGTATCACTTATTGCATTCTTTTTTTAAAAATTTTACTTTAGAATACTGTATTGGTTTTGCCATAAATCAACATGAATCTACCACAGGTGTACACGTGTTCCCAATCCTGAACCCCCCTCCCACCTCCCTCCCCATACCATCTCTCTGGGTCATCCCAGTGCAGCAGCCCCAAGCATCCTGCACCCTGTATCGAACCTAGACTGGCGATTCGTTTCTTATATGATATTATACATTTCAATGCCATTCTTCTAAATCATCCCACCCTCTTCCTCTCCCACAGAGTCCAAAAGACTGTTCTATACATCTGTGTCTCTTTTGCTGTCTCACATACAGGGTTATCGCTACCATCTTTCTAAATTCCATATATATGTGTTAGTATATTGTATTGGTGCTTTTCTTTCTGGCTTACTTCACTCTGTATAATCAGCTCCAGTTTCATCCACCTCATTAGAACTGACTCAAATGTATTCTTTTTTAATTATACCTGCCTTTTTTTCTTTAAATATAGACTTTTAGCAAGGCAGAGACCATGTCTTATTCATGACTGTATCATCATAACCAAGGAAATTAGACATTTGCAACGAATGTCAGTCACAGAAATAGAAGAATTAATGAGAATAAACTAATAAGAAACATATTATATAGTTTTGTAGGCAAAAAGATGTCCACTGTCTACCTCTTTAAAAAGAAACATTGTTGTGTTTCCTCTTTTATAAACTATAGAGAATTTTCCTACATGAGACTATACTTGCTTGAATTCCCACATGTGAATGAAAGAATAAGCTGCTTGAATTTAAAATACCAAGCTAATTAGCATTTCATTTGCCCAGAGAGGAAATAAAGGTCCTAGTTCATTCACTGCAACACTGATTTGGCACTCTCCTCATCTCAGAAGTTAATAACAGAAGGGCACAGATTATTAAACAAAGTGATCTGTACCCTGTTTCTCCAGTTCTTTCACATTTATTTTCACATTAATCCTAAAATATGGTTTCTTTCTCAAAAATTCAATGAAGCTTCTGCCTTGATAAATTGTGTATGTCAGAAATCTTAATTGGAATAAAAGTACACTAGCTAGTTCAAAAAATGATTTTTAAAGGATATTAAGTCAGGAAATCTCTAGAGGAGATAGCAAGTTAGGCATGGGGGGCCCTTAAAAGAGGCTCTAACAGCCAGACTCAAAGCCCAAACTTCACCAGAAGACTCTTCCATGAATATCTCATTGGCTTGCAATTGGAAATAGACACTTGGCCTTGTGGACCCGGGACTGAACTCAGCACCATGGCTTTAACCACTTCTGTTCCCGTAGGACAAAGCCTCCTCTTCTAACCTTGCCAGAAAATGAATTCTGAGTACCGCCTGCTCATCCTGTCAAATCACAGTGTGGAGGAAGCTAGTCTACATGCTGGAACCTACATCGTGTTCCTGACTCCCCACTGCAAGGCTAGGCTATATGTAGTAATTTCCTATGGCAGCTATTAAAAAATGATCACAAGTTTAATGGCTTAAATTAGTACAAATTTATTAAAGTTCTGAAGGTAAAAATATCCAAAATTGGTCAAATTTGGCTAAAATCGAGATGTCTGTAGAGTTCCATTCCTTTTGCATGCTCTAAGAGAGAATCTATTTTCTTGCCTTTTTTGGCTTCCAGAGACCACCCTAATTTTTTGATTCGGGGCCCTCTTTCTCCATCTTCAAAACCAGCAGGTTGGGCCTAAGTCCTTCTTGCACCTGTATCTCTCCAGTCCTTTTTCCAATCCCTCTTCCATTTCAAAAGACCCTTCTTGAGTATTCCAGGTCCACTTGGATAATTCTGGCTAATGACTCTACTTTGAGATCAACTGATCATCAACTTCAATCCTATCTGCAACCCTNTGGGCTTAAGTCCTTCTTGCACCTGTATCTCTCCAGTCCTTTTTCCAATCCCTCTTCCATTTCAAAAGACCCTTCTTGAGTATTCCAGGTCCACTTGGATAATTCTGGCTAATGACTCTACTTTGAGATCAACTGATCATCAACTTCAATCCTATCTGCAACCCTAATTACCTTTTGTCATCTAATCTAGCATATTACAGGTTCTGGAAATTAGTATATTAAGGTCTTTGGGAAACCATTGCTCTGCTTTTTGGAGTCCACCTCTGGCCACCAAAGATTCATTCCCTTCTCACATAAGAAATACATTCATCTCATTCCAATATCTTCTAAAGTCTCAGAATCCACAGAATCTGCTTAACATTCAAAATGTCATCAGTCTAAATCTCATCACCTACATCATCTTAGTTGGGGGAAAATGAGGCTCTTGGTATAAACCATAGTGAAGGCAATTTCTTTCCATCTGTTTACCTGTGAACACAAGGAATGTTACCTGGTAGCAAAGTGACATGATGGGATAAGCACAGGACATCAGTTACAGACATTCCTGTTCAAAGTCGAAGAAAATGAAGGCCAACGGAATCACCAGTCTGGAACAATTTCAAATCCAGTTGGGTGAATTTTATTTAGTTTAAAGGCCTGGAAATAATCCTCTTTGATTCTTAAGTATATTTGCTGAATCATTCTTCCTTTTTGATCAATGCTAGCATGTATTTCGGAGAAAACAATGGCACCCCAATCCAGTGCTCTTGCTTGGCAAATCCCATGGGCAGAGGAGCCCGGTGGGCTGTAGTCCATGGGGTTGCTAAAAGTTGGACACGACTGAGCGACGTCACTTTCACTTTTCACTTTCATGCATTGGAGAAGGAAATGGCAACCCACTCCAGTGTTCTTGCCTGGAGAATCCCAGGGGCAGCGGAGCCTGGTGGACTGCTGTCTATGGGGTCGCACAGAGTTGGACAGGACTAAAGTGACTTAGCAGCAGCAGCAGCAGCATGTACTTCGGAGAAGGCAATGGCACCCCACTCCAGTACTCTTGCTTGGCAAATCCCATGGGCAGAGGAGCCTGGTGGGCTGCAGTCCATGGGGTTGCTAACAGTCGGACACGACTGAGCGACTTCACATTCACTTTCACTTTCACTTTTCACTTTCATGCATTGGAGAAGGAAATGGCAACCCACTCCAGTGTTTTTGCCTGGAGAGTCCCAGGGACAGAGGAGCCTGGTGGACTGCTGTCTATGGGGTCGCACAGAGTTGGACACAACTGAAGCGACTTAGCAGCAGCAGCAGCACGTACTTGCAGCTGAGGAGTTTTATTCATCTGAATTCTTGCATGGCAGAATTTGAAGGCTGGTGTCCAAAAACCTTCTTTCATTGTGTCCTCTTTCAGCTTCCTTTAATGTAAGCTGACAATGTTCTGATGACACCATACTCAAGGATTTTCTGGCTGTCAAGTATGCTTCATTTGTTACGTAATATTTTGTAAGTATGTGTGTATGTGTGTATGCATGAACGTATATATAATATTATTTAGGCGGTTTCTTCAGAGATCATTAGCAGCTTAGGGTGATTGGCTAGACAAGTTCAAAATTTGAACAACAGGTAGACTCCAGGGCACAGGCTGAAGCTGCTGTCCACAGATAGAATGTCTTCTTCTTCCAATAAGCCTTAGATCTGCTTTAGACCTTACAACTGATTGAATCAGGCCACACAGATTATCTAGGATAATCCCCCTTATTTAAAGTCAATTGATTATAAAGTTGAATGACATCTGCAAAATATCTTCACAGAGACACCTAGATTAGTGTTTGGATAACTAGGGACTGATAGCGTTCCTGAGTTGACAAAACAAAAAGACAGGCATACTGGGCAGGTAGGTTTGCTGGTTTCTACCCTGACTATCCAGAAACATGAGAGAAGAAAATTCTCCACAAAGCTGTGCAAAAGTTGCTGAGTGCTTAGAAGACATGACAGATGAAATATTATGACCACTATGAAAAAGTCACAATTCATGTGATTTTTTCCCCCCAGATTTCCTTTGAAGCTGTCAATGACACATTCTTCCCTTACTTGTGTTAATTTTTTATACCAGTATTAACGTTATAATCCATTTTACTTTTCAATTTTACTTTCTTTTCACGTTGTTTCATTTTAGTCTTAATCAGTTCCTTTCTTCTCTCCCTACCAGCATTTATTCAAAATGCTATTTTTCTATCAAAATTTATTTCCTAGGATGGCACATTTCTTCTTCTTCTTCTTTTTTAAACTGCCCTCTGCCACACATCAGGAATCCCAAATTCCATTTTTATTGTGTCCATGTGGTATTGAGTTTTATAACTTTAAAATCAATAGAGTCAAATATCATACAAATGACCTCTGCATATCATGATGGAAATGGTCACAGCAGATGAGACACTAATAGCTGGGATCCTGCCAACTAAAATTAGGTTTAATTTGAGAAGAAAAAAGCATGAATCAGACCAGAACAAAAAATATTTGATCTTGTCTTATTCTTCAATCCAAGCATATTCATCATTGAAAAAGTGCTTCTGATCAATGTAACACTTTATAAAATAATTACACTTTTCTTCAAAGACTAAATACTGTTATTTTGAACATTTGCAAATTTCACATATCCATATTAGATACCTTTATAAGTTTCTTTATAGAGCATAAGTGAAATGACATTGAATATTTTTAGTTAAGTGGCTTATATGTGTTCAGCTTTGTTATTCACAAGGTCAAAGGTAACATAGTCTCCTTTATGCTTTCTTGAAACTAGGGTATATATAATTTTTAATATCTGTTCTAGTGGTGAACTTTGAAAGAGAAATAGATTAAAAATTACTATTCTCTAGAAAGAATGTAAAATGAATAAAAATTATTTAGGTGAGATTGCTTCTATGATTGAATCTTATGAGAGTCTACTAGTGAATCTTAAATTGTATTTTATGAAGCTTGAAGTTCTTAATTTCAGAGGTAAGAAGTTATATTCAGGAATTTAAAAATATCTTTCTAAATCCCTCAGCAGAATTCTAGTTCTAGTGGGTACATTCAGCTATTCATGGAAAGCGTTAAGGAGAACAATAACCACAGTAATAACAATAAATACACAACTTACATTTTCAAGAAAACTAGGATCAGAAAGAACACTCTATAGGCAGCAAATATATCCCAATGTTGCCCAAAGCAGAGGTGTTGAACAACCTATGAGATGCCTATATGAGAATGTGCACAAAGTGAACAGGAATCCATAAAAGAGGACTAGACATTCTAAGTCCAAACTCATGGTATGCACAATATTAAATCACATACAATCTTGGGTTCCATTACTGCGAGATCAATGAGATTACTGAATTGAGACTACACAGTGGCTGTTTGGGCTCTCCAGTGTCTGGGCTAGGCAGTTCAAATCCAACCTGGTGCAGCTGGTTTTAGCATCATGTGCTGAGAATTCTCTACCTTGGTTTAAATATCAATGGGAAAATTTCCAGAGTACTGGATAGTCCAGGAATATTTCCAGTCGCAGGTGTGCTCAGTCACTAAGTCATGTTCTACCCTTTGCAACTCCATGGACTGTAGCCCACCAGGCTCCTCTGTCCATGGGATTTCCCAGACAAGAATACTGGAGTGGGTTGCCATTTCCTTCTCCAGCGGATCTTCCTGGCTCAGGAATTGAACCTGTACCTCCTGTGTCTCCTGCATTGGCAGATGGATTCTTTACCACTGAGCCACATGGGAAGCCTATATTTCCAGTTAGTTGATGCCTATTCTGTATACTCAAAATGTAGAAAAACTGAGGAAGGAGAATAATGTGATTATGGCTACACATCCTCCATGTCCCACTTTGAGATGGGAATGACTCCCATGGCCCCATGGATTTTCAGTATGTCCACCATTCTATCTTCTTTCCCATCTAAGAGAATATCAAATGTCAGTTACATCCAATTTAGAATAAACATGCATAGCGAGTAGATACTAATATGCCATCATATTATAATTTGCATTATTAGGACATATAATTGCAAGATTTTACTATATCAACTTCCAGAAAGAGAGAGACCTACCCAGAAGATGGTCATTAGAATTAGAATAAATATTGAATATGGCAGAATTTCTATAGAAACAGAAGATTTATAAATTGAGATGAGGGTTTATTTCCCAAAGGTAGCAGATATGACAAATTCTAGCAAATAGAACTTCCTTAAATGAGGGCATATACTGCAACATCAATGTTTTGAGATGTAGGAATATCAGGACAATTAGTGCAAGATTTCTTTTAGTAGGTCTTTGAGAGCCAAAAGTGCTATAATTGTTTCCTTTGCAGAAACAAAAAGAAAATAGTTAACTATGAAAGCTTGGGAAACCACTCCAGATCAGTCCTATGGCTGTTGCCCAGAACTGTACCAGTAATACTTCATGAAAATTCATTGACTGAAAATTCACTGGCTGCAGTGACTAACAACACAAGTAACAAATTCCACTTTTAAACAGCAATACAGTGAGAAAGCTAAAAATGGTAACAATTATGTCACATAGTTGATAAAAATTGTGATCTAATTCCAACATGAACTAAAAATACATTTAATAAATTATTTTCTGTTTTAAAGAAAGGATAAGAACAAAAAATGCAGAAATACAGGAACACAGAGAAAAGATGGCATAAAAGACTAGGTGTGAAATTGGAGGTGTCAAAACCCTAGAAAGATATGAAAGGGAAAAGACTTGACTATATCATAAATAAAGAAAGAAGTATATCAAGAATACATTGATACAAACTATAACTGGGTCCAAAATTTTATGTCAAAATTCTATTTTCTGTATATTAGAAGAAAACACAGATGAATACCTTTGTAACCTCAGAGTAGCAAGGTCTTTCCAGCTGTGACTTACAATTCAGGAGCCATAAAAGAACAAATTAATTAGCCAAAACATCTGCAGAAATACCTGAAGCAAAAGCAAAACATAAGAAACATTAATGGCACAGGTTCAAGGTGAGAAGATGGCCCCTCCTGCTGGTACATTTGTTTTATGGAGAACACATGGGGCCCGAGTTTTCTTGCACTTTGACTTATTGTGCTTGTGATGCTCTGAAACATGAGCATAACAGAATTCCAGGTGTCAGTACAGGATGAAAAAGAAGTCTTCCCTGTTAATTAATACAAAACTGTAAGTCACGTGACATTCTTGAGAAGCCATGAAGGTCAAAACAGGCGTGAATCTGGAATGTCAAATCCTCATTGGGCTTGGCTTGGAATCTGCCTGCAATGCAGGAGACATAGAAGACACAAGGTTTGGTCCCTGGGTTAGGAAGATCTCCTGGAGTGGGAAATGGCAATTCACCAATGAGGTGCTCAGGATGCCCCCTAGGACTTACAGAATGGAAGAGGAGCATCCTCATACAACCATCTGAAATTCAGTATGTGAGGACCATAAGATGGAAGCAGTTTAATTGCTGTGCTCCTGTGGTAGAAAGCATTGGTGCCTAATAGCCATCAGTTCAGACCATAATGCTCCTCACTGTCCATGTCTTGTCTATTGATGAATCTCAAACTGAGATATCAGGAAGCAACAGAAGTAAAATCAGAGATTATGCTATTAATCAAAAGCTCTCCAACATATACTTTCAAGTTGAAAGACAACAGGTATTTTCCAACATTGAACTAAAGGGTCAAATGTTGCCCACTTCTATCTCATGATGCTTATCTCACCTGTAAAGAGTGTTTTAGTCACAGAGAAGGGCAAGGTTACTGTGATCTGAGCTTTGTTTCTCTACTTCCACTCTTGGGGCATTGGAGAGCTTTCCAAATGAAAATTCTCTCAGTTTAGTTTAAAAGAATCAGAGAGAAGTAAACCTTCTCTTTTCACCATTGACTATTCAGTCTACAGATTTCAGAGTTTCTGTACCCGTAACTTGAATAGGATTAAAATCTAAATCTGCTGAGCCCACACACTGCCTATAGTATGAGATGGCATCTCAANAGAATCAGAGAGAAGTAAACCTTCTCTTTTCACCATTGACTATTCAGTCTACAGATTTCAGAGTTTCTGTACCCGTAACTTGAATAGGATTAAAATCTAAATCTGCTGAGCCCACACACTGCCTATAGTATGAGATGGCATCTCAAAAATGCTGGAGTTGGTAGCTGTTAATATCACTTATTCCTCAGTGCCCCCTCCATATTCATTACACAACCCAATATTCATTCAGGATAAAAGTGAGAGGCAGAGACTCCCTGCTTTTTGAGACTTAGTGTTGGAAATCACATAGCATAGCTTCTGAGATATCTGTTAGTCAAAGCCCAGCTTCTAAGAAGAGAACATAAACCCCATTGAGAGACATGTCAGTCATCTTACAAGAAAAGTGTGTGTGTGAGATTGAGTGAGCATATTAATGTAGCCATCTGTAGAGCATGTAATCTTCAATTTGTCACACTCTCCTTCCAGGCAAGGAGGGCACCATCTTTAGAAACATAATGGCTTTTCTCTCCTGTTCAAGGGAAAATTATTTTATTCATTCTCTTATAAGAATGAACAAAATGTTTCCTCTTTAGTGAAAATTGTATATTCATATCCAGTTGGAGGTATATAAACTTATTTCTGCCAGATTTGTCAATGGGAATATTTTACCAAGGTTCCTACCAGGAATTTAGATTGTGGACTTAGCATTTCTGATAGGTTTATTGTGATATATAGTAAGTATATATTTGGTGTTTAGCCTGTTTCTGACAGAGAGCCAATACTGTTGGAATTTCTTAAGTGATGAGAGATATAAAGGTGTCTTTTGTTACAAAATTAAANTCCCCTGGAGATGGAAATGGCAACCCACTCTAGTATTCTTGCCTGGAGAATTCCATGGACCAGAAGAGATTAGTGGGTTACAGTCCATGTGGTTGCAAAGAGTCAGACATGACTGAGCAACTAATACTTTTACTTTTTCACTTTCAATATAGTGAAGTTTAATAAATACTATAAATATTGCATTCCATTAGAAAAATCAAATACTATTTTAAAAACTATTTTCTTTGAGTTTTATTTCATCATAATAGTTATGGATATTTGCTTCATATTTTAATGTAATTTTTTCCATTTGTCTTAAATTTTAGTATGTACCCCATACATTCAATAACCATTTATCAATTAATTTCTGGTATGTGATCACTGTATTCTGTTTGAAGTTTTTCATTATTTTCGATTCTATTATTTAGAAAATAAAATAACAATCATAATAATAGTTTGCATACTGGAACAATAAGGGGGTTGTATTAAATAATGAAAAACATTTAACTGCTTAACAAATTTAATTAAATATACTTTACCACCATGCAAGACTTGAGCTGACAAAATTTATTAACTTTTCTAAAAACGACATTGACTCAATTACAAAAGAATGTTGGTCTGATGTGAATTTATACAGGAGCAGGATCATGAAAGGGAATATATTTTAAAACATTGCCTAGAGAGAAAGAACACTGTAGTTTATGGATGTTCAATATTTCACTCAATAATTTAGTCCATGTATTTTGCGGAATTGAGCATATTATGCCATTTTGGCTCAAAACCATTAAATAATTAATTGATATAACATATTTTCCCATGATTCTGATTGCTGTACACAGAAAGTCACCTTTACAAAAATATTGGGATCCATTGTAGGGCCAGATAGAGTGACAGACTTCACTGTATCTGTAGACATATTTTCTGGACCCTGGGCCACTTACAATTTTTTTTGTTTGTTTGTTTTTTTCAAAATCAAATAAAATTGAACTTGGTTAATGTGATATTTTTTTCTCTCAAAGATAGAACTGTTTTCAGTGGTTAAAATTCTGAATCCAGTAAATTCAGTAATGCAGTTATTCCAGGTGCTATTTAAGGAACAGGGAATAGATTCGTGAGAAAAGCACAAAAATGTCTGCCCATGTCGAATTTGTAAATTCACCATGGTAATGCCATACTCTGAGTTTTCTTGGATGTAGCCTATTGGCCTTCTTTTTTTTGGCAGTCTCTACACTTTCTATCAGCTATAATTCCCATCTGTGTTGTTAGTGGAAAGATGGTTTTAATCATCCAACTCATCTCATGCCGGGAAGCCTGCTGCAAAGTGTCAATGGATATGCATTTTCCTGTAATCCTAAATTTTGTCTGGTACTAGCCAAACACTTCAAAGTTTGAAATCAGATGGTACCAAATCAGTCAGGGATTGTCTCTAAAGTACGTTCTGTATCTAGACAAGTTTGTCCAGTTATTTTTTTTATAGTACTCCCAGATTTAGTATTTTTTATATTTGAACTCATCATAGAAAAAGGGTAGTGTAGTGTCCGCATATCCCTGATAATCTGCAGTTTGGATATTCGTTGAATTTCTTTTTAATTGTCTTCAGGATCCTTGAAAAAAAAACCAAAAAACGATATGTAGACAGACATCACTCTGAAAGTATTTACTGAGATTCCTTTGTAAGTACTACTGCATATAGCCTACCAAGAATCAAAATCGTGCAGAAACCATAGAGGGCACTGATGATAAAAAATTAAGTTGAGAAAATGGGCCAGACAGCAATGAAGTTTATAAGAAATGTGTTTTGGAATTAAGTGGATCTATCTGGAATCCTGGTTCTGATGTTGAAATATCTTTGCAAATCTGCAAGTCACATCAGCTTTCCAAGTTTTGATTTCTGTAGTCAAAGAATGAAATGCCATTACCTATAATCCTGAGAATTAGGATTTTAAAATGCATCCAGAATTTTGGTACACAATAGCAGTTTGATAGCTTTAGAAAGCACTTATTATTAGAATAAAAATATCCCCTGATCCTTCACTACAGATTCACAAAAGCACTCTGGGTGTGTTTCAGTATGTATGTGTGTTTTATATGTGTATATGAAAGACATTTACATAGGAAAACAAGAGACTTATGTACTATAAAAGTTCAGGACAGAAACCTAAAATAGGGTGAGCTAGTGTCGACCTAATAAATAGTCATAACCTTAAAGTTGACAGTTATGTTTGATTCGGTCAGAATTTTTAGGACATCAGTACAAGGAGATAACACATCAAGTAACCATGACAGAACTGCTCTGAGGAGGTGTGGTGAGAAGTCCGATTATATAGAAGTTTTGTAACAAAGGGTAGGTAGCCTGAACATCAAAAGATTATTGCTGACTAAAGAAAACCAGATATCCCAAGTTAAGGAATTTAGTGCTTTTCTACGTGAAGATGCAAGAGTCTGGGCTCACTGAAATCATTCCTTTCCTGTATATCTCAACTATCCTGGGCCAGTATCTTGAGTTTTACACAACCTGAGCCCCTTCGGGCTCATCACAGGGAGTGGCTACAGTATTCTTCTCCTGATGGCTGGTATTCTTCTCCTTCCTAAGTACCCTTAGGGCTCACCACCTCACATTGAATTGCTGATTGTGACATTCTTGTTCATTGATATGGCAGGAAATATTTCATTTCTCAGTAGTTAGTGGAAACTCTCAGAAGTAGTATAGATTTTGAACATGGGAAGACATGTCTTTCAGATGAAATTATATACATGAATAACTATTGATTCCCGTTTTAGTAATAGGGTCATATTACAGTGCTATGTATTAGAAGAGAATGTTGAAAGACAGGGAATCCTTTTTTGAATTTTCTTATTAAATTTAAAGATTCTCTGTTCTTCCCCTTCCCCAGTTGAGTTGGGATAAAATCAACACAGTTTTCTATAAGGTTAAGGTGTACACTGCTGTGATTTGACTTAAATACATTATGAAATGATGACCACAATAGGTTTAGTAAACAACCATCATTTCATATAGATACAAAATTAAAAAAATAGAAAGAATATATGTCATTTCCTTGTGATGAGAACAGATTCCCTGTTCTAATGTAACTGAGGAACAACTACTGATTTCTAAGTTTGGAAGGACATGAATGAACAATGACAAAAGCTCAGCTTCTCTGTACACCAGTGTCAAATGGAATTTCAGAGACAGAATTTTGGGTGACATAGAAAAGGATAGCTTTATTACTTTGCCAGGAAAAGGGGGGAAGAGTGGGCTCTTGCCTCAAAAAAACTGCATCCTCACTTGGAGAGGGTATTGGAAAGCTTTATAGTAATGGTTCAGAGACGGCATGGTCAGTCATTGGAGAGTCTTCTGATTGATTGATGGTGAGGTAAATAGGAGTGAGCATCACCAACTCTCAGGTGGATGACATACCCATACCTTGTTAATTGTTAATTTCTCTCACCTAGAGGGGATATCAGAGAAGGCAATGGCACCCCACTCCAGTACTCTTGCCTGGAAAATCCCATGGACAGAGGAGCCTGGTAGGCTGCAGTCCATGGGGTCACAAAGAGTCGGACATGACTGAGCGACTTCACTTTCACTTTTCACTTTCATGCATTGGAGAAGGAAATGGCAACCCACTCCACTGTTCTTGCCTGGAGAATCCCAGGGACAAGGGGAGCCTGGTGGGCTGCCATCTATGGGGTCGCACAGAGTTGGACAGGACTGAAGTGGCTTAGCAGCAGCAGCAGCAGAGGGGATTTCAGTATCTGCTGAAAGCTTCTCTGTCCATGGGATTCTCCAGGCAAGAAGACTGGAATGGGTTGCCATTTCCTTCTCTAGGAGATATTCCTGACCCAGAGATTGAACCCAGGTCTCCCGTATTGCAGGCAGACGCTTTAACCTCTGCACCGTCAGGGAAGCCCCACAGTATCTGTAAAAAAGTTCAAAGATATTGTTGCATGTGTCTCTTGATGGGGAACCAGGACCTTATCCCAAGGCTGCTCTTGATTATTTCTTTCCCCTTCAACTCTTATCCTCTCCCTTTCCTAGTTAACAACTGATTGAATCTCTCCATTGGAATTCAGGGAAGGTCATGAAGACTGAATGAAGTCTGTTTCCTATAATCATAGGAATGAGGGACACAGAAGAGCTTTGTGCCTGGAGCCTCATGGGGTCCTGCTATATATCATGATGACTTCAGAACAAAATATACACCTATGTCTTTGTCCAGATTTTCTACAAGCGGAATGATTTACCTTGCCACTTGTGGACGTCTGTTAGCTTTGTTTGAGATCTTGACTGCAGGCCCATAAACATTTGAAGCCAAAATATGAGGTAGGGAGTGATAAAAGACATCTGTAACACTTAAATTCCTCACCAATATTTTGTACTTTAAAATGTTAAAATACACATATCAAGTACACTTCTTTCTCTTTGAAACTGTCCTGTGAGTCTAGTAAGACAGGTGTCCCTTTGCATTTTTTATGGTTTAGGGCAACCAACACATATGATTTAAGTAGGTGGCCCAGCTTTACACATTTTATACTGGGAAGAATACGGGTGAGAATTTTCCTGCTGCAGAAAGTGAAAGGCCTCTCTCTGTAGGTAGAAATTAACTGTACTGCTCCTAAAGAAGAGGCATCTCAGAGAGTGCCCAAAATTCTGGCAACAAAACCCAATTCCCACATCCCATTTTCACTTTACAGGGAGGAGATTCCCTTGGGGCAAAGGACAGAGTATTGTTCACATTTTAAAGCTTCTCTCACTGCTATTATAATCACAAAGTATCTTGTGACTGAGCTATGCACACGAACAGCACTATTTCGAACCAAAATATTTTTAAAAGATGTTATTTTCCATAGTTTTCATAGTTGTTACTTGCTTGCTTTTGTTTTTAAGGAAATCCATGAATGCTATTGCAAGCACAGTCAAGGGAATAATTGTTCTGATATTCTGAAGGGAATTTTATTTTCTTTCTTTCTTTTTTTTTTAGCATCACTGCCACTTTCAAAAAAGCTGTAGGGAATAAAACAAGCAAAAGAAAAACTTAAATTATAGCTTTTTCAAGTTATCTCTAATTTGTTATGAAGCAAGAAATGTTCTTGTTTTTTTATATTCTCATATTATAAACACACTGAAACATAAAAATTATTGTAGCTCTATCATTTCAATGTTTGTGGGAGAAACTCAGTTCAACGTTCAACTCTTGTTAAGGTTCCTTTTGACCACTTGCTAATATTCCTCCCTTAATAATTTAAAGAAAAGTGTTTATAAATTCAGGCTTCCCAGGTAGATCCCCTGGAGGAGAGGATAGCAACTCACTTGAGTATTCTTGCTTGGAGAATCCCATGGATGGAGGAACATGATGGGCTGAGGTCCTTGGAGTCACAAAGTGTCAGACACGACTAAAGTAAATTAGCACACAGCATTCATGTATTAATAAATTCATTAATAAATTCAAATCCATAAATTCAAATGGATTTGGGAAGGTCATCTTTGATTTGTGTATAGAAGGATTTAAAATATTTTTATTCCCTGTATTATAAGAAATCATTGGATTAATTTTGAAAAATCGTACTTTCCTTTAAAACTAGTAAAGGCCAGCAGATACAAATAAACTTAAAGAGAAACTCTAGTCAGTTAACACTTCCCAGATTAAGCAAAGGATGAGAGGTTTTAATTCTTGAATCTAATGACTAATCTAGCCTATCACAAAAAAATGACCTGTCAAACTCTTGACAACTTCTTCTAGAAGTTTTGTGGTTTCAGCTCTTTCATGTTAGTTATGTTCCATTTTGAGTTCCATATAATTGTGTATTATATGAAGTATAAAAATATATATGAATATTCAGTAGTTTCGGCATCATTTACTGAAAAGAGTATTATTTTTCTTCATTTGTTTATCTTGACACCTGTATTAAAAATCAGCTGACTATACAAATGTAGGTCTATTTTGGGAAAGGTCATGGAGAGGATGTGACAAACAGTTGACACAGAAGTTAGACGCAGGTAGTCAGAAGCACATCACCCCCTAACCTGTCCTTGGAATGTGCATTCTGCCCATTTTTCCCCACAGTGGGAGCCCTTTTCCAGGAAACACCCTTGAGAGAGCAGTGTGTTGTTGTTCAGTCGCTATGTAGTGTGTGACCCCTCTTTTGTAACCCCATGGACTATAGCCCACCAGGCTCTTCTATTCTTTGGGATTCTCCAGGCAAGGTATTGGAGTGGGTTGCCATTTCCCTCTCTGAGTGTGTTGTTGAGACTATCAATTGGTATACAGGAGTAAACCCAAATAAGGCTTTTGTATAAACTCTTACTCATCAGGGAGATAGGTGAGGTAAAGATTGACTCATTTTCTGGCCTCCCAAGACAAGCTTGTATGCCAGTTTCTTTGCTTATTAAAACTACCACCCTCCAATCTGGAGTAATCGGTCTTTTTCTTTGATTTCTCACCCCCCCTCGTGCACAAGGATCACCTTCATATTTCACCTGGGAAGCTTCCCAGATTTAGAACCAACAATCTGTTTTACATGCATTACTGTGTTCTATTGATTTTAATGTCTACTCTTTTGTCAATACTCTCATTTAACATTGCTTTATAGCATTAGTATTGAAATTAAGTAATGCAAATTCCTCAACCTGTATTTCTCCATTTGTTAAGATCGTCTTTAAATTTCCTTGGCAATGTTTTGCAGGTTTTGGAGTTCGAGTCTGTACATTTTCATTAAATTTATTGTGAACTTCTTTTTAAAGTCATTGCAGATGGAGGCTTTTATTTTCTTCTGTGTTCAGTCTTGTTATTCATTTCTTATCAAATGTGTAGTTAGATATTCTCTTTCATTCTTGAAATTTTTAGTGATTATATTCTCTGTTTTATTTTAAATAACAAAGCTACATTTTTATCCATCTCCTCATCTTTTAAAGTAGCATATTTGTCTTATTTGATTAATGTCTGCATTTTATTTCTACTGTCTATGTTATGATTGCTTTATTCTTCATGTTATTTCTAGCTTCATGTTCAAGGGACATAAATCACTGATTTTTAAACTTTTCTTTAAATTTAAAAGAACATAANGTCTTATTTGATTAATGTCTGCATTTTATTTCTACTGTCTATGTTATGATTGCTTTATTCTTCATGTTATTTCTAGCTTCATGTTCAAGGGACATAAATCACTGATTTTTAAACTTTTCTTTAAATTTAAAAGAACATAAGTATCTAATATGAACATTGAAATTTTATCCAAGAATTGTTTTAATAGACCTAAATAATTTGATATGTGCTGTTCTTATTATCATTCTTCAAAATATTTTTGATGTTTTCCTTTGACATATAATTTATTTAAAACTCAAAATGTATTTCTGATTTCAGAACTGTTTTATTTTGCTGGTGTTTAAATTACTATTATTTTATGTTTAGAGCTCTTTCTCTCTGGTGTATTCTTTAAGATACTGAGACTTACTTCATGACTGGCATATATTCTGTAGTCTAGTGAGATGTGTACTTGAAGAGAATGTCAATTTGTAAAGTCTGTAGTTTGGGAGTTTGGTGTTCCATAAATGTTAATTAAGGTCTGTGATTGATTGTATCATTCAGATTTTCTGTGTCCATACTGAAATTATGTTAAGTTGCTATATCAGTTACTAAGAGGGGGAAGTTAATGTTATTCATTGTGATTTTACTGTCAGTGTTCACTCTGTATAATTTAAATCTCTATAATTTAAATTAAATACAAATACATTTATAATTGTTATAACTTCCTATTACGTTAACCATTTATCAATAGTAAGTATTATTTTTGCATTAATGTTTGTTTTAGTTTGTTTTGTTTTTTGGGCATTTAGGATCTCAGCCAGACTCATACCTGTGTTTTCCCAAGCATGATATACATTTTACAGCTCATTATTTTTANTATTACGTTAACCATTTATCAATAGTAAGTATTATTTTTGCATTAATGTTTGTTTTAGTTTGTTTTGTTTTTTGGGCATTTAGGATCTCAGCCAGACTCATACCTGTGTTTTCCCAAGCATGATATACATTTTACAGCTCATTATTTTTACCTGTCTGTGTCAATATATTGTAAGTTCATTTCTTATAGGCAGTGTATATTTGCATATTCTTTTTTCTTCGGCAATCTAGCAATTTCTGTCTTTATTAGGGAGTTTAACACATTTAATTAATGTTTGTTGATATGGTTATTTTAGGGTCCGCTGTCTTGTTTATTTTTTGTTTCTTTCTTATTTGTTTTCTTATCCTGTCTTCCCTTAGAAACCAAGGGTTTCTAAGTTTCTAAGTAACAGTTTCTCTTTTACTGTCTACATGTATGAATGTATGCTAATGAATATTGTTAATATTCAATTTTTATTAATTAGGTTTCTAGCCACATGTTTTATAATATATTTTAGTAGTTTCTTTGGATATTAAAATATTTATTGTTGACATCACAATTTATTAGAATTAGTATTAAATTAAATTTACAATCATGTATTTCCTTTTTCCTCTCTGAAGTGTTACATAGCATATATATATATTATTTTTTTTCATCATTGTAAACCCATAGGCCTTAATTTTAAAAAGAACTAAATATAACAAAATTATACATAGTCCTTTATATTTATCTACATAAGTACATGTATATTGTCACCCAGCTTATTTAATTTATATATAGAGTACACCATGAGATATGCTGGACTGGATGAAGCACAGTCTGGAATCAAGATTGCTGGGAGAAATATCAATAACCTCAGATATGCAGATGACACCACCCTTATGGCAGAAAGTGAAGAAAAACTAAAGAACCTCTTAATGAACGTAAAAGAGGAGAGTGAAAAAGTTGGCTTAAACCTCAACATTCAGAAAACTAAGATCATAGTATCTGGTCCCATCACTTCATGGCAAGTAGATGGAGAAACAATGGAAACAGTCAGCAACTTTATTTTTTTGGGTTCCAGAATCACTGCAGATGGTGACTTGCTGCCATGAAATTGAAAGACGTTTGTTCCTGGAATGAAAGCTATGACCAACCTAGACAGCATATTAAAAAGCAGAGACATTACTTTGCCAACAAAGGGCCATCTAGTCAAACTATGGTTTTTCCAGTAGTAATGTATGGATGTGAGAGTTGGATTATAAAGAAAGCCGAGCACCAAAGAATTGATGCTTATGAACTGTAGTGTTAGAGAAGACTCTTGATAGTCCTTTGGACAGCAAGGAAATCCAAGCAGTCCATCCTCAAGGAAATCAGTCCTGAATATTCATTGGAAGGACTGATGCTGAAGCTGAAACTCCAATGCTTCAGCCACCTGATGCAAAGAACTGAGTCACTGGAAAAGACCCTGATGCTCGGAAAGATTGAGGGCGGTAGGAGAAGGGGAAGACAGAAGATGAGATGGTTGGATGGCATCACCAACTCAATGGACATGAGTCTGCATAAACTCTGGAGGAGGCCTGGCATGTTGCAGTCCATGAAGTTATAAAGAGTCGGACAGGACACAGCAACTGAACTGAACTGAAGTGAACATGTGCACAACAGCCTTTGCTCTTCATTTGTTTATATATATCACAGTTGTGACCTAATGTAATTTCATTTCAGCCTCAAAAATTTACTTTAATTACTTTATTTACTTTATTAATTTCTTTAATATTTACTTATTTACTTACCTACATACTTGTAATTTCTTAAAAATTATAGAGCAACTAAACATTATGAATTATTTATATTCCATTTCCCTTGATTAACTTTAGCTCTATATTTGTTTCATTTCATTGATTACTCTGGATCATATATTACTCTGCAGTATTTGATCTTAAGTTACAAAAGTCTAATAAAAATTAATTTAATTAACTACTACTGGGTAATACAAGTAACTCAGAAAAATTATCATCTAGCAAATTCTATTTTTACTTAAGATAAATCTCTGCTTTAATCATGTAACATTATGGGGAAATAAAATAGAAGAGTCAGACTTTAAAAATATTTGGAACAAAAACTCTAATTTTCTTGACTGTTCAATATTAATAGATGATATGAGAAGAAAGAAAAGAATAAATTATGGAGAAGATGGAAAATGATCAAACTCAGTAAAACAAAAAAAGGCTAAAGAGAGTAGGACAAAAGTAAATATCACAGAATACACAGGGGAAAAAAACATGGGAAGTGATAAGAAATAATACCTTATATTTCAAACAAAAATATTTTATACTTTCCTATATTGAGATATTCAGTTGGGAAATGACACATACTGTGCTTACATCTAAACAGAAACACATTTCCATTATATGCCTACAAACCTGTATTTTTCTGTGATGACATAATATCTTTTCTGACAATTTAAACAATTTGACCAAAATAAAAATTAGGTAAGCTAAATTAATTGAAATATTATTCCCTTAAACTATAGATGACATAATCCTAGAATTAAGAAATAGATACAAGAGACGAGATGGAAATCACTAAAAGATCCACAGTTTCATAAGACACCACAATATTCAATTCAAACCTTATGGTAGATTTAACAACCTAGGTTGACATATATTTATAATAATGAAAAAATATCATACCATATTTTACTTTTCTAATAGTTTGAATTTTTTCTTAATTGAAATTGTATTTATTTGTTTCTTTCCCATGTAGTAAGCTTGGAATTTTTCTCATCTTTATGATAAAACTTCTAAAAATGCAAATTTCAACTCAGTACAAAAAGTGTTAGGTTTCTGTTACCAACCTTATGTGGGTTATTAGTCAAGGGAATTGATGGCTGTACTGTTTTCTCCTTTAGATAATCTCTTTTATATCACAAACTTTATAAATCTTGAATATACGTTTTATGGAATCTTTTCAGGTAGAATTTCTGTTTAGAATCTGATAACAAAGGCTACATACATGATTTGGAAGAGGGAATTGAGAAGGAAACCATTGTTGCTCTTGAGGCATTGGAGTAGGCGTGGTTTGAGGATAGAAGGCTAAAGCCTTGTTTGCTAGCAACTTTGGAGTATACCGGCTCATTAGGTACCTCAGTGCATTGCACAGATCAGATCATTAACAGATGTGTCCTCTGATTCCTGCAACCCCTGTGCTTTTAGATTGGTTGAAGCTAGTGGAGATCTTCCCTAACTCTTGCTTACAAAATCCTGGCAGTGATTTTGTAAAGCCTCTCCTTCTTTAGTGCATGCTAAGTCTCTTAGTCATGTCTGACTCTTTGCGACCCCATGTGTTGTACTCCACTAGGCTCCTCTGTCCATGGGATTCTCCAGGCACGAATACTGGAGTGTGTGGTCATTTGCTTTTCCAGGGGACCTTCCTGACCCAGGGATTGAACCTTGGACTCCTGCATTGTAGGCAGATTCTTTACCATCTGAGCCACCAGGGAAGCCCTTCTCTTTCTTTAGAGGAGGCAGCAAACAACTGGAAAATAGACAAAAAACTGTTCTGGTTGCCAAGTAACCCAACAAAGAATATCCCAGTTCTTTGCTACTCTTTATTGCAATTTTTTTGTTTTGGTTTCCTACAAGCTGCTCTCCAGTTTCCAGTCACCCCAAGCTCTATCAGATGCTTTTGTCCCTATCACACCACCTTCCTGTCATCAAAGTGAACAATGACTTCTTCATCACTAAATTCAGTGATCAATGATTATTGTTCCTCTCACTTGACAGTTCAACTCCCTTTGACCTACTTCTTTTACTTGACTTCCAAAATACTATATTTTCTTAGTTTTTCTTCTATCTCATTAGCTACTCCTTTTAAATCTCTTTGACTGTTTCGACTCTTCAACCAGCGTTCCAAATTTCTCCTCAGGGTTCTCTTTTCTATGTATTTTGACTGTCTTGATGATCTCATCCCATCTCATAATTTTATTTATTTATGTATTTTGACTGCACTGCATGACTCACGGGTTCTTAGTTCCTCAACTAGGAATCGATACCATGCTCCTTGCAGTGAAAGTATGGAGTCTTGATCACTGGACCTCAAGGGAATTTCCCCTTTGCATAATTTTAAATCTGCCTATAATGGTTATATTTATTTCCAAAAATTCTCAACTTACTTTATATACATGAATGTCTACTGGAGATACCCACTCAAATACCTAATAAATAATTTAAATCTGGCATGCCCCAATCTGTAATGCTCTGCTCCACTTTCAGATTTTCCCATTAAAATGTTAGTATATCTGCCTTTCAAGTTGTTCAGATGAAGGTCTTTGGTGAAATGTTTAATCTCCTCTTTAAGTCAAACTCCGTGCCTAGTCTTTCTTGAAAAAATGCCTCTACATTTAAAATATATCTTGAATCCACCACCTCTTACATTCTTCACTTTGACCACCCTGGTCTTAGCCACTATTTTCTCACTTGAATTACCACAATAGGTAGTATATCCCCCTCCTTCCATTTTTATCTTCCATGGTCTATTGTAAACACAGGCCAGCCAAACTGATTTTAATCATAGGGCAAATTATGTTTCCTTTGTAGTCAAGATCTCCATGGCCCTTTGTTTAACACAAATAAAACCTTAAATCCTCATAATCTCCCCAAATCCTTTCCCCACCAATTACACATCTGATTTCTATTTTTCTCCCTGAATTCCACTGTAATCACAATGCCCTGCCTTTTATCCCCTTTTGCCAATCATACAGGAAATTCTATCTTTCAGACTGCGTAATTCCTTTTAGTATCATTAGTCATCTCAAATCCACAGTGCCAATATCTTTTCTCAAGTTCTTAAATGTTTTGCCTGGATTATTGTAAATCTCCAATTTCTTTTCTAGTCTCTAGATTTTTGTTATTGCAATCAATGTACACCTTACATGCCATAATGATATTCCTAAATTATAAATCTGATCTGGAAAAGCCACTGTTCAAAGACATCAAATTATATTCCACACATTTGAAGAAAGGCTTTCAGCATACTTTTTACAGTTGAGTCTCTTCAGCTCTATAACCTTTTTGTTTTTTGACCATTATGCTGATTTCTTCATTCACAGAATATATTCTATAATTTCACACTTCAAGAATTCTGCCTAAGTTACTGCTTCTGCTGGAAGCCTTCCTTATTTCTTAGTTTTCATCTTTCTAACTTTGGCCGAGATCAATCTGTTATTTAACTGATTATCTAAGAAGCCTTTTTGAGTTATCCAATACCCCTGAGAAGCATTTAAACTTGGTGGTATTAACAATGATCTCCTTAGAAGATAAGGACCTTTTTTTTAAAAAAAGCAATCACAATCCTCAATATTACATAGAGTTTTCCCAAGAAATTAAATGACCTAAATAGTGTGTCATCTTGTCAATTTCCAAATCAGCAGCATAGTGATAATATTTAGCCTATCTGCCTTCACCATTGATAAACATAAGTAAGGTGTGTCAGGGGAGTTGNCTCAATATTACATAGAGTTTTCCCAAGAAATTAAATGACCTAAATAGTGTGTCATCTTGTCAATTTCCAAATCAGCAGCATAGTGATAATATTTAGCCTATCTGCCTTCACCATTGATAAACATAAGTAAGGTGTGTCAGGGGAGTTGATAGATTTCCTGGTTCTGTCTCGCCACAGCAAAAATGTAAAGCAAGGGATGAAACAGTGTTACAGCTCAGTTTTATTTGGCAAGCAAAGGAAATCTTCCAGGCATGAGGACTGGCCTACCCAAAAGACACAAAGAGAAGAGAGGACCCTGGCTCAATTCTGGCTCTTCTTTTTATATGTTTTTTTCTCCTCCCCCTGAGCCTGCCCTATGTAAATTGGGATTGTCAGGAGGGCTGTTCGTTTTAATTGAGTTTCTCACTCCCGTCTTTGGACCTTCCTTTGTTCTCTTTTTGCAGGCTTTTTCCTTACTTTGTCTTTTAGCCACCATCATTATGGATTCCTTTTTCCTATTTTAACTCCCTAACAGATGCATGTGATATACTTTCTCAACTGGTAAGCTCGATAAAAATGTCAGTGCTATTCCCTGAGATGTCCCTTTCCTGAAGAAACCTCTATTGATATTGGAAAGTGATAGCAGAATCATGAAGGGGAGTTTTTTCTTGAATTTTTGGACATAGACCAAAAAGGGTAAGTTTGTGAGTGTATTTTTGATTGACAAAAGCCATTCCTGGTGTTGCTATCTAGCATAATGCCTCAAGATTTATTCAAGTTCTCACAAATGACAACGTTTCTTTCTATTTTCAAGGCTCAATAATATTACATTGTACATATATACAACATATTTTCTTTGTCCATTTTTCCATTAATGAGCACTTAGGTTGCTTCCAGGTTTTGGTTATTGTGAATAATGCAGCAGTAAACCTGTGAGAGTACAAATATCTTTTTGAGTTAGTGATTTCTGTTTCCTTCAGATAAATAGCCTGAAATATAATTGCTAGATCATATGCTAATTCTGTTGTTTACTTTTTTGAGGAACCTCCATACTGTTTTGCATTATGGCTGCTCCAATTAACATTCCCATCAACAACGAAAAAGGGTTCCCTTATCTCCACAGCTTTACCAACACTTGTTATTTCTTCCCTTATTGAGAATAGCCATTCTAACAACTATGAGGGGAAAACATTATACTTTCAATTTGAATTTCCCTCTGTTTTAGTGATGTTTAGCATGTTTTCAAATACCCGTTGCCCATCTGTATATCTTCTTTAGGAAAATGTCTATTCATCCTCTGCTGCTGCTGCTAAGTCGCTTCAGTCATGTCCAACTCTGTGCGACCCCATAGATGGCAGCCCACCAGGCTCCCCTGTCCCTGAGATTCTCCAGGCAAGAACACTGGAGTGGGTTGCCATTTCCTTCTCCAACGCAAGAAAGTGAAAAGTGAAAGTGAAATCGCTCAGTCGTGTCCAACTCTTCGCAACCCCATGGACTGCAGCCCACCAGGCTCCTATGTCCATGGGATTTTCCAGGCAAGAGTACTGGAGTAGGGTGCCATTGAATTCATCCTCTGCCCATTGTTTAATTGGATTGTTTGATTTGGGGCTATTGAACTGAGTTCTTAATGTATTTTGAATATTAATGCCTTATTGAATATGCAATTTGTCAATATTTTGTCCTATTTCATAAGCTTTTTCATGTTGCTTATGGTTTCTTTATGCTGTGCAGAAACTTTAGTTTGATATAATCCCACTTGTTTAGTTGTAGGGTTTTTTTTTTACCTTGCTTTAGTGTCAAATCTAAAAAAAAAAAAAAATCAAGACTGTGGTCAAGGAGCTAATTTATGTTTTCTTCTAGGAGTTTTACAGTTTCAAGTCTCATGTTCTAAACTTTAATCCATTTTTAATTAATTTTTGTATAAATAGTAGCTCATGCTATTTTTTTCTCTGTCCAGTATTCCCAACACAACTTGTAGAAGACACTGCTTTTTCCCCAAAGCATATTCTTGGTTTCTTTGTTGTAAATTAATAAACCATATATCTGTGGGTTTATTTCTGGAGTTTCTTTTCTGTTCTCTTTTGTCCACTGATCTATTCAGTTCAGTTCAGCTCAGTTGCTCAGTTGGGTCCAACTCTTTGTGACTNGGTTTCTTTGTTGTAAATTAATAAACCATATATCTGTGGGTTTATTTCTGGAGTTTCTTTTCTGTTCTCTTTTGTCCACTGATCTATTCAGTTCAGTTCAGCTCAGTTGCTCAGTTGGGTCCAACTCTTTGTGACTCCCATGGACTGCAGCACGCCAGGCCTCCCTGTCCATCACCAACTCCTAGAGTTTACTCAAACTCATGTCCTTCAAGTCGGTGATGCAATCCAACAATCTCATCTTCTGTCATCTCCTTCTCCTTCCACCTTCAGTCTTTCCCAGCATCAGGGTCTTTTCAAATGAGTCAGCTCTTCACATCAGGTGGCCAAAGCATTGGAGTTTCAGGTTCAGCATCAGTCCTTCCAATGAATATTCAGGACTGATTTCCTTTAGGATGGACTGATTGGAGCTCCTTGCTGTCCAAAGTACCCTCAAGTGTTTTCTCCAAACACCACAGTTCAGAAGCATCAATTCTTTGGTGCTCATATTTCTTTATATTCCAACTCTCACATCTGTACATGACTACAGAAAAAACCATAGCTTTGATTACATGGACTTTTGTTACCAAAGTAATATCTCTGCTTTTTAATATACTGTCTAGGTTGGTCATAGTTTTTCTTCCAAGGAGCATTCATCTTTTAATTTAATGGCTGCAATCACCATCTGCAGTGACTTTGGAGCCCCCCAAAATAAAGTCTCTCACTGTTTTCATTGTTTCTCTATCTATTTGCCATGAAGTGGTGGGACCAGATACCATGATCTTAGTTTTCTGAATGTTGAGTTTTAAGCCAACTTTTTCACTCTCCTCTTTCACTTTCATCAAGAGTCTCCTTAGTTCTTCCTCATTTTCTGCCATAAGGGTGGTGTCATCTGCATATCTGAGGTTACTGATATTTCTCCCAGCAATCTTGATTCCAGCTTGTGCTTCATCCAGCCTGGCATTTCACATTATCTCTATGTCTGTATTTATACCATTATGATGTTTTTTTGATTCCTATATCTTTAAAATCCAGTTTAAGATCAGTAAGTGTAATGCCCCGAGCTATATTTTATTTCTCAACATTGACTGACTATATGGGTTGTTGTGGTTCCATACAACTTTTAGAATTGTTTTATTTATGTGAAAAATGCCATTGAAATTCTGATAGCAATTATGTTGAATTTGTAGATTTCTTTGGGTAGTATGGAAAACAGTATAGATTCTTCCAATCCATGAGCATGAATATATTTTTTTCATGAGGTTTTTTTCAATTTATTTCATCAGTGTCTTGAAGTTTTCAGTTGTACGTGTCTTTTACTTACAGTTTGAAAAAATAATTTATATACATATTTTAAACATTCTATTAAATTATTTAAAAGAAATGTTATCAATATAAAAAGAATGTCCATTAAAAATTCCAATGATTATTACTAATGTGAAAGCTCATTCTTGGAATTGACCAATAATTCCTAAGCTTTGTCAAGATCTGATGGTTACTTTGACCCTTGATTTGAGAATCTTTCATTGTCTGGTAACTCTAAATGGTGATAGATTAATATATTCAGATTATATGAAAAGATATGTAGAGGAATTCACTTGAGAGATGAGAAATGGGAGAAAATGTCAACACTGCTCATTATTTTTAAGAAGGAAAATGCCCCAGAAATAGCTAACTGTAAAACAATATTGATAAGTATTAGT